>JAGFBZ010002333.1:0-325000 GCA_018398805.1 Hirundichthys speculiger
TCCTGATTTTCCAGTTTATTCTGTTTCCTGATCGTGAGCACGTGTCTCCTCCGTGAGGTGAACTCGAGGATCCGTTTTGTTTCCGCAGCCGCATCCAGACAAAAATTCCAGTCTGACAATAACTGCTCCCACGCCGTGTAAACATCAGTCTGGTGAAAGAAATCAGAGCTCCTTTAAAGGAAAATACTGCGCTTTGGAGGAATTACCTACGCAGACACCACCAATGATGGATGTGTAGTTCGTAGATCAGTGGCTCCGCTGCTATTTATACTGAAGCAGACGCTGTGTTTACTCATAGTGACAAAGTATGAGCAAATTTTACTGGACCAAGCCAGTACATGTGGCTATGGACATGTAAGATTATACACATTATGGAATTGGACACATTATGGAAGTCCCAGTAAGTGTTGAGAGGATGTGGAGGAGTTGAGGGCCCAAGTGAAGGAGGTTTGGAAGCAGGAGAAGTTAGCAAGCATCTTGTGAATGACACAAAAGACGACAGATGGAGGAACGAGTCCACAGATGGAGAAAAAAGTCCACAGATGGAGGAACGAGTCCACAGATGGAGGAATGAGTCCACAGATGGAGGATGAGACCACAGATGGAGGAACGAGTCCCACAGATGGAGGAACGAGTCCACAGATGGAGGAACGAGTCCACAGATGGAGGAACGAAGTCCACAGATGGAGGAACGAGTCCACAGATGGAGGAACAGATGTCCACAGATGGAGGAACGAGTCCACAGATGGAGGAACGAGTCCACAGATGGAGGAACGAGTCCACAGATGGAGGAACGAGTCCACAGATGGAGGAACGAATCCACAGATGGAGGAACGAGTCCACAGATGGAGGAACGAATCCACAGATGGAGGAATGAGTCCACTGATGGAGGAATGAGTCCACAGATGGAGGAACGAATCCACAGATGGAGGAATGAGTCCACTGATGGAGGAATGAATCCACATATGAATGAACGAGTCCACAGATGGAGGAACAAGTCCACAGCTGGAGGAACGAGTCCACAGATGGGTCCTTGAACAGCTGCTGCTGGAAGGGGCTCATCAACAGTGCAATTATCACCTGCTCTTATTGCCAGATGAGACTTGTATATATGTTTTTTCTCTTCACGACGTATTTTTTGGCAGATGCAACTAATACACTGGTGCGACTTAAAGCCTGGAAAATACAGTATTTGAAATCCTATTTGATTAGGAGGTAATATCTGTGCATATCTGATGGGAATCACATTTTTAACCAACTCTGTATGTGGTCTGAATCCGATATGGGAAAAAAAATAAAACAAATGCATGAAAAAAAAAAAAATCTACCTTGATACAATCTGGATATTCTGAATATCAGATTTGGGCAGGCAGTGGGAGCATAGCCAGAGGCAGCACGTCATCCTAATCAGTTTGAAAAAAAAACTTTCAAAATCATATTTTTCCAATGAGAAGAAAGTGTAAAGAAATTGTGTTTAATAGAAAAATTGTATGTTTTTCTAATAAACCTGGTGGGTATACACGCAGCCGCTTGCTGATATTGTATCAGAATAAAATGGTAGTGGGTTGATCCTGTTGCTCACCTGCAGATGGGGAGGTGGGGCAGTGGTTCAGGAAACCAAGAGGCTCAGCCAGCTGCAATCACTTTTCACTAACAAGCTACTCCTTCCACTTATGCAGAAGCCTCCTGAGACCAAAGCTGCTCTTGTACTAGAACCTGTTGAAGAACTTGTCAATAAATGCAAGTTTATTCATTTTGTTGTGTGTGTCCTCTGTTCTTGTTGAGGGAAAAAAAAACACCTGACTGGCAGGTTTTTTTTTTTTTTTTTTTACTGTGCAGTTATAAGTCTTCATGTATAAATTTGCTGAACTAGTAAAAGTGATTGTCTGGTAAAACATAAGTAAGCAGATGTTGTATCAACAGAAGTCATGGTGCGCAGTTAATGGTTTTACAGTAGAAACTTGTTGATTCAGGGTGTGATTAGCAATTCTGCAGCCATCTTGGTCGTTTTGAGGTGTCGCACTTGGACGCTCCCTTATGAGTCACTGCATAAAGCCCGCCTCCACCCCATTTTGATTGGCTCGGTATGTTCCACACCAATGGAACTGACGCTGAATGGAAGTGATAACAGACCAGTTCAGGGGTGAGAATTTTCAACCCTGGTTCAGATGAATGGGTATGGCTGTCCAGGCTTGGACATTTCAGCATGAAAGGGGAAAAAAAAACATATCTTTAAAAATCAAGTCATTTATCAGTGACTGAGAAATGTTCACAGATAGGGGTGCACGTATCAGGCCGATAACAGGAAATTATGACATCATTCCGATAAGTCCGATATCATGATGAATAGCCCCGATAACATGTATATTTCTGTCAACACAGCAGTGCCTCGCTCCCTCTGAGCCTTGAATGACCGGCAGTGAATGTTATGTTCAAGTTACGTCAGCATAATCAGAAAAATGATCACTCAATCAGGAAAATCAAGAATACCCCCTCATGCCAGAAAACAACGTGTTAACTCGGTCATAATTTTGGTAGTTGCTGACTTGAATTGATATTTGCAGTATTTTTCCACATGGTACGCATAAAAAATAGAAAAAAATAGAAAAGGCTGAAAGAACGACTAGCAAACGAGAGAACGTGGGAATTTATGTTACACCTTGAATGTGGCCTGCAGCACAGTGTACTGATGAAAACAAACATGGCGGCGATGATATAGAACTTCGTTAAAGTTTCAGAAGAAAATCATTCGGTGATTATTTGTGACGAATGCTCCAAGCGAATTCCACGAGGAGGGAAGCACAAGCTTTGATACGTCAAACCTGATCAGCAATCTGAAACATAATCATCACTTCCATGGAGTTTTGAAATCGTGCTAACGTGAGCTAACGCTAACGTGAGCAAGCCAGGAGCAAGTCTCCCCTCCTCTCTAATCTCCCTCATCTCTCTCATCTAAAGCTTTCGTGAGATTAAAAAAAAAAAAACTACTGAACCTCATTTACTTTAATTAAAGGTATTAATTTAAATGGAACAGCAAGCCAAAGTTCTTTAAATGTTAATCTTTTTCAGTTTGTAATTCTGATGCATGTATTTCCATCAGTTCAAGAAGCCTTTATTTTTTTATGTCAGTCAGTAATGAACCTTATTTAAGTTGATGTGAGATATCAAATAGGTTTGTTTGATAGCTTTACTTAAATGTTTGAGAGGCTTGCCAGTAGTTTTTCATTGTAAAAAATAAATATCTGTTCATTTAAAGAGTCAATACTGTTTTTGGTTTTGTTCATAGTATTGATGTAATGATCTTAGGTTATCGGTTATCGGTATCGGCCTTTAGGAGCTGAAAGTTATCGGTTATCGGTATCAGCCTTTAGGAGCTGAAAGTTATCGGTTATCGGTATTGGTCTTAAAAAACAGTTATCGTGCATCCCTACTCACAGATGACACAAGAAACAGAGGCAGGATGGGATAAATGGACCGATAAACAGATAAACACTCTACCTCTGTCCATCTTCACTTGTGAAAGACTGCTTTTCTAAAATACTCTTGAGCTAATGAGCTAATCTGTTTCATGAAATGATAAAACATTTCACTTTCAGTATTCTATGACATTTCTTTGTTCTATTCTGGCATTAATGCAGCCTTTTGAGATCCACAAAATGTTGTATACAGTGTAGTATTTTAATAGTGTCCCAAATCTTTTAAAAATTAGGTGCACTTTCATGATTTTCACACACCTGCTCATCCACACAAAGATCAAAATACACAAGTAAAAACACACAGATGAGTTTGACTGAAGAGCGTTTTTGTCCAGTGACAAACCTCAAATATTTTTCAGGCGTTTTTTTGTTTTCTCTTTGTCATCCTCCCTTCATTCAGTCAGTACTTTTCCTGGAGTCATAAACCCATGAGCAGTCATAACCCTGCAACAAAAAAAAAAAGAGACAATAGACAGAAGCAAAGGAAGCGACACATTCTGCAGCGTTTTCTTTTTGTGACCAGAAAACAAAAGAGCAACCAAATGAGTTGGCCAGCATTGACGGATGATCGTAGGCAGTGTTTACTGGTGACAATGGCATGCGGCGAGGACAGCCAAAGTATTATGATATGTGACCGTGTGTGTCCCTGGCCTGACACTGTCCTGATGAGGGACAATACATCCATAGAGGCGTTTGTGTACATAACAAATAGAAAAGAATTCGATGTTTGGCTCCTTAATGAATGGGAGTGTAATCTGAAATGTTCTTGGGTGTCGTTGTGCGTGTCTGCGGTGGCTGAAACTGGCAGAAAATCCGGCTTCAGTTCACAGGAAAAGATGTTTTTCGCATTTATTATGCAGTACTTGAAAGAGGAGGATGGTTAAGTGGCTGCTAAAGGCCTGCAGCTGTGCCGTACCTCTCTGGAACCAGGGTTATAATAGTTTTGGATTTTCCTTTATTTTTAGTTTTTATTTAGTTTTTAGTTTAGTTTTTCCAAATTCATTTTTAGAGCAGTTTTGCTAGTTTTCATTCGTTTTTGTTTTTGAAATACTTAGTTTTAGTTTAGTTTTTATTTATTAGTTTCAGTGTTAGTTTTAGTTTTATTTTGTGTTTACATTCTGGTCTCAATAAACATATTTATCAATGCGTCTTCCCTCTTGTGGTGTTCCTGCGTATTTACTGACCAGCAGCTATCTGGTCTCCATGGAAACAGTCCATTATAGTTGCTGTTTTCTCCCGGTCCTTCCCAACGCTGACTGACCTGCAGCTGTAGCTTCTCTTTCCAGGGGGCTAGCTTAGGCTAGCTTATCCAGCTAGTCTTGGTTAGCCTTCTTTCCAGGGGGCTAGCTTAGGCTAGCTTATCCAGCTAGTCTTGGTTAGCCATCTTGTGCGAGCTTTTCAAATGGACTTTCAGATTCATGGATTTTTTTCCCCTTCAGAAGTATTCCACACATTGTATCACCTGCTTCTACAACAAGGCACTTATTTTTATCGTTAACACAGTCATAGTCAAAGAAATCCCAAATAGGATGTGCCGCTTTCTCCCAACTTTTGCTGCAGCCATCACTGCTGATCACTTTTTTTTTTTTTTTTTTTTTGCGGTTGTTGTTGTACGGCGGAGCGAAGTTAATAGATTTCAAACGTTTATGAGGAAAAAAAATTACAAATACGAAAACGAAATACGTTCTTGATATTATTGTAGTTAATTTTAGTTCGTTTTGTAAACACATAATACATTTTCAGTTAGTTATCGATTTTTAAAATACGTCTCGTTTTTATTTTATTTCAGTTAACGAAAATGTTTTCAATTCTAGTTTTCATTATTTCGTTCGTTTTCATTAACGATAATAACTTTGTCTGGAACAAAGCAGTTTGGAGATGTTTTACTGCACAGAGTGGAGTAAAGAGAGATAATTAATGTTGCAGCGCTCTGCTGGTAAAATAGAAACTCACAAATTTAGCAGCTAGCACCCAGCGAAACGGATAAGGTTTATCCATCCGCCCATGCATCGTCTGCACACGCTTATTCCTGCGCAGGATCACGGGGGATCTCTTCAGGAGAAAGGCAGGGGTTCACCCTGGACTGGTACGGTAAAATACCAGTAAAATAGTAGTAAAACCAGTAAAATGGTAAAATAACAAATTCAAAAGTACAGTACCTGCTGTTCTGGGCGTGCCTAGTGGCAGCGCTGCCACCTAGTGGGCAGGAGGTGCGGGTTTGAATCCCGGTTGCATGAGGAAGGAATGAAAACATGTGGATCGCTCAAACAGGGAGCAGCTAAAAGGACGAGAAAAGTTGATGAACATTAGTATTATAGGTGGACATTCAGCAGAACTAATAATATTATTCATGTCTCTGCTAAACTATAGGTAACAAACTAAACTACATATAGTCAAACAGCTAGACCAGGACTCAAAATCTGGACCCAGTCCAGATCCAGCACACTTAAGTCTTAAAATGACCAATTCACAAATACGTTGATGAATTTGTAACGTTAAATACAGTGTCACTGATCCAGAGACAACTCCTCTGATATTCACCAGCTTTTACCGTCTTACCCTTGCTGTGTTGTGTTTCTATTCTGAACGTCTGTGACAGCTGTCAGTCAAATACAGGGAGGAGGGCGGAGCAGAAGGCTCATAGAAATGACAGGAACAAGGAGCCAATCAGGACACAGGAGTTTGTGATTTAGAGCCAATCAGAAGCAAAATAGGGTGAAAAAAATTTAGCTTGGAAAAAAATAAAAAAATACTTCTTTTTTTTTCTTGAAAACAAAACAACTATGTTGAAATGCTAGCTAAACTAACCAAAACATTTAAACTTTAAATTAGGGCTGTCAAAGTTAATGCGTTAATAACACACATTTTTGGACTTCTGGTTTTCAAACTAAAGGCTTAAAGAAAAAAAAGCAGATTCCCGTGACCCTGTATAAGACAAAACAGGTAAAGATGATGGATGGATAAACAGAGCATTAAAAAAAAATTTGTGCAATTAATCGCGATTTATTGCGAGTTAACTTATGAAAATCTTTCGAATTAGCACAATTAAAAAATTTAATTGACTGACAACCTTACTTTAAATGAAAAACTAGTGGTCAGGGGTTCATGTTTATGCTGAACACATTTTCTTCCTTATCTGTCATTCTGAATTTTCTACAGTGAATTTATTTCAAAATAAGTTATTTATTTATTTATTTATGCTTTTTGTTGTTACTGTCATTATTGTTGTGATGTGTCCCATTGAGCATTTTGAGTATTCTGTTGGAGAACGGTGAACATCAAAGATATTTGATGAATGAAAAAGTATCGGGATGGCTGGCCAGGAGCAGTAAACGGTTGCACAGTCTCGATCTGGCCAGAAATAACACCTGGATCGTGTACTACTTTCCAGTCCGATGACACAACGCACCAACTTTCAGGTGCACGTGAGCACAGTCACTTACTGTCATGCTTAATAACTAACAACGACTGCCAAACCAGTTTGGAGGACATGCTGTACTATTTATTGCAGGGTGTGGGCCTGTGCAGGATGGGGTTTTAAAAAGAAAAAAAAAAACTACTAATTCCTTCCCATTGCTGTATCTTTTAATTTTCCACCCAGCTCTCAACTGTCAAGAACGTTTTCATCACCTTGGCCTCAAATAAGAGCTCCTCCTTGAAGCATAATTGCTCTGATCCTTTTTAGATGGCGTCACATCAGCCAAATCCCCAAAACTTGGATGTCATTCGTCTGTGAGTCTTTAAAAGAAGTTGTGCAGCATAATCCATTAAAAAAAAAAAAAAACAAGATTTCATGATAAATATCCCTTTTGGAGACAGAGAGACAAAAACTGTACTGTACTTTTGCTGCTCACTTAGACTTAGAGCCAATTCCAATTACTCCCTTAAACCTCAATCTTGGCTTTAAAAGTAAGTGTAAGGATTATCTTGTGACTTAAGAGCTGTGTAAACTCTCGCAGCAATGTGTCGCAGTTAGCTTGTCGCCAGTATGCCGCTAAACGTACTAAAATTATCACTTGCGTTTTTCCACTTCCTTACCGTCTCGGCCGTATCTAAACCCACATTCATCGCCATCTCCCTCCATGAATTACTAGAATATGTGCTGTCTTTGTAGTGTGGAGAACCAGAATCGTACAGATGTGGGTACTTCCTCATTTCTTCGATGACGCGCTCTTTTCTATACTTATGTAGAATTGACCAATCAGAGGCCTCCTTTCTCTCCACTCTGCGGCACTGTCTGCAGTCACCTGCAATTTTGGGGAGTCTCAAACAAAGATGGTTTCATAACATTTTTACTTTTAAGAACTACGAAGATGCTTACATTTGTCTTGGCTAAATGACCCAATGCCTTCTGGGTAGCCCTTACCTCTAAGGGTGGTGCCGGAGAATCTCAATATTGAGGCTGATACAGCCCTCAAACTTGTCCTTCAATTTGACGTTCTTAGAATCGGGACAACACTAGCACTTAGCGGGAGCGCACATTTTTGAGATTGAGGGTTAAGGGAGGAATTGGAATTCACCCTTAGACATCATTGAACAAAAGAAAAAAAAGGAAAAAGCATGTTAGTGATTTATTTTTTTTTAACGATGACATGTCATTGCTTGGCTTCTGACATACAGCGAAGTTGTGTTTGGAGGTAGAATAAATATAATATATATACAGTCATGGAAAAAATGATTAGACCACCCATGTTTTCTTCAGTTTCTTGTTCATTTTAATGCCTGGTACAATCAAAGGTACATTTGTTTGGACAAACATAACGATAACCACAAAGATTGCTCATAATAGTTTTATTTAAGAGCTGATATCTTACCATTTTCCATGGTTTTCTTGATTATAACCTAAATCACTTAAGTTTTTACATCAATAGCTATGGCGTTGTACTGCCAAAAACACTGCTTTTATGCATTCAGTGTTTTCTTTTCTGTCTGTTTTAGTCACATGATGACGTTTAGTGGTACCAGGTATTAAAATGAACAAGAAAGTGAAGAAAAAATGGTGGTCTAATAATTTTTTCCATGACTGTATATATATATATATATATATATATTCTCCATTTAGCAGTCTGATGGTGATGGTCCAGTGGTTCAGCATTTTACTTTCTTACTTTCTTTTATGTACATCCACAGGAAAGAACTCAGCCTCACACGTCCTGCTCGCGGCGACAAAACAGTTTTTGCTCATTAAAGGCGAAGTCTTGGAGGGAATTTGCTGCCCTTTAGCCCCAAAATAATAATAATAGCAACAACCACACATCTGTTTTCAGTGAGCCTGAGTTTACAGGGGAGAAGAATGACTGCTGGAGCATGAGCTTCCTGTCCTCGCACATGAGAAAATACACGTAACATAAACAAGCGTACCCCAGCGTGCTCATGAAACTGTGCAGTCGCACAGAAGCTCTTGAGGCTGGACTGAGGCGTATGATGTTGAACATCTTGAATACTCTGTGCTTCTTCTTCTTTCAGAGTCATGTGGAGGAGCCTCTCGCTCTCGCTGGTAGTCGCGTTGGCACTGGGCACAGAGGTGAGTACGTCTCCATGCAACTAGACTAGGGCTGTAGCGATACACTAATCTCGCTATACGATACACTATATTCGGCTCACGATACGATGCATATCTATATTCATCTTACAATACATTTACATCATTTTCTGAAAGATTTTAAAGGGACAAAGTGATTTTGGTGACATCTTGTGAGTGTTCCAATGACTTTGTTTGAATTAATTGAACTGAAAGCATCAATTCCACATTATATGGCTGACAGGCAGCTTGCAAATGCTGGACAAAATGAATAAAAGATTTGTTGAGAAAAATAGTTTCATTTATTCAAACAGTGCAAATTGTTGCTTGCAAGCTTTTAAAGGTGGGACACAGGGGTTTTGAAAGAAGCTTAGAATATCGATATCCGCGGCTGAAAAATCAATACTCTCTGGGGGAATAAAATATCGATATATATCGCAGAATCGATAAAATTGCTCAACTCTACTGAGAAATGACGATCACAATTAAGACAAACATGTCATATTTAAAATTTATTCTGTTTAAATGTGCTGTTTTTAGCTTAGCTTAGCTAATGCTAACCTATGATGCTAACTCACGCCACCTTGCACTCATTTTCATCCATCAATCCTCACTTCAGATGTCATTAACCTAAACAATATTTGAAACGGGGCGGTTAAAGCCCATTTATACTTCCACGTGAGGACGGTGCCATAGGTTTTCTCTGGGAAATAAAATATCGATGTATATCACAGCATCGATAAAATCGCTCAGCTCTAAACTAGACCAAAGCGGTTTTCTGGAGAAGTTGCGGTGGGATTCCTGCTACTGCTCGGATGAATCCATAAAGGTCGCCGTAAACGCTTGAGCTGAATCCATAAAACAGAGCATGTGACGCGGCCAACGCTTTCCAATCCTGATGAGTTCAGGGTGTCGGTTCAGGAGCTTTGACTGGCGGTTCATGGTTTCCACAGTCAGACATTAGACCCGAGAACGACACTGAAACTTTGTCTGAAACTGCCGCTCATGAAGTAGAAACCGTTTCTCCGGATTAAGTTTCTTTGTCGGCGAGGACGCCACGAGGCGTTACATCACATATCGACATATTGGTGACGTTTTGTGTTTCTGGAGCAAAAACCAGCGACAGTTGAAGAAAAGGGTAGAGTCTGGATTTATTTGGGATATCATATTGGATCGTGTAGAACAGCAGGGCAGCCGTCTCTCATTTGGAGGCTTCTGCCGCAGAAGATGACGGGTCCGCTGGGCAGCTCGGCCCGTTTGCAGAAGCAGCAGTCTTCCTGCAGCGGTTGCAGGTTCGACCTCTGACCTGAGACTCTTTCCTGTATGTCTTCCTTGCTTTTCTGTCTCTCTCATGTAAATTAAGGCCACTGGAGCCGAAAAGAGAGAGGTGCGTTGTGAGAGATGGGACAGATTTTCCTTCGTATTTGTGAAAAAGTGAAGCCCGTCTGGTGGAAACTGGGCTTTATCACAGATTTTAAAAATTTAAGCTTCCTTCATTATGCCAAATGTATGCTACACTTTGGCTCACGATAATTTTGGCATTCATTCATTCATTCATTCATTCATTCATTCATTCATTCATTCATTCATTCATCATTGTGGGAATCTTTGCCCATAAAAAGTTGCACTTGCACAACAGTCCCTCCAATTATTGACATCGAGATGACGTGAGAACTGACTCAGCTACGGGGCTTTTCAGATCTGTAATACCCTGAATGGGCTGCTTCTGCGTTTCTGACCAACTGCCTTGCTCAGGTGTCCCGGTGCCAGGATGTGGAGCCCCTGGCGACAGTCGAAAAGGCCACGGAGAAGCTGCAGGAGAATTTCAGCGACATATCCGCCGTCCTCGGAGCGGCGAGGCGCCAGATCCTGGCGGCTCAGTTTGAGTGCTACCTGAAGATAATCCACGATCCGCCTCGGACAGAAGAAGGTGATGAGACCACATCCAGCCCTACAGCTGGAACTGGTTTTATTTCTTACGGAGGGCAGATGTGCTCCTTGACTGAGAAATTTAAATCTAATAGATTCTGCTAAAATGAAAAGAAAATCAGAACTACATTGTTATTATGCTATTATTCTTACATTTTAAACTGTACTAACAGAAAAATATAGTATAGATTTTCTGTTCTCTGATTAAAGTGTGTGGGTGGATGAAAGTATATCCAGATGTTGGTAAAGGTAAATGGAATAATGATCACATATCAGAATCCATATTGATCTGGGTTATACATTTATATATGTGTGTAAAGATTAGTGCACCCTTTATTTCAATCCTTTGTTTTTATTTTCAGTTTAAAAATAAATCATGTGGGCAACACTTTGTACCCCCTGACTGCTTCCATGAGATTTAAGTTTAATTTAAGTTATAGCCAATTACTGCTAATTATCAACCTGTGATGAACTGATCATCAACCTTCCATCAAAGGAGACATTTTGGTAGTTTGCCTTGTCTGGAATATTCAAGTGTGTGTGTTTAACATAATGCCAAGAGGGAAAGATACAAGCAGTGATTTTAAAGGGGGAAGCAATGGTTGATGTAAACCAGACCAAAACTGTGACTTAACTTAGATCAATTGATTTTGATGATTTTTTTTTACACAAATTTAAAAAAGAGAGAGGAAATAAATGGATGGATATGACTTTATTTGGTTTACTTATTCAGCTATTTCTTTGCTGTGATGTATTTGTGCTGACGGATCCAGTAAAACTACGCTGCTGAGGCACAGACGGCCTCGATGAAAGTAAAATCTTTCCTAATTATTCAGTCTGAAATTTACTAGTTTAGTGTCAAAATGTTCAGAGGATCTGTGGCTTGTGACTTGAATCCTTTGTTTGCCTCAGACACTGTTGAGTGAAAGAACTGATCAGAATCTGTGTTCGGGTTCACTAGAACCTGCGACTGGTCACCTTCAGGGTTGTATCAACAGTCAATCAATAGCTGTTTGTATAGCTCTAGTGGTCTGTATTGTCGTGTTGTGTGAACAAATGAACACCAGTACCTGGTCAGTAACGGTTCTGACAACATGTTTTATCCCCCTCACGAAGCATAAACGCTAACCACACCGAACCCTAACGCTGCATCTTTTTGCAGACATGTACAGTGATCCCTCGCCAATTCGCGCTTTAAGTTCCGCGGTTTTAGTTGTTCGCGGATTTTTCAGAAATATATAATATAATAAAAAATCAAGAAAAAAATCACAGCAACATCACAGGATGTTGTGCGTGTTCTCTCACAGCGATGTTGTGAGCCAGCCTGGCCCCTTTAAGAAGGTGGCCTTATGGGTAATGTAGTGTGTGTGTCATGGGACGGCAGAACCAAAACGGGGTTAGATGAAAAGTGTAGTGAGCATCAACAGCAGCCCAGCGTGTATAGATTTACATTCTCTGTTAACCGACAGGAGCCCAACAATACAACCTGTGTGATGTTACAAGTTCCTGCAGTGCCAGAATAAAGTTCCCGTTCCATGCAGAGAAAACTGGACATTTTCTTTTGTTGTTGTTAGCGTGTTAGCCGCTAATTACGAGCCAAAAATAGCACAATACCAGCAGTTTGTTTACTACGGTTCAGAGACCAGAGGCTGTGAAGGTAACAGAAAGACCACAGTTGAGCCTTTGTCTTGTTTCGCTGCAGTTCCTCGCTACTTTTTTGCAGTTTTTAAACATATTTTAAACACATTATTTAGGCTCGGGGGGCTCCGGCTCCCATTAGTGGATTTTGATTTTTGCGCGGGGGGGGGGGGTGGTCCCCATTAACCACGAAAAATAAGGGATCACTGTAGATCACTTTACTGTAAAGTGATGAGCTCAATTAGTTCTCCTCAGATAAAGGCAGGGTAAGCAATTCCACATTTTTTTACCTAGGACACTCAGTCTCATGGTCATGAAGTGAGGAAATGGGGGAGAGGCTTGGGGGAAGTTCACGATGGGGCCTGATTTCTTAATAGTGAAGCAAGTGGGAGGGAGGAGCTACCTCACTGTCATGTGAGATCACCTAGAAATCCCTTACCCTGCCTTTAATACGTGCAGTATGCATAATTGTTTAGATGTTATTTTATGAGCAAGGGGGGTGGTAAAGGTAACAGATGCGCAGCACTTTAGCCAAGACAAATTTCCTTATCGAGCACAATAAAGTACGTTATGATGTATCATAGGTGTTAACATGCAGATTTAGGAGCATTACTGGTTGTCCTATCATCTGCCAAGACTTTACAGTGTTTGCTTAGGTGCGAGAGGAGAAAGAAAGGAAATGAGTCTGAAAGAAAGGAAACTTGCTCTTTGTCTCTTTCTCAGCGCCTAATGCTCCCCTTCATTGCCTTTGAAGTGTTGTTTTGTGCCGTGTTTCCCATCATGCCGCTGTGCGGCCTGATACCACCAGGTTTCCTTCTATTGTTGACGAGCTTTGTGAGAGCAAGCTCTGCTAAAACACAGTTTCTTTAAATGGAAACGCTATTGTTTAATACATAATTTACATGATCAATCCTGTCAGCGCCTTTACTGAATTTTTAAGAAGTTGCCTGCCAGTTTTGGCAGGTTGCCTCTTTTTTTTTTAGAACTTTATCCATTGTTTCATTGCAGTGAAATATAATCTTATGCTTGAGCGATTTAGTAAGTTTACCGGTATGTTTTATTTATGTCTTTTTCTAACCATTATTTCGCCAGGGAGAGAAAAGCTGTTGAGATTTAAAATAATATTTTCAAGAGTGCTCTGGCCAAGACAAGCAGCAAAAAAGAACAACTATAAATCCAGATCACATATAATTAGGACATATACATAAAATGATGAGTGAATATGTATATATACATACACCAAAAGACATCAACAGAGGCACCAAAGACTGCTAATATAACAGTCTAAAATTATATGACAGGTAGCAGACATTACTAAAAGGTGAGGCTACTGCTGGACCAGCCAGATGTTTGTGCATCTGAAATACTTAATTATACTAAATATGTTTAAATTTATATAAGGAAAGCAGGTCCTTGACGTTTAAGTGAGGCTGGTGTTGTTGGGAGCACCATCTCAGTTCAGATATTAAGTCTAATATCAATTACACAAGGTTCAGTAAAAACTGCTCAAAGCTTGTTGCAGCTGATATGGAGCCTTAGTAGGTGTGGAGGAAGCACAGTATAGTACAGTGTCATCAGCACAAAACTTTTCTTCACTTTCTTGTTCATTTTAATACCTGGTACCACTAAACGTCATCATGTGACTAAAACAGACAGAAAAGAAAACACTAAATGCATAAAAGCAGTGTTTTTGGCAGTACAACGCCATAGCTATTGATGTAAAAACTTGTGTGATTTAGGTTATAATCAAGAAAACCATGGAAAATGGTAAGATATCAGCTCTTAAATAAAACTCTTATGAGCAATATTTGTGGTTATTGTTATGTTTGTCCAAACAAATGTACCTTTAGTTGTACCAGGCATTAAAATGAACAAGAAACTGAAGAAAACAAGGGTGGTCTAATCATTTTTTCCATGACTGTGTATATATATATATGATTAGATTAGATTAGATTTACTTTATTGGTCCCCGTGGGGAAATTGATTTTCACTTGACTGTACATAACAGAAAAACATAGTGTAACACAATCACAAGACAACAACGACAGTAGAGACATAACAGTGGGACATGGACAAAACCTAATGAAAAACAAAAACTGGTCAGTCTGTCAGCGGGGCCTGTTGTTGAGGGCGGCTATAGCTGCAGGGATCAGGCTTTTGCCAAACCGGGCCCTCCTATATTTTTGAGCCCTGTACCTGCGCCCTGACGGTAGTGGAATGAAGTACTGGTGTAGTGGGTGAGTGGTGTCCTGCACTATTGTGTTTGCCATACGGGTGATAGATCTGTTATTTAATTCTGTGAGGTTGGGTGTGGGCAGGCTGATGATTTTAGCAGCTGTATTTGTGATGCGTAAGAGTTTGGTGCGGTTGGTGACAGAGAGCATGGTGTAAAAAACATGTGGAGCAGTACAGGAGGATGGGTTGGATGATGCTTTTGTGAAGTAACAACAGGAGATGGGGTGCAACGTGAAGTCCTTTGAGTTTGCGAATGGCTGATAGTCTCTGTTGGCTCCTTTTTTGAATGTCTGTGGTGTGCTGGTCGAAGGTGAGTTTATTGTCCAAAGTTATTCCAAGATATTTGAAGGTGTCAACTGTCTCAACTGTCTGTGTGTTTTATGGTGATGGGATCCTGGGGTGAGGGGGGGTTGAACCATATTTCTTTTGTTTTACTGACATTGATGTCCAGGTAATTGTCTGTGCATAGTTTGGTGAAGTGGGTGACTGCGTTGTGATAGTCCAGAGTGGATTGGTTGTCAGAGAGAAGTGCGAGGATGGCTGTGGTCGTCTGAGTATTTGAGATATGTTGTGGTGGGTGAGGTGCTGCGGCAGTCGTTGGTGTAAAGAACATAGAGGAAAGGGCTCAACACACACCCCTGTGGGACCTGGTGTTGATGGTGAGTACAGGGGATGTGGTTGAGCCCACCCTTACTGCTTGCAGTCTGTCAGTGAGGAAGTTGTGGGTGAGATGGATCAGCTGTGGGGGAATGTTGAGATGGTGTAGCTTCCGGATCAGTATGTGCTTCTGTAGGGAGTTGAAGGCGGAGCTGAAGTCCACGAAGAGGATCCTGGCGAAGTTGCCTGGGGAGTCCAGGTGCTGGAGGAGAAGGTGTAGGCAGGCAGGCCACAGCATCCTCAGTGCCCCTCCTGGCCTTGTAGGCAAATTGGAGGGGGTCCAGGTGTGGGGTGACAAGTGGGAGGATGATGTTCGATAGTAATTTCTCCAGGCACTTCATTATTATGGATGTGAGGGCTATGGGACGGTAGTGGTTGAGTTCTGTGGGTCTGGGTTTTTTCGGGATGGGAATTATGGTCGCGGTTTTCCATAGTGTGGGTATTGTGGGAGCCAGCTCCATGGAACAACTCTTAACCACCCTGGCTGGAATACCATCCGGCCCTGGGGCCTTGCCTGCCTTACAGAGACTCAGCTGGCGCCGTACCTGCTCCTCCGTGAAGGGGGCCGGTTCTTCGGGGTCTGGTGGTGGGAGAGCTCTCAGTAGATCCTGGCATTTTGATGAGAAGTCCTTGTTATCGAAACGGGTCTAAAAAGTGTTTAAGTCCTTGGTGATATATAATATATATATATATATATATATATATATATATATATATATATATATATATATATATATATATATATATATATATATATATATATATATATATATATATATATATGGTATATGTATGTGTATGTGCAGATGTAGTCCCAGAACTGATCCCTGAGGAACACCTGTAGTTACACTGTGTTTAACACTTTCTACCCGAAAACACTGTGAGCTGCCTGATGTATTATTTTCAAGCCATTTGTTCAGTCCAACTCTAAAACACGACTTTGCTTTAGTATTGTGTGATTGATTATTTCAAAAGCCTTAGACAGATCGATAAACAAGCGCCACACGCTAAATGCAAAGAACTCATCTGAAGACTTGATCCACAATCATTAGACTTTACATTGACTGAAGAATACAAGTAGAGAGGCAGCTGTTTTACTTTACTTCAACTGCCACTTACATCCATTTAGAAATCAAACAACAATAACTAGTCAAGATAGGCATTTTTATTTATCATCAATTGCAAACTGTAAGTAAATTTGTCCATTTGTCCATTTTTTTAACTGGAAAATTGGGAATTTTGGCAACAAATTTGGCAATAAGTATCTCCAAAATAGCCTTCGTGTTTCTTATTTTCCTCCTGTTTCTCTGCAGTCTGATTGGCCAGCGCAGCACAGTCCTAAAATGTGATTTGCTGTTTCCTTTTGAGAGCTCGCCCTCATGGGTGCTGACAAAGGGATGCAATTTGGAGTTAAAAACAGTGCAATTTGGGAATAATTTTCACTGCTGTGAGCCAATCAGATTTCACGGATTAACCATGATTTCAGAACGTATGTAATGAAGCCAGTGACCTCCTAAAGTCACCGCTAAATCGATCCTCTGCCCCTCATGATTTACATATTCATGGATGGCGTTGCACAATATGGGCAACCAACTTTTGATTTTGCTGTGTTTAAGTACAAAGCCTTGATACTGCCACTTACACAAATTAAAGTATCATAGGTTTATGCCTGTACAGCAATGGGAGCACTATAATACACAAAAAAAATGATAATAATAATTTACTGCACACAAGTTGCTTTGATATATCAGAATCAGATCACATTTCTCATCTTCTACCTATTTGGGATTGGAGGTAGGCTAATATATAAAGGCCACAGTTTTCTTTATAGTCTCTTTTAGATGAAACTAAGAGCCATTTTTGAGCAAGAAGCCATTTTAATTAAAACTGTTGCCTGTGACACTGTTTTCCACAGGCACAGTTGCGCAGGCGCCCTCTTGCTAACATCAGTACCGTGTCTTTGCTGCCCCCTGTAGGTGCTTACTGCAACCGTACGTGGGACGGCTGGATGTGCTGGGGGGACTCCTCTCCAGGAACTGCCATGCAGATGTGTCCTTCATACTTTCAAGACTTTGACCCTGGTGGTGAGATGCAACCCTTCTTGAGACATGTGCAAATTATATCTTGATTTAAATTTAGCTTTCAGTTGTGCTATTTATGATGGCTTATGACAGAAAAGGTCACCAAAGTGTGTAATCCCGATGGCCAGTGGTTCCACCATCCAGAGAGCAACAGGGTCTGGTCGAACTACACGCAGTGTCCGGCCCACACTAAAGACAAACTCAAGGTAAAGGCTCCGTGCACATCATCCAAATTTGCTTCTCATAGCTGTGGTTAACCTTACACTTAATGATTTTACCAGTGGTTTCAAGGTCGCAGACAAATTTCTGCAGTTGGAAGCAAATCATGAAGAGTCTCGCTTGAGTTGGGGGTTCACTCCCGTGATCTCAGTTGACTGGGCCAACGGTGACAATTTGAGCAAATCGGAAGTAGTCTCTCCCGTGTTTTGGCATTATGACTAAATCAAACCTGTTGAGTAACGTTGCAAGTCTTTAGTCTTGTGGTATTCAGGCTGTCATTTTATGGCATAATTCCTGTCAGCAACCAATAGGGGCAATCCGACCGTTGCGCTAAATCAGGGCCTTTCAAGTTGATGGGGGTTTACCTTGTACCTTCAAAACTGAAAATATACATGACACAGAAGAGCCCCAAAGGCAGAGGTAACGACTGGTTTTTAACAGGTGCTGCCACCCAGTGGATACCATTTTCATTCTACTCAGGTTTCCCCTAGTAGGAATGTTGATTCACAAAGGAATCTGGTTGTAGTCGTGTAAACAGTGATTCAGCAAACAACCAAAGTCCTACGTCTGTGGCTTAAAACTCTTTATAGCCTTTAGATGGTAGAGGAGCATCATTATCCATTCATTCATCCAAGTACTTCTGCTCATCCAAGTTTGGGTTGCAGGGGCGAGATTTAATCTGTCTACCTTGTCCTGGGTCTGTTGAGTTAGACATGATTGAAACCTAGGGCTGTAGCGATACACTAATCTTGCGATACAATGCACGATATTCAGCTCACGATATGATATATATCGATATTCATCTTACAATACATTTATCTTGTGAGTGTTCCAATGACTTTGTTTGAATTCATTGAACTGAAAGCATCAATTACACATTATATGGCTGACAGGCAACTTGCAAATGCTGGACAAAATGAATAAAAGATGTGTAGAGAAAAATAGTTTCATTTATTTAAACAGTGCAAATTGTTGCTTGCAAGCTTTTAAACGTGGGACACGGGGGTTTTGAATTCCAGCTTGGAGCTGAATATCTCAGCTTGATGAAGCCAACAGGACCACATCATCCACAAAGTGCGGAGATGTAAATCTGAGGCCACCAGACTGGACGCCCTCCACCCTTTTGCTGCACTCTACTCCATTTCTGTTGGTTCATTGTTGTTCATTGTGTGGTTTAAATTAATCATCTTTAGCCCAAAATGATCACTTTCATCAGTGCCTTTAAATACGTTGCCCATTCAGGAGATATTTGTCTTTTTTTTTTTAAATCCCAGAAAACTTTTGTTCTGGCAGTTGCTTATTTCTGCAGTTGTTGCTTTTTGACACTATGCAAACATGCGTGGCCGACTAAATCATTCCCCTCCTTTTATTTGATCGTGATCAAGTCTTTCTTCTGCTGCAGTTTGCGATCAGTCTCTACTACCTGGCTATGGTGGGTCACGGTCTTTCCATCGTCTCCTTGATAATCAGTCTGGTAATCTTCTCCTATTTAAAGTGAGTAAGTGTAGACTTGTACAGCTCATATAGTCTTTATGTTTAAATCCACTTTATGTATAAACTGACCGTATTCCTTTGCTCTCTGCATCTTTCTTTCTCTCAGCAGTCTTAGCTGCCAAAGAATCTCCCTCCACAAGAACATGTTCCTCTCCTTCATTTTGAACTCCATTGTAACCATAATGTGGCTTTCGGTCAGTGTGTCCAACGACGAAAACATCAGTGCCATCAACCCTGTAAGACACCGAATTAAACTAAAATTAAACCCCATTACACCAATGTATTTGACTTTATACACCTTAATTTCACCATAATGAAAATGTAAAGACTTAACGGTACTCATGACAATCAACCTGTGGTTGAGTTCTCGGGGAGAATCTGCTTCGAGTGAAAAATAAATTAAGTGAACTTTTATGATCTCCCACCTGAAGGTAAGCTGTAAGATCCTGGCTGTGCTGACTCAGTATACGATTACTTCCAACTACTTCTGGATGCTGTGTGAGGGAATCTACCTCCACACGCTCATCATAGTGGCCGTCTTCGTCGGTGAACAGCAGCTCTTCTGGTACCACATCCTAGGATGGGGTGAGTAGTTAAGTTCAGGCATTTACCGTCACTTCCAAAGCGTTTGTTATGTTGGTTTTAGTGCAAGCTGCCATGTCAGATACAATGGTGGACAGAGTTATGTTCTCAACCTGGAGAATGCTGCAGAAGTTTAAAGGGGCTGTATCACCTGTACAGTGATCAACTTCACTCACAATTAAACAAATAAATACTTAAATGACTAAATGTTCCATTAAATCAGCCATTCCCAAACTTCAGAATACCACGGCCAAATTTTAAATGTGAAAAATCTCTGCGGCCCACCCAAGCCTTTAAAACACAAGACTACGAGATATGTCTGGATATTAATGTAAGGTGACGCTTGTCCTATCAAGTTAAGATGACAGTAGAATAACGCTCAAATGGTTTGTTCTATTACTTATATATATTTTTTAAACCATGTCATAAATATTTTACAATAATTAAAAGAAACATTTTAAAAAATACAGGTTTAAAAACCTATTTATTTGTTTATTTTTAATGAGCTCTACGCGGCCCACCTACAGTACCACGACAGCCCACCAGGGGGCATGCCAATGAAATAGCTACAAACTAAATTAATAAACGTATTTATTCCATGACACCTTTATTTCATAATAATATATTTATTATTTTAATCACACTTTTATTTCATTGTGGTATATTTTTTTATCAGTGAAACATTTATTTTGTAATGCCATGTTTACGTATTTTAGGAAACTTTTATTTTGCAACTTTTGAAACTTTTTATTTCAGGGCTTTTTTAATTTAAATTACTTATATTCATATGAAGGGGCGTGGTTATCTCTTTGGGTTTGGCCACAATTATGACTCTATATATACACTGTTGCCAAAAATATTGTCTCACCTGCCTTGACTCACATATGAGCTTTAGCTCCTCCCATTCCTAATCAATATGACGTGGCTCCACCCTTTTCAGATGGCTGAAAATGAGCATAATATGGCCTCTTTAAAATAATAAATTTTGAGGAAGAAAAATTGTTCTACAAACACAAATGCAAAACAGTATATGGAAAAAAATGTAATGTTTTGATTCTCAAAGCTTCTTCTGCGTCAGAAGCATCACTGTGACTAAAAAGTTACATCATCCTCAACAGATCCTACTGTCAACATTTTCAAAATTCAAACAAATGAATCTACTTGTGAATACATCCGGATATAAGAGAGCGTCTGTCATGTCGACGTTTCTGTCTGCTTGTTACTCTGAAAGGCCTCTGTTGCACTCAGAACAACATTTTCAGAATAATTCAGCTGAAACGTGTCACCTTGACAGCTGAATGTACCGGTCCTGTGATAAGTGGGCTGTTCACAAAGCTCTCACACAAAAGTTTTCTGTGGAGCTGCTTTCATCCAGCTCTTAACTGAACTCAGAACTGAAATCATTTATGTCTCTCGAAGCCTTGTATCTTTTAGTAACCGTAAGTGCAGTCAACACGGCATGTGACTCGTAGTTTAATCTCTATGAAACGTGCACCTTTAAATCAGCCTAGTATTGACCACGCGTTGTCCGTATGATGTCACCGACACAAAGCGTGCTGCATAGCACTGACAGCATCAAGTCTCATTGTTTGTGAAATGGCAAAAAAATTAAAGCCAAAAGCGGTTTAATGTGTTCTTAAAAGACCAAATAAATGAAAAAAACATGCTTATCTGTGAGCTAACCGTCTGCAAACATGTCTCTGTGTTTCTTCCTGTTCAAAGTTTTCCCCGTTGTTCCTGCCATCACATATGCTGTTGCTCGTGGGCTCTTCTTCAACGACAAGTAAGGAAGCGTGCACGCTCGTCTTTAATCGTCACAGCAAAGACAAAATCCAGTCCAGCTGAACAAAGCCACAGCCGAGCTTTTTCCCTGTATCTGCATGAATCTATTTTTTTTTTAATGCAGGACCATGTAATTTCTGCATATGACTATATGTACATATGAATATAGCACACCATACAGAACCAAAATATAGTACATTATTGAGAAATTATCAATGCAGTTACCAAATCTGTCTTCATTTTAGATCTAATTTGATGATTAATTTGATGACTTTGACTTACTGCAGCTAATGCATGCTGGACTGATTTGCATCAAATAGTCCTTGACTTTACCTCCAAACATGTTAGGAAGTTGGCCGCCTGATGCCTGTCTGAAATGTGTCCGTCTTGAATGCGACACATAGACAATGAGGGGAAAGCATTGACATTTACTGACCCAGAATCACAAAAATATAACCATTATTGTCCTCTGAGGAGTTTTAAGATTCTGCAGGGTCCCAGAAGTTCAACTGTTTTATTTAGAAATCTCATGTCCATGGAATTGGAGGGTTAGGTGAGCTGGCTAAACGTTACCCGTCTGACTGAACATTAGCTCGAAGGAACGTTGTCAGGAACCTTTTTGTGTTTCCTCCAGGTGCTGGATCAGCTCAAACACACTCCTCCTCTACATCATCCACGGGCCGATCCACGCCGCATTGCTGGTGAGCTACTTAGTATCCAGCATCCTTTTCTAAATTCCTCTTTCTTTTCCTCTCTGATTTTGACCCCCTCTTCTTTGATCAATGCATCCGCCCAACCGTCCATCCAGGTGAACCTTTTCTTCCTCCTGAACATCGTGCGGGTTCTGATCACCAAGCTGAAGGAGACGCACTGTGCTGAGTCTACAGCCTACATGAAGGCAGTGAGAGCCACGCTCATCCTTATCCCCCTGCTGGGAGTCCAGTTCATCCTCATCCCCTGGAGGCCGGAGGGACGCATCAGCCAAGCCATCTATGATTTCTTCATAAACGTCTTCTCCAATTTCCAGGTACACTCAGGCTGAATTTGGACACGGGTACCATTATGTACCAGCGTCCAGTTAAAGACAACTAAAGCCACTGGATGTAGCAGTGCCACTTCTGACCACATGGGGGCGTTTAGATCAGCTGTGTTGACAAAAGAGCCACTGACAACACTGTGCTCGTGAGTGGGGACGGTCTGCATGTGAGGTGCAACATCTGGTTTGCCGGCCCGGGTTCATCACAGTAACAAGAAAATGTGCACTTCATTAAATGACGAGTAGGGGCTGGCCCCGCCCCCATGTTAAGATCATCAACCCTGCAGCAGAAATACAACTCATTTACAGCAGCTGTGATCAGCTTAGGCTCACAAGCGTTGGGCTGCAGGTCCCAGCAGAGCTTTGCTTTCAGCTCTGGCAGCACTTGTTTCTGTGGCCACATTTAAAATTACAATGTTTGGCCCGATTTGATTAGAACTGCTGTAAAGCGATATTTAGTTTGCATCATAGGTTAGCAATATATATATGTCAATCCTGACTCACATCTGTTTTGTGTTGATATTTCTTTCTCTTTTCTAGGGACTCCTGGTGGCGATTATATTTTGTTTCTGCAACTCTGAGGTATGTTAAAGATGATCAAAAATAAGATCATGTAAAAAAAAAAAAAAATCTTGTTAAAGAAAAACGACACTGCTTTACCTTTCCACTTCATACTCAGTAAGAAATTATGAAAATTCAAACAAATTGAATATTGAATAGCCAGGTTAGGGTTTAATAACCCTTATCCAGTAGATTTTACATGCTTTCATGTTTAAATTTCCAGCGGTCATGTTCTGCTTCAGCTCCTGGCTCTTCAGATCTGCTGAGATAAAGCAACATTGGCCACGGTTACATGATGTTTTTTTTAATTCGGAATAAATTATTCCGCATTAAATGATTCAGAATTAAACTATTTTCCTTCGAGTTTACATGGAAATAGTAATTCCGAATTGAGGTTTACATGAAAAACATGTTTGATCGGCTTTATCCAATTCCTCTTAAGGTCTGGGGGTTGGGAAGGGTTCTGATTGGATAGAGGGGCGGACGTCTTTACGTATTTACGTCTACCGGAAGAAAACAAACTTACTCGACTAGCAACAACATGGAGGACTACATTATTAGCATCCTTTTTGGATTTGTTTTGATTTTATTTTTGAAGCAGCAGCACAACAACATCATGTCGATGATTTTGTCGATGAAAACAAGCCCAGCGCGGAATATAAGCGTCATCGCGACAGACGGGCAAGAGAACTAGCATGCGCAGAAAGACCGGAATTAATTTAAAGCAGAATGAGTGTATACATGACCGCGGAATTATTGTATTCGGATTTAAAGTCAGAATAAACCAGCCACTTACTTCGGAATTAAGTTTAATTCGGAATAAATATTTTCATTCGGAATTAGGTGTTTTACATGGTCATTTTTAATCATTTTAAATCGGATTTAATTTTAATTCTGAATTAAAGAGGAATTAAACTTCCCATGTAAATGCAGCAATTGTAAATTGTATTTAAATGTTGTTGATGCCCAGGCCCAAACGGCCCTGCAGAGGAAGTGGGTCCAGTGGAAGGTCGCCTGGGGGAAAACCGGCTGGGGGGAGACGCCCATCACCAACAGCCACTTCAACTACCACACCAACTCCTCCATCGTCGAGACCAGCCGCGCCACCTTCAGCCTGGAGCAGCCCGCAGCCACGGCGTCGTTTTGGACACAAAGAAAACAGCAGCTTCCCGCCCAACGGGCAGGAGATGACGGAAAGCTCAAGGCAACGGGCAGACTGGCATTCGTAATCTGCTGGAGGCTTCTGGCATCCAGGTGGATGCGGCACCGAGGTGATGGCGGTGGCGCCGAATGTACACACACGTGAACACTCTGGGACTGAAAAACTAATTCTCAGAATAAAATCTTAAGTTTTGTTTTTTTTTTTAAATGTACATAGACAACAACTTATAAGCAACCAAGCCTGAAATGTTTCACATCCACACACGCATGCACGCACGTGCACACCTTTTCAACATTTGTTTGGACTTGTCATCATGTGGCTTATTAATTAGTTCTGTTGCTGCAGTTACACCACCTCCATGACGGGAGGATGTTTTTCTCTGAGTAAATTTCAAACCAGAACGAGGGAGACAACCTCGTATTTTTTTTTACCGAGGATTTACCGCTAGAAATTCAGTTACTGTCAGGAGTTGACAAAGGACAAAAAGGTCTTGAACATACACGTTAAAGTCCAAAAATACTAACTATGCACAACTGCAAGAACAACTATGTGAACCCCTTGGAATTAACCGGTTTCGAGAGCTGAGCGATTTTATCGATTCTGTGATATATATCGATATTTTATCTAGTATCAATTTCGATATCGGTATCGATATTCTAAGCTTCTTTTAAAACCCCCGTGTCCCACCTTTAAAAGCTTGCAAGCAACAATTTTTCACTGTTTAAATAAATGAAACTATTTTTCTCAACAAATCTTTTATTCATTTTGTCCAGCATTTACAAGCTGCCTGTCAGCCATATAATGTGTAATTGATGCTTTCAGTTCAATTAATTCAAACAAAGTCATTGGAACATTCACAAGATGTCACCAAAATCACTTTGTCCCTTTAAAATCTTTTGGAAAATGATGTAAATGTATTGCAAGATGAATATCGATATATATCGTATCGTGAGCTGAGTATCGTGTATCGTATCGTATCGTATCGTGATATTAGTGTATCGCTACAGCCCTACCGGTTTCCTCCGTTATTCTGCCATAAAATGTGATCAGATTTTCGTTATTAAACAAGCAGAATATAATTTAGCTGATGATAGATTTAGTTCTGGATCTGAGCTGCTCGACATTCGGGAGGAATTTGTGACCGTTGTTTTCTTTTTGTTTAGTTTTTTAGTTTTTTCTTCCTTGCAGAGCAGTGGCAGAGATCACAGCTGTTGACCAGTTCTGGTAACGTCTTCAAGCGTTCAGCTGTTACTTATGGCTTCTTCCTTACCTCATTGAGAATTGTGCGTTGGACCTTTAGAGTCATCTGGGTTCTGGGAAGGTTCTGCTTCAGGGAAGAGTGGCTACAGTCCAAAACTGTCTCCATGTATAGACGGTTTGTCCAACTGTGGACTTAAAAATGACTTTGTATCCAGTTCCATCCATATGTAGATTACCAACTCTTAGTCCCTTTAGCGATCTCCTTTTTTAGGCTTAGTAAAGACACAAGAAATTATAATTGTGTGTTATCAGCATAACAACCTTATTTTAGATTGAGTCAGATTAAAGCCACTCTATGCAGCAGTACCATTCTGGACCACATATTGGTATATCCATCTATTGCACTGACCAAAAAGTCTCTGACAATCCTGTTCTAATGAGTCTGGCATTTTTGTGATCCCACTTCGTCTCACTTCCCTTACCAATAAGTAGTATACCTAAGTATACTATAAGTATAGGTATACTTAGGTATACTTATAGTATATTTGAGTATACTACTTTTTGGTAAGGGTTGACCAGGAGTTCACACATGAACTTTCTTGTGATATGCTGCCCCCCAGTGGTCAGATGTGGTATTGCTACATAGACTTGGCTTTGAGATCAGACCACATTTTTATGGCAAAGCAATGCAGAAAACCAGTTAATTCCAAGGAGTTCACATTCTTTTTTTTCTTGTTACTGTCAAAGCCAAGCGAAGATCAGAATCTTACATATTTGCTTTCTTTATTATTATTATTATTATATATTTTTTTAAGTGTACTGAAATATCATGTGTAAACAGGGTCAAAAATTAGCACCAGATTTTAGCTGGATTCTGATAAGACAGGAAAGTAGGTAGTAGATTTGAAACAAAAATAACTGTTTATACGACTGAGTGGCTGCTAAATTTAAAGATGTATGTGTGTCTTGCTGTCTCTGAAGAACTGTAACCTTCCTTTAGCAGATGTTTCCTAAATAAGTGCGTAGTTACATAGATAACTGACCTTCAAGTTCGTATTTCGAGCATCATTCACCTGCTGCACCGACTTGTCCAAACGTGATCACATCTGGCTAGACAGGACTAGACATCTGGCCTCACATAAGGGATGGGTCTAAACAACAGCCATCAATAACCAGCCACATCTGGATGTAACTGACTTGTCAAATATTACTGCAGGGATTGTGCCGCCTCGCAAGACCGGCCTGAAGAAGTTCTTTCAACACGCCTCGCAAGGCCTTTAGGAGGAAGCCCCTCCATCTGGGAGACAAGATAAGATAATACTGTAAAGACTCAACTTCCGTCTTTTTGCTCCTCATTTCACATACTCTGATTCATAGGACCCTGAACTAGCTCCAAGGTTTGTTTACCGCTTATTTCTCACATCACCCTACCTCCATTTAGCTACACTAAAGGAACATTGTTTAACACTTAAGCCGAGGACGTACTTGCAGTTTGAAGAAGCGTTCACATCTGCAACCAGCTGCATTGTGAATGTTTCCTGCTTCGGTAGTCCAACGGAAACAACACCTGCAGCTGATACGATAGGCTATGAAATCAAAGCCGTCGAGACGAGACTTTGTTTCTTTCATTTCACCGATGCAGGAAATCAGTGACGAGAAACGCCAACAGTACTTCCGTATGTCCTCAATGGCACAGCACCAACGAAAGTGAGCCCGTAACTGCGGCAGAGCTCCCTGACCAGTTACGTGCAGTAAGCTGCTGCACTGACTTATGCTAGTGCCTCTATCTTACGTGCGCGCTGCAAATTTTTTCAAGGATGCATGGCGGCTACAACGCTGGTTCTACGGAGTTGCGTTGTGGCTAGGGTTGGGCACCGAAAAACGATTCCAGGTAGGAATCGGTTCCTAACGTCCGGTTCTGGAGTCATTTGGAAGATTTTTGAATTTTGATTCCTTTTTTCGGTTCCTAAATGTCCGCGCTATTTTTTTTTTTTTTGTTGTTGTTTGTTTTGTTTTGATTTACTGCACTAGTTTGTTGGTGTTACTCCGTACTTAACTCCACGCTAGTGGCGATGTTACGCCTTCGCCGACGGGACTTCACTCGATCACAACAAGCGACGCTGCTCTCGAGTTTGGCTGCATTTCAGTCCGGGAGATGACGGCTACCTGGCGCAGTGCAACATCTGCGGGAAGCGTGTTACTGCCAAAGGAGGGAGCACGACTAATATGGCAAAACACCTTCGTTTGCATGGCATCACAAAAATAAACGAGTGTACCGTATTTAATTCACTGCGTTGCTCCCCCGCTCCCGTCGCTTCTTCGACTTCAACAGAGAGTCCGTCTTCATCCAGAAACTCCTCGACGGAAATGCAACCAGATATGCGCACGCCGAATGAGGCTAGCGTTAGCAGCCAGCCACCAGTGAAACAACGTGACACACCGTTCACGTTGGCTGCGAGGGGTAAAATGACAGTGGAGCAAACACACGAGTGCCACAGAAAAGTAATGGCCTCTGTGGTGAAAATGTGTATGAAAATGTAAAAATCTAAATATGTCACAGTTTTTTTTTTACTATTAGATAAGTCGCGATCTTTTGACCTACACATCAAAGAATCGGAATCGAGAATCGTTTTGAACAGGAATCGAAACAGAGTTATCGGAATCAGAATTGTTAAAATCCAAACGATGCCCAACCCTAGTTGCGGCAGCGCGCTGGGGGGTGGTGCTGTTGATAAAGTTTCTTCGTCAAAGCAGAAACAACCAATCAAAATTGTTCCTGCTCGCTACGCAAAAAAACCCACGTGGCTTCGATTGAGTCCCGCCTCCGTGTGCGATCTTATTGGCTAGAATGAGCTGTGTACCTGCAACTCTGCTGATGCATGCACTGAAGTTGAAAAAGTTGAAAACGCCCCAGCTTTTGACGGAGGCAACGCTCCCAATACAACACACACAACCCACAAGTCAGTTCGGTAACAGATGACATCACCCCATTCAAAGTCTATGAGGTTAGCCAACCCTGGTCCTTGACAGCCGCAACCCTGAAAGTCTTAAATGTTTCCCTGCTTCAATGCATCTGATTCACATGAATGGGTCGTTAACAGACTTGTGCAGACCTGGATAACAACCTGATGATGATCCATTCATGTGAATCAGGTGCCCTGAAGCAGGGAAACATCTAAGACATGCAGGGTTGCGGCTCTCGAGTACCAGGGTTGAACACCCCTGGTCTCGACCAATGCAATGAAATCAGACCACATTTTTATGGCAAAGCAATGCCGAAAACCAGTTAATTCCCAGGAGTTCACATCCTTTTCACAGTCAAAGCCAAGCGAAGATCCAGATTTAAGCTGGCTTCTGAAAAGACCGGAAAGTACTAGGTAGTAGATTTGAAACAAAAGTAATTGTTTATACAAATGATTGGCTGCTAAAGGACACGTACGCGTTATAAACGGCAAGTATATTCCTTCCCTAACACCTCAGCCTGTTTGGCTTGGCAACCGGCTATTTCTCTCTTTTGTCCTACTGTTGCTTCAGAGGAAGGAGAGAAAACTCCCGGCGAGTCTGCCCAAGACTGGCAGCTCCGAGCTTTGTACATGCCCAAGGGTTTGTAGATTTTTCCTTTTGGCAATGAATTCACTCCGTGTCTGCCTACTGTGTCCCGGAAGGTTGCTTGCAAAAGCTGCACTCACTGACTGGGAATCGTGCCGCCAACTTCGGATGTTAGTCTTGCGTGGGGACGCATTGTGAAGTGTTGTAACAAGCGTACCAGGAGAAGGGCGAGTCACCTTTTACTGTCTTTTTTCCTTGAAGGAAGTAGACAAAAGCACAATCTGGGATGGTTTTTTTGGGGGGGGAGTCTTGGTGTAGCATTTTGCTACGCCACTCTTGTTTCCAACTTGCCGCTAGTAGTTTTACGGCGTCTGGTTTCGCTCTAAAAGTGACACGGTCATCCTGAGGAGAGGGACGTGACGTGGAAGCTCATCTATTGACTTTGAATGGGTGGCATCAAGCATTGCCAGACGCAATGGGAGCTTTGCTCGCCCTTCGAGGTTAAGGGCCGTTTAACTTTTCAAGGATCGACACAAGTTGCGCCTGCGTTACCCTCATGCTACCGGTGAAATCTTGCGTGGGGGTGGGGCTAGGGGTGAGTATTGGCAAGGACCTCGCAATATGTTATGTATCATGATACTTGGGTCACGGTACGATATTATCGCGATATCACGATATATTGCGATATTCTACTCAGTTAATATCAAAAATAAACATAGAGATGAAAAATCAAGTTGCTGTATATGTTCATCAGATGATATTGATCATTCAGAGGACAAATTGAGTCAAAACTATTTGCTTCAAAACAACCTATTTATTGTTTATTAGTGTTTTTGCACATTTAAGTAACCATTACAACATACTGACAGCATTGTAAAAAAATCGATATTAGGAGCTGAAAAATCGATATTATATTGGGCGGCCAAAAATCGCGATATATTGCCAAATCGATTTTTTTTTCCCACCCCTAGGTGGGGCTGTGTCAGAGCAGCCAGCTGCCTTGTGTACCTCACCAGAAGAACTTGTAGTTTTACTGGTATGATGAAGGTGCCACCCCGAACCATCAGACACAGCCACCATCAAGTGTTGCCACAACGCTCCGGTCTGGGTGTACGGTTAACGCCGGTTATATGTAGGGATGTGAAAAAAAAATCGATTTGGCAATATATTGCAATTTTCGGCCACCCAATATAACATCGATTTTTCAGCTCCTAATATCGATATCGTCAGTATGTTGTAATGGTTACTTAAATGTGCAAAAACACTAATAATAAACAATAAATAGGTTGTTTTGAAGCAAATAGTTTTGACTCAATTTGTCCTCTGAATGATCAATATCATCTGATGAAGATAAACAGCAACTTGATTTTTCATCTCTACTTTAAATTTTGATATTAAATGGGTAGAATATCACAATATATTGCGTTATCGTGATATTTTGATAATATCGTATCATGACCCAAGTATCGCGATACATATCGTATTGCGAGGTCCTTGCCAATACTCACCCCTAGTTATATGTCAGCTTATTTTGGTAAATGTAACAACAAAAAAAGATCTATAAGCCTTGACAAGTGTCCTTCTTTTGTATTTGCTGCTCTCTGTTTTTGTAGCGCACAAATGCCTGAAACATTTCCATCCAGGACGGTAAAGCTCTTCTTGGCAGGGAACTGCTTTCTACTTAAGAGACTAAGCTGCTTGCTACAGCAAGCTTTAAGGAAAATCTTAGTGAAACCATTCACAAATCCTCTTATTTTGTAATGAGCTCATTCATGTAAGTACATTTATGTAAATAAAGTACATTATCACTGTACAGTAACAGGATGGGATCACTGTTCGTTCAAGACCTTCTTCACCTGATGTGGGACGTACAACAGTGGACGGGCTGTAACAACGACATTTATCTCTGACTTTGAATGCTTGTGACATGACAGGTCCACGTAGTGAATGTGAAACCTGATCTCATTAATACTCTAAAGCTAAAGCCCGTGTACAGTATGTTTCGCAGCGCTGTGGCCTGTGGAAGAGTGCATGTGAGGAGCGTGTGCAGTTTTTCATGAGGTCTCTGCTGTTGTGTGATACAGTTTGGTCCAGGATTATTGGGACGGTGGGAGAGATGTTGTGATTTTTGCTTTATACATCACCACGGTGGATTTGAACCAGAACAATCGAGATCAATCAAGTCCTGCAAGACCACAGAAGTAGAGCTGAGCGATTCTATCGATTTTGCTATATATATCGATATTTTATTTCTCCCCAGGGAGTATCGATTTTTCAGCCGCAGGTATCGATATTCTTCTTTTTTTGTGTGTGTGTGTCTGCATTTACATTCATGGTTACTGCCATTGTCTAGCAAAACCATCTAGTATGTATATGCAATTTAATCCTATAGCAGACTTTTTTTGTGGGAATGTGAAGGGTGAAGGTATTGATAGCTTCTTTCAAAACCTCCGTGTCCCATCTTTATAAGCTTGCAAGCAACAATTTGCACTGTTTAAATAAATGAAACTATTTTTCTCAACAAATCTTTTATTCATTTTATTCGAGCGTCAGGCACAGTGGAGGTAGTGTTATGGGATGGGCGTGCACTGCTGCCAGCGGAGGAAGCTCACTGGTCTTCGTTAGTGATGTGACCGCTGACAGAAGATGAACTCTGAGGTGCACAGGGTTGTACTCTGGTCACGTTGCTACAAAATTGGCTCCGTAAACCTGCCGGCCAACAATAACAGACATTGTACCGGCCAATCACTGACATGGAGGAGGGTTCGTGCACCAGTAAGGAAGACAGGCTGAGGAGATTTCATTATGGGGCATGTTTTCTGAGGGAGGAGGACCTAGTTCTCTGTTGGTCTGCATAGTTATCATCAAACGTGACATCATCCAGAAATTGCTTACCCTATCTTTAAATTAAAGCTCAAAGTCTACACTTTGATCATAAGTTGATTTCAAAACCATTGTGGTGGTTGATAAAGGCTAAATGATTAGAAGAAGAAGAAGAAAAAAAACATGCTAAACCTGTCACTGTCCAAATACCTTTGAATCTGATTGTAAATGGTTTGGGAGATTTGCTTAATGTCCTAATTTCTTTTTCAGTTTTATAGTGATATTTGTTTTCTTGTAATAAAGCAAAAGACTCTAATATGCTGTGCTTTAATACCCATTTTGTTTGATTCAAAAAATACTTTTTCGACGTGCCAAGTTTGTGAATAAAGTATTGGAATGTTTTTGTTTTGTTTTGTTTTTTTCAAAGCTCCCCTTTAGTCAACATGAAACACTTTATTACTTTAAGTGTCATTAGTTTTGTGGCTGTTCCATTGTTTCTACTGGTTGTATGTTACTGTTACATTTCTATTTTATCAAACTGTACAAACATAATTCACTGCCACTTTACAGAGATGTAATTTTATACTTTTTCCATTGCACTTTTACCCTGCTGTATACTGGCGAGCTGCCGTAACACCTTTTTTCTGTCTTCAGTGATGAACTCAAACAGCTTTATTTCTAAAACTCATGCAAGCGTAGTTTGTCTTTTCAAAGATGCATCCGCAAACAGTATAATTGAAATGCAGATGTTTCAGTGTGGACACAGCGGGGTGCACTCAAGTGTGGTGAATAAATGACAGTGATCAGTCCACTTTGGCCAATGCTGTAAAGAAATTGATCTTAAGGACATATTTGTGAAGAAATTGAGAAACATTCCAATGAACAATCCAAAGAAATGCTTAACTGAAACTTATCAATGTTTGTATCCTAACACTGCCATTGATGTGTGGAAATAAAGTCGTTTGAACATGACCTGTGACGTTTGTATTTGTTTTAGAGGGCTGGTTAGGTTATACGTACTTTTAGTCATTGTGGAGTAAAAGTTTTTAAAAAAATTTACATCATGGAGACGTCTTCCTGCAGATAGGGTTATAAACCTTTCAACTGCTTTTCGTTAAGTCTCGATGTGTAAATTCAAATGTTAAAACTCTCCTGGATGGAGTTTAGTTGTTTAAAAGATGAGGTCCCACCGAGATTTGAACTCGGATCGCTGGATTCAAAGTCCAGAGTGCTAACCATTACACCATGGGACCAGGCAGTGACGGGAGCCCGACGTAATTCGATAAATAGTCGTGATAACCATCCTATGGCGTAGTTCTGCCATGAGATGATTTACTTTTTAAACGAGCTGGATAAAGGGTAAAAGATGAATACTTTTATTTTATTTTTTTTTATGGATCTGCCGTTTTGACAGTGAATTGTGAGGTCAGATGTTACTCTGAGGTTAGCTTAGCCTCAGCCGTTGACGTACGAGGTAAAACCTTTCTTATTTACCTTGTAGCACAGACGCTGATGACCAACATTCATTAATCGATTAATTTTTTAGGTTTCCCTCAAACATCTAACGTGAGCAGCAGCAACACGAAATATACGAAATATTCCTCATTTCTGACGAAACACCCGACGGCCGTTACCAGTTTCAGTCCAGCAAAAGAGAAGCTTGTATGTTCACAAATAACCACACAGGGTTCCCACAATACGATAGTATATATGTGTTTACAGGCAACGTCTTTTATTGGTACGATATTACGTTTCTGGTCGTTGTGGGCTGAGTTGTTGTAATTACACCCAGCGCCACACGGGGGCAGCAGAGGCTAAAACACAAAAATTGGTGCCATGTTGAAGGAAAAATGTGAACTCTTGACCCACGTAGTGTGGCTCTGGTTATGTAGCCGCTTTGAAGCTGCTGTGTTGTTGTTTTAGTGGCCCACCCCCTTACTAAGACTCCTTTCAACGATGTTTTCTTTATGTTGTTCTTTCTACATGCTTGGCTGACTTTCCAGTGACCATGAATCCTCGACCGTGATGGTTCTGAGGGTTCGTCCTCACCCGCATCTTTTCACAACTCGCGTCCCTTGTTGCGTGTCTAATCAGAAATAAATGTCATATTTTATGGTGATATGAGTCGGGGGGCTTTGACCCCCCCCCCCCCCCCCGCAGTGTGATTTGGTTTTGCCCCCGCCGTGACGTCCTGGATAATTACTGAGAGCGGTGGATCAGCGAGCCTGTCCCATATTGTTCCGTCCACCCACTGCTGCACGGAGAGATGCTGCGAGGGTCCGTCAACCTGACGTCCCGCAGCTTAGGCTCTGCTAACAGCGTGGAGCGGCGCACGCACTCGGCCCTGTCATCACAATCCCCCGACACGTGAGGAGATTCCTCTCGCTTGACCTGCCACCCCCACCCCCCACCCCCCACCCCTTTCTGTGCAGACCAGCACGCACACACGTGCACAGATGATGAGGACAGACACTGCATGCGTGGACACATGCTCACAATTAGCCAGTTGTGAGGGAGATCAATGCGGTGCTGGACTTTGGATGACAAAGTATGGAGTGTCAATATTGCCGTACGGTGGAAGTAGGTCACCTACAGTGGAAGAAATACTACGCAACGATTTGTTTTTGCTCAAGCTACCAGGAAGCAACCAGGCATTTCAAGTACTGTACTCACGCGATGATATGAAATAATCAATGCTAATGTGAATATGTCATCTGTGACTGTCCTAATTCAATCTTGGGCCTTGCATCTTTGGGAGCTGGTCAACAACCTGACCCAGGGAGATAAGGAGGACTGCTGCAATAGCCGTCTTGAAGATTACACAAGAATGCTGAAAACAGTTAGGAGATGACCCCGATTTTACATCATATCCAGCATCTGGTTTTCTTTTCACAAACCGAGCCTTGCCCTTTGTGTTCCTTATCGCTCCTTACTCAGCGGCCGTCACTTTTGTTTGCTGTTTACGCTGCTCAACCCGTTTAAAGTCATTTATTTAGGCCGCACAAATCCGCTGCTGTGACATTTCCTTCTTGGGATAAATCGAGCCGATCTTATCTCAGGTCAGGCGGCGTTTACACATCGGTTTAGTGTAATGTTCTCGGGGCCTGACCTGGGAGTTGTCGCAACAGATCACCGGTCAGCGCCTGACTGGCAGCCGGTGGATTTACCTTTGGCCCAGTTTGAGATTCTGTTGACTTAAATCGGTTAACGGGGCAGGAATTAGAGCTCTTCCCAGCCCAGCGGGGGACTCGAGCAAAGCATTTATCTGCTTTTAGCTCTCGATTGTCTGCAGATTTCCAATGAAAGCGAAATTGCGTAATTGCTTCTATTCAAACGAAACTGCGGTTCAGAAACACATTCGGTCTTTAAACCATTACTCACTTGGAGAAATTGCAGGCAGAGCCAAAGGTGATATCATTTTAAGGCTGCGTGACAGCTTGAGTCAGAAATTCAGACAAAGAAAGTCAACAAGTGTGATCCAGTAATTCTTTTTTTTTTTTTTTTTTTTTTCCAGTCCACTAGCCTGCAGTGTTGGGACGCCGGCTGCAGTTTGGTTCCCGACCGACCGTGTTGTGAGCGTGCTCGTGTTTGTTTATCTCCTGTTATGGTCTGGCAACCTGTCCAGGTTGTACGCCGCCCTCTCAGCCCGCGACAGCTGGGGATAGGCTCCCGCCCCCCGTGACCCCGAGCAGGATGAAACCGGCGCAGAAAACGAACGTGTGGCTTCGACCTGACCACAGCTGGTCTCCGCAGTTGTTGTCAAAGAGGAAATTTGAGAGGACAACAAAATACTTTCAAGGACCGTTAAGTGCACCAGGCAAATTGTTATTCATCAGATTTTAAAAGAAGCTCAGCCGTCTGTTTCTGATCTACGCCGGTGTCTCTATACATGCAGTCTCTATAATTTGATATATGTAAAGGTCAGAGAAAACAAAAGTCCACTAAAGCTCTTCCACAGCACAACAACACTTGTTTTGCGTCCGAATGTGGGCTCGCACTAGAAGAACTGCAGAGCCGATGTCCAGCCCGTCAAATAACCGGTAATATAACCAGGTAATTAGTTACCTGAACAGGAAGACAAAGTTGTCAATACCTCAATTAAATATTTATCGTCCCAGAGGGTGAAACCTTTACGGCGACAGTGTGCCATTGACTCCGCCTGCACTGCTGCAAGCTGGCTTGGTTTCCAGCCTTTAAGGGTGCACTTACCTTTTCCAGCTTTAGGAAGTCTGTTGGATTTCGTATTCTGACGAGGTTGAGCGCACTTGCGCGCAGCTAATTTTCATCCACCATTTGTCACGACCGGGGGTGTGAAAAAAAATTGATTTGGCAATATATGGCGATTTTTGGCCGATTTTTCAGCTCCTAATATCGATTTTTTTTTAGGAAATTTTTATTCTATTTATTTTATTTTATTTATTTATTAAACGTGCAAAAACACTAATAATAAACAATAAATAAGTTGTTTTGAAGCAAATAGTTTTGACTCTGAATGATCAATATCATCTGATGAACATATACAGCAACTTGATTTTTTATCTCGACTTTTAATTTCGAATATTAACTGGGTAGAATATCGCAATATATCGTAATATCATGATAATATATCAAGACCCAAGTATCATGATACATATTGTATTGCGAGGTCCTTGCTAATACTCACCCCCAGTCACGACTGTTTAAATTAAGTGGGTAGCTCAGGTGTGGGCGACTGGTTTGTGCTCTTTTACTACATGTTTCTTTTTTACAACCGTCTACAAATATGTTAATGGTTAGTTAAAAACCGGACAAACCCGTTGTGACATCACCCGTAGGATTTCTGAGGAGTCAGTTTGAGCTCTGCCAACACCCATGGCCGCTCGGGCATCCGGCCATCCTGGCGGAGCCGTTTCCTCCGTGAGCTCCGCCAGGATCTGCATTCCACCGGGATTTTCACTCCACACCGCCGGCTTAATGTGGTTGGCGAGCCATCAGCTAGCGGCCCAGTTGGTCAGTCTACTAAGTATCCTTGAACAGTCTGGGGCTGAAGGTGACTCAGATGGAGGACTTGGCCGCTCCGGTTGCTGCAAGAGGTAGCAGCCAGCGAGTCACGACCGTTGAGCCGGTCATTATCCCTGGTTAGCAGCCTTTGACCAGGGTCAAAGGTAGCTGGGGGTTCTTTCTTAGCTTAGCTTTATTCCTTGACCTCTCCGGACTAACCCTGTTAGTAGAATTAACAGCACAACAAAACTCTTTTTGAACCAGGCTGGAAATGCGTTCATTTTAGAGATGCACGGATGTCGTATATTTTAACCCGCAACCGCTTCTTAAAATCTCGATCCGCCCGCTATCCATTTGCAGAACGTTTTTTCACCAATTTTCAAAACCGAACCGACCCGCCATCCTTTTTAATAATATGTAAAATATTTTTTCATTATTATTTAGTGCTTCAACCGCAACCGGAATTTAATTAAAGTATTATTTTTTGACGAATCATCCGCCCGATATGCGGATTATCCGCGCATCTCTAGTTCATTTCCGTTGTAGAGTTTAACATCTTAACACGGGCATCAGTGGAGACTGACCCACCTTTGGAGCCAGCTCCTAGTGGTCGTTCCAGGAACTGCAGGTTTTGCGACTTCCAACATGTCGACGACAGATAAGCAAGACCGATGTGGCCCCTCGGTCGACGCCCGGCACAGGACACTAACTGTGCACCAGTGGTTCCCACTCATCAGCACAGCGTTGACATGGCATCAAAACGGTTTTTTATTTCAAATACTCATATGAATACATGTGATATCTAAATATTTAAATGGTGCAAGTCTTACATATAGTAGCTTTAATATGAATCAGTGCTTGTTAAATGGTTCATATTCGTATCTATCTGCACTATGTTGCCAAAAGTATTGTCTCACCTGTCTTGACTCACATATGAGCTTTAGCTCCTCCCATTTCTAATCAATATGACGTGGCTCCATCTTTGCAGCTAGAACAGCTTCAACTCTTCTGGGAAGGCTGTCCACAAGGTTTAGGAGTGTGTTTATGGGGATTTTTGTCCATTCTTCTAGAAGAACATTAGTGAGGTCAAACACTGATGTTGGACCAGAAGGTCTGGTTCTCAGTCTCTGCTCTAATTCATCCCAAAGGTCTTCTATCAGGTTGAGGTTAGGACTCTGTGCAGGCCAGTCAAGTTCATCCACACCAGACTCTTCCATCCATGTCTTTATGGACCTTGCTTTGTGCACTGGTGCACAGTCATGTTGAAGAGGAAGCTCCAGCTCCAAACTGGTCCCACAAAGTTGGGAACATGGAATTCTCCAAAATGTCTTGGTCTGCTGAAGCATTCAGAGTTCCTTTCACTGGAACTAAGGGGCCAAGCCCAGCTCCTGAAAAACAACCCCACACCATAATCCCCCCTCCACCAAACTTTACACTTGGATCAATGCAGTCAGACCAGTACCGTTCTCCTGGAAACCACCAAACCCAGACTCTTCCATCAGATCACCAGATGGAGAAGTGTGATTCTTCCCTCCAGAGAACGTTCCTCCACTGCTCTAGAGTCCAGTGGCGGCTGCTTTACTCCACTGTATCTGACGCTTTCCATTGTTCTTGGTGATGTCTGGTTTGGATGCAGCTGCGTCACCATGGAAACCCATTCATGAAGCTCTCTGCTCTGTTGTTGAGCTGATCTGAAGGACACATGAAGTTTGGAGGTCTGTAGTGATCGACTCTGCAGAAAGTTCTTCTCACTATGTTCTTCATCATCCTCTGACCCCACCCCCTCAGGTTACCTGTCCTACCACTTCATGGCTGAGTTGCTGTCGTTCCCAAACACTTCCATTTCCTGATAATACAGCTGACAGTTGACTGTGGAATATTTAGGAGGAAACTTCACGACTGGATTTGTTTCTCAGGTGTCATCCTATCACAGTTCCACCTGGAATTCACTGAGCTCCTGAAAGCGACCCATTCTTACACAGATGTTTCTAGAAACAGTCTGCATGTCTAAGTGACTAATTTTATAAACCTGTGGCCATGGAAGTGACTGGAACACCTGATTCTGATCATTTGGATGGATGACCAAATACTTTTGGCGATATAGTGTATCTATCTACACATGTTAACCTGGTCACAAGGTGTCCACCACAGTTTTGATTCAAGCAAGGCTCAACGTTTGCAGAAGTGGTCTGTCAGGTTTGGTGTCTCTGGACTGAGAATCGAGGGGGTGGGGTGGTTCTGGAGTTCACCTGTTTCTGTTTGTTGTGGGTTGGAGGGTTTGTTTTGGATGTGAAACAGGACACTGTATGTATTGAAACTGGACGCTGAGCGTGTTGAAAACTTAGCCTTGTTTTCATTGCTCCTCCGGTCTTTTCTCACTTTACAGTCTTTGTCAATTTGGACCAACTGCTGAAAATGCAGACGCTGTTACTAATGATCATAGGCTTTTTTTTTTTTTTTCGATGAGTGGGGGGGGGGGCAAATATCACAATGGGTGGGCACTTAAACTGACCCGGTATTAACAAGGAGCTTTAAACAAGTCACTTTAAACAGAAGGGAAGGAGGTTGTTCAGCACTGGGACTGAATCCAGAACAGAAATGAGGCAGTGATGCTGAAATGATTATTTAAAAAAAAAAAAGAAAAAGAAAAAAGGCAGGCCTTGTCTGAACATTAAAAGCAAGCCCTAAAGAGCCCTTCACCCCAAATAACCCCCATCTCTGCATCCAGGTGTGCCTTATGGCTTCTCTTGGGGTTTTGAAGCAACCGCTGTCCTGGCATGAATGCATGCTCTCATTCTCCAGCATTTTAAATGAAGCTTGTCCAAATATCAGCCTCCCGAGCCGCCATGCATTAAATCTGCCACCATCTGATGTTAGCTGAACGCCGAATGTGTTTGGTGTGCGGCTCCAGCGCTGCTGGTAGCGCAGGTGCTGCAGGAAAAGGGGGGGAAATGCAGGCGGCGTCCGGAGAGGCATGAAATGTTTGACGATCCGCTCGGCCGTCGTCAGGCGGCTTCTTTGTCGTCAGTGATGAGATGCTGTTCTGTTTTCGCAGCCTGGTATTTCCTAGTTCTGCTGCACGAATGCGGAAATGCCGTCTAAGCATTCTCAACACGTCCCAGACACGTTTGGGTCCAATCCGGGTTATTTTCTGGCATTCCTGGCTAGGGTTGGGCACCGAAAAAAGGATTCCAAGTAGGAATCGGTTCCTAACGTCCGGTTCTGGAATTGTTTAGAAGACTTTTGAATTTCGATTCTTTTTTCGGTTCCTAAATGTCCGTGCTATTTTTTTTTTGTTGTTGTTGGTTTGTTTTGATTTACTGCAGTAGTTTGTTGATGTTACTCCGCCCGGCGTACTCAACTCCGCTCTAGTAGCGACGTCACGTCCGTCGCTGACGGGACTTCACTCGCCACAACATGGATCCCAAGAGACGTCGCTCCTGAGTTTGGCTGCATTTCAGTCCCGGAAATGACGGCTACCTGGCGCAGTGCAACATCTGCGGGAAGCGTGTTACTGCCAAAGCAGGATGCACGACTAAAATGGCAAAACACCTTCACCTGCATGGCATCACAAAAATAAACGAGTGTACCGTATTTAATTCACTGCGTTGCTCCCGTCGCTTCTTCGACTTCAACAGAGAGTCCGTCTTCATCCAGAAACTCCTCGACGGAAACGCAACCAGGTATGCGCACGCCGAGTGCGTGAAAATAGCAACAATAAAGCTTTTACAGAGCAGTGGTTGGGTGCAGGCCTATTTTTAATGCTCCATGCCTTTTCAGTACACGCAAACCTTCCTTGAAAATGAAAACAAAGCTGTCATTTCATCTTAACAGCACTGGATGAGTTATGGAAATTGCTCTAATCTATTTGCCAGAATAAAGCAACAGCCATTTTGATAATTGATCTGCCAGGCTTTAGATGGGGAGTCAGGGCCTGAATTCTCTGACGATGTCCTGTTACATGGAGACGCGCTCTTGTTCAGATGTCAGTTTAACATTTAGGCTGTTAGTTCTACTGTCGCAATAAGTCGCAATCTGTTGACCTACACATCAAAGAATCAGAATCGAGAATCGTTTTGAACAGGAATCGAAACAGAGAATCTGAATCAGAATCGTTAAAATCCAAACGATGCCTAACCCTACTCCTGGCTCAGTCACGGCGCTGGTGGGCGCGACACGGGAAATGGGCCAAACCCTTGGGGTTCGGCTCTGAAATGAGATACAGCAGGTGTCGTGAGGGCCAAGGCGCGGTCCAAGAGCCCGAAGACAACGGGGAACTGGGTCACGTCTGGTGGGTATGTGGCTGAGTTTAGGCGGCCTCCCTCACCTTGGGTCGATGCCGTTGTGTGGGCCAAAGAAGACCGCAAATATGGGCCAAGTCTGGGCCAAACAGAGTCGCCCTCTTTGTCGCAGCTAATACTTTTCACCGTCGTTTGATCGAGGCTAATCAATGTGTCACCTCTTATCAGCACTGAAGGGAGCAGTAAGTGTTGCAACTGAATCTGACTGGAAGACAGAGTAGATTTACCTTGACCTTTGACTCTCTTGTGGGCGGCGCCACCGAGGCTATAAGGCCATAACCTGTGCGGTTTACAGCCTGCACCTCCGGAGTTTATTTTTCCTCTCGCTTCTCCCTTTGAACAGGTGAATCCAACGCTGCAGTTAAATGGCAAACTAAGTGAGCAAGTAAAGACAAAAGTATGGCATCCCGCCAAAACATTTTTTTTAAATACTTACCAATTAGAAATTATATATTTAAGACAATAAAAAATCTATCTATACCTATTCTCACCTCCATAGAAGAACTGGCAATAAAACAACAGTCTAAGAGGGGATTAACATCAAGTTTCTATAATCATGGACGGATCTGTAGTTTCATCAGATAATAAAAGACTCTTATGGTGTGAGGACTTAAATTCTGAAAGGACTGGTAGAGGACCTGCTTAAAATCTCAAACACAAACAATAAATACCAATTTTAAACTGCTTCAGTATAAGTGGACAATGATAACACACATAACACCAGTTAAATTACATTAATTTAACTCCTATAATCCTGATGAATACTATAAATGCAGAGGAAAGGGGACATTATGCCACTGCCTATGGGAATGCCCACAGATTCAAGATATTTGGTCGGAGGTGATGGATATGATATTGCATGTCACTGGGATAAATCTATAAATGTCTGCTAAACTATACATCCTAGGGATTTTTCCTGAAAATTGTGGACTAAGCAAGGCAAACAAAACTATGATTACATTATGCTTGCTACAAGCAAAACATACCATAGCCAAATTCTGGAAATCCACCACTAGACCAAGCCTAAGCGTTTGGCTTGCAGGTTTATCAAGCTCTCTTGCACTTGAAAAAATAACTTTTATTATAAAAGGTAAATATACCATCTTTGATGAGATATGGAGATCTTTTATGGTATTCTTAGAGGGGAAGAAAGCATTAGAAGCATACTAGCCTTGAATGTTAATGTCAATCTTAATTTGAATGTATGCTTTGGCTTGTTGATTTATGAAGAAGTATATTCATACACAATTGAAGAGCTTTTTTCCTGGGTAATGCGACAATTACTGACTGAACAGGGACACCTAAAGCCATTTTGTAGCCCGGAAATTTAGCATATTTGAGTAGAACCTGACTGTGATTGTTCTGTTCAATTGACATTATAACAGACGCTATAGAAATAAAATTGAATTAAACTGAATCGAATTGTTCTGCACCTACGTTATTTGTTGTATCCCTCTGTGAAAATTAATAAAAACATTTGCTTGAAAAAAAAAAAGTGAGCAAGTAAAGATCAGTTCAATAAAAATCAGACTCCCAAACTCAATCAAAAAGTGGCATTAATTATTACCGAAGTCGGTATGCAGTTAATGGATCATCATATATGAGGTTGCCTGTCATTTAACGGTACAAACGTATTATTTTCAAACACATGGCTTTAACGAAGCTCTTTTAAGGGCCGTCTGGTGGACTACCACACAGTCCACGTGAAACCCGCCGTGCTCCACCACAACAAGGTTTCTATGACGAGGGAGCACTTGAGCATATTGATGCTTGGGCCCGCTCCTCTTGACCTTACGCTCTCACCGGACCCGACTTCAGCCTGGCAGGTAGCAGGAAGCTTTGTGCATTTATGCAGCGCTCAGAGCTTCAGATTAGCACCTTCTGACACCTGCTCCGCTCTCACCTTACTCCAATAATCTCAGTTTGACACCTCTCATCCTCATTACACAAGCCGGCCGTGGAAGCTCTCCTCAGCAGAGATCCTTCGTGTCTTCGCGTCCTATCATCCACGACGACGAATTACAGCGCCTCTGTGTGTTCATCAGTGCCCTTGGGCTGTGACTGGCATTTCCCTTCCTTCCTTCCTTTTTCCCTCCACAGAGGTCGACATGCAGGGCTCCTTCACCGCAGCTCTGTCACATGGGATCCGGTCACTCCGTATCGCCGTTTCACGGCTGCGTGGCCACGGTGAGCGTCGCACCATCCGACTACCACAAAGGAAAAGCACTGATGGAAAGCAAACAAAAGCGGCGCCATTGAGCCAACTTGTGCTGGGTAAAGCTGAGCGATTTTATCGATTCTGCGATATATATCGATATTTTATCGAGTATCGATTTCGATATTCAGCAGCGGGTATCGCTATTCTAAGCTTCTATTAAAACCCCCGTGTCCCACCTTTAAAAAGCTCAAGCAACAATTTGCACTGTTTAAATAAATGAAACATTTTTCTCAAAAATCTTTTATTCATTTGTCCAGCATTTGCAAGCTGCCTGTCAGCCATATAATGTGTAATTGATGCTTTCAGTTTCAATTAATTCAAACAAAGGATGGAAACTCACAAGATGTCACCAAAATCACTTTGTCCCTTTAAAATCTTTCGGAAAATTATTTAAATGTATCTTAAGATGAATATCGATTTACAGTCATGGAAAAAATTATTAGACCACCCTTGTTTTCTTCAGTTTCTAAAGGTACATTTGTTTGGACAAACATAACGATAACCACAAAGATTGCTCATAATAGTTTTATTTAAGAGCTGATATCTTACCATTTTCCATGGTTTTCTTGATTGTAACCTAAATCACTTAAGTTTTTACATCAATAGCTATGGCGTTGTACTGCCAAAAACACTGCTTTTATGCATTCAGTGTTTTCTTTTCTGTCTGTTTTAGTCACATGATGACGTTTAGTGGTACCAGGTATTAAAATGAACAAGAAAGTGAAGAAAAAATGGTGGTCTAATAATTATTTCCATGACTGTATATATCGATATATACAGCTATCAATGGTTTCCTCGTGGTCGAAGCTGAAGACTTTCAACACAAAACTGTAATAAAAAATAAAAAAAACCTGTCAGCCATGATGAGAGGAAATGTCAGTGTTACAAACTCCACATCCAAAGAGCTGGGATGCTATTTAAACTGTAAAGACGTTTCGATGGAAGCACATGTTGCTCTGAAACCATCTATCCATTATCCATCAGACTGGACGCTCCCTCTTCTCTTAAAACCAGAGGACGTGCTGGTCACGCATATGCGGCTTCTTCTTGGCATGATGGAGCTCTGACCTGCTTCTGTGGATGCCACGGTAAACTGCCGTCTTGATTTTCAGAGTCTGATGGCCTAAAGATCCCAGACACCCAGTCTTGATTCTCAGCTTTGTCCTGAGAGGTTCAAAGGGTTTGTGCTGATACACGTAGCATTCATTATTCTGAAACCGTCATGGTCTGGGGCAGCCATGGCAGCCATTTTGGTTTTGTCTTTCTTGTTCTGTGTTAAAGTTGCCGTCAACCCCTGTCTCTAGTGTTTCCTGTTTTACTTTAAAAGTCTTGTCTGCGTTGCATTCGGATTTTCTTCCTTCCCCCTTGTCATCCTGATTGTCTGCACCTGCCTCTTGTTTGTCCCTCTGTGCATTTAAGTCCTGTCACTCCTGTTCTGTTCGCTGGTCCAACTCCTTGTGCCCCGTAAGTCTCGTCTCATGTCCTGTGAATGTTTTTCAGCCTGGTTTTTGTTTTGATTACTTTTGTGGATTTTGGTTTTTGGATTTTGTTTTTTTTTTTTTGCACTCCTGGGTCCTCCATCTTCTTCTTAAAACTTGCCTCACCAGTTCACCACAGGTCGGTGAACATCTGCCCGTCTTTACTTTTGAATAACTCGGCCTCTCTGTGATGCTCGTTTTTATAGCCAATCACGTCACTTTTTTAAAAAAAATCAGTTTAAACAAAGCTTTTGTGGCTTGACTGGCCTTTACTGAAAGGCTGTTCTAATGGAAGCAAACCTGGAGTCACAGGAGACTTCACAACATGCTGCATTCACTGTTCACAACTGCATTCAGGCCTCGTTCTCACCTCACTGACTGCAGCTCTGCTACAACTGTCAGTTTAGAGACTGAAGATGTTCGCACCGTTTACCTGCAGACCTGTAGGTGTGTGAATCTACCATTAGGGATGCAGGCGGTTTCAGGTCAATGACAGGCGTTTGACGGTGTTGATGGTATACTATTTCACGTCAAGAAGTCATGTCTGTAATTAGTAGAGCGCGTGAAAATGAAGACGTTGGCTCCCTTCGCTTGATCTCGCAGGCTCCTACGTTGTCCTGCATCTGCTGTGGATGAAGATGTTCGTATTTGCACAGATCCTCCGGACACAAGGCTGAATTACCAACCGGGCACAGCGGACGCCCCCTAAAAACTCCAGCTTTCAGTCATTCGTCAGTCGGACTCGTCCGTTTGAGTCTCCCTTAAAGGTTCAGATGAACACACCGAAATAGATTTAACAAAAATACGGGCATGAGTAAATGTTCATGCACTTTCATTTTAACTTTACAGAACGAGAGGAGGGGAATCATATTTCTTGTGATTATTATTTTTTTTTTAAAACCTGACTAATCATCCGTACATGTTAACTCTTGAGTAGGAATCGTTTTCTCAGTGCTCGTTGAAGTAATGAAGCTTGGACCCGCTGTGAGCATCGTTAGGATCTTAACGACACAGTTTTGCTCGAGGACTCTCCAGGAGCTTCGTGAGACACGTGCGGCGCATCTGGCCAGCAGATTTAGCACATTTCCAGTGGCGTTATTGTATATTATTCTCACCATGTTTTTCTAGTTAGTATGGAAGAGTTCTGTGGGAATTCTGATGCAACACAATATGATGTGTTGCATCATATGATAGTCATATTGCATCGTATGCAATATGACTGGAAGGCGCCGCGCGGTTCATCATGATCCCAACGTTCACGAACCAAACTTGGGTTGTGGCGAGCTTCGGTAGTTTTGACATACGATGGGACAACTGTCATAAGGACCGGGCGCAACCCGAAGGCTCGGGGATAGACGAAGAACCAGGTCACACCTGCTGGATGTGTCGGCGAGTCTGGACAGTCACGCTCACCTCGAGTCAGCGCCATCAGTCGAAGACGGCTGCAGATACGGGCCGTGTTTGGGCCGAACATCCTTTCCCACGTTGGGGAAAAATGTCAGACGCCCTGAGAGACCCTGAACCTTAAAATATTTAGGGCTTCTGGGCCTGATGGTTCAAATGACAGGTGACACTTCAACGGTCGTTTGTTTTCAGCTGTCAGTCAAGGACGTCGGTCTCGGGTTCCATCGCATTCACCTGCTTGAACATATTCTTCATCTTTTTTTAAACAGTTTTAAAGCAAATGTACAAGGTACATGTTCGTAATGCTTTGTTTTACGCTCAACAGCAGTTATACCCAAGCAGGGCTGATTAGAGCATTTCTAAGTGACATATTACCATTATGTATAAATTCAGAGTTGTTTGCAGTTTCAAACTCGGCTCAGGCCCTAGTTTCTACATGTGGTTTCGTTGTTTCTTCTGTGTTGGCCCGGACCTGGTTCAGAGTCCACTGGTGAAGTCAGGGATGTCCCGGAGTATTCTCATAGTACAATACAGTATATTATTCTGTATATTCATCTCTATATCATCTTCAAAGGTATTCTGATATATCATTGCCCGTCCCCCGTGTGAAACTGCCCATCGAGGAAAAAAAAAAAAAAAAAAGAGTACGACCCCCGGAGAACAAAATAGAGAAGTGAGAAACTGTGAGTGGGAGGGAAGCAGAAATGTGACTTTGAAAAACGTTGTGCAAGATGGATATCAAACTTGTGGTCACTTGCTTGGAATTCCACGGAGCGGTATTTCCCCCCGTTACCTCCCTGTCTCCTGACAAAAAAATACCCCCAAAAAACTCACCATAGAGATGTTTGGCATCCACATGCACAACGTCACTTTTGGAGGAAAATTAAACATTACAGCACAGATACTTTCTGACCAGCTCTCAAGCACGGTAGTGAAAGAATCATGATTCATATTTGTTTATTTTGTTTGTTTTTTTACCTACAAGCTATTAAATTATGGACTATTGTGTTGTGGGTGTGTTATATTTACATATTTTGTCAAGTAAATGATAAACAGTGTAATATGTGTGTGTATATATATATACAATGATCCCTTATTTTTTGCAATTAATAGGGGACCCCCCCCCCGCAAAAATCAAAATCCACCAACGGGAGCTGGAGCCCCCTGAGCCTAAATAATGTGTTTAAAATATGTTTAAAAATCCCAAAAAAGTATCAAGATACTGCAGCGAAACAAGACAAAGGCTCAACTGTGGTCTTTCTGTTACCTTCACAGCCTCTGGTCTCTGAACCGTAGTAAAGAAACCGCTGGTACTGTGCTATTTTTGGCTCATAATTAGTGGCTAACATGCTAACAACAACAAAAGAAAAAAGTCCGGTTTTCTCTGCATGGAACGAGCACTTTATTCTGTCACTGCAGGAACTTGTAACATCACACAGGTTGTATTGTTGGGCTCCTGTCGGTTAACAGAGAATGTAAATCTATACACGCTGGGCTGCTGTTGATGCTCACTACACTTTTCATCTAACCACGTTTTCATTCTGCCGTCCCACGACACACACACTACATTACCCATAAGGCCACCTTCTTAAAGGGGCCAGGCTGGCTCACAACATTTCTTCGCTGTGAGAGAACGCGCACAACATCCTGTAATGTTTTCGCAAATTTTTCTTGATTTTTTTAAATTATATTAAATATTTCTGAAAAATAATAAACCGCGGAATAAATAAAACCGCGGAACTTAAATCGCGAATTGGCGAGGGACCACTGTATTGTTCATTTTTAGTCTGATCTGATCAAGGGCCTACATGCTGCTTGTGTGACGACATCTTGGAAGTTAAAAAAAAAAAAAAAAAGTTGCTTGAATGACCACTAGGGGCTGGCTCCAAACGTTAGTCTGTCTCCATGGGACACCTCGTTAAAATGTCCAACTCTGCAGCAGAAATAAAAACGCATTTGCAGCCTGGAGCCAGAAGCGGTTTGGCCTCCACAGCTGGACCAAACACACCGAAGCAGGTAAAATCGTGCAACGCCGCAGATACGAAGATACAAGCGCTAATCCCCTCTGACGGTTTCAGGAGTCGACTAACCGGACCACGAGCCAGACAGCGCTGCGGCGACGCTCCGGGGGGGGGGCGGTCCTTCTGATGCTCTTTCGGCACAACCAATCAAATTCCGTCCAGCTCGTTACAAGCTGGGTGCACGGGGGTTTTTATGACTTGTTTTACGAGCTGCTTTAAGGTTGGATCCGAGTCTGACTAAATTGAATTGGTGTCACATACCAGGTCCCGTAACACACTTAAGACCTATTCTTGGTCCAAAACGATATTTTACAATGACACGCACAGTCCCCAGCGCGCACAGCTGCCGAACACATGGCTGTTTATCCTTCCAGAGAATACTGGAAAGGTCGCCGTGTTTTCAGTTTCGCTCTTGAGCAGCCACGTTTAATGCTGCTGTGATTGCATAAGTGGCCCGACATGAAATAAGATGTTGAAAATCCGGGAAGTGAAAGATCTATTTTGAACAAAAGAAGACGGAGAGAGAGAGCTTACACTGAGAAAATAATGACATGGGGTTTTTTTTTTTTTAATCTAGAAAAAATATACTTGAGTGTTGCACTTCTGTTGCTTTATTAAAAGCAGGTATTTTGCAGAAAACAGGAATTGCGTTGAAGGGTTGCACAGCACCAGTCTATGTTCGATTGCCTCAAAAGATCATACACAGTTGATGGTCTGGACCTGCTTTTCAAAAGCTAAATGACTTTTTGCTCTTTCTTTTTTTTTTTCTTTTCCAGTTTTTTGCTCCTTTGGTCAGTTTTACAGACGCAGGACTTCCATCCAGGAGCATCACTATGCATCCTTACACTCCAGGAGTCCCTTATTACAGGGAGGCTCCCTCCAAAGAGGGCACTATTAAAAGACCGTGCAACACAAACACTGTTCATTCATTCCTGCGGTGAAGAAAGAGCTCTAAATCTGTCTGAAGCTGTTTTCGCTCCCAGACTCCCTCCAGGTGGGACACCTCTGATAAAACCCACAGGCTGCACCGAGGAGAACTCCCACAGACAGACCTGCACTGTGAGCTGGGACTGGGAGGGAAACGGCGAGACTGGGAGAAACGAGCCCAGAGCGTCTGAAGCCGGAAAAAACGTCCGTGGCTTCCGGTTTCTCCGTCCGTCGAAGACGCTGCATCCTGCAGCAGCAAACGCCTTTAACGGATGAACCAACTCCCGACTCAGACGGCCCGATTTGGGCCGCGTTTGCGTTCAGATGGGTCCGACGGGTCCGACGGCAACAGAAAACAAAAACACCTCAGGTTTGATATGCGGAAGGTTCGCTCGGCTCCCTGAAGGTCACTTGAAAAAGGAGTGCACGGCCAGCAGCTGAGATTAGAGACAGATATAACAGAGGCGGGCTTGTGAAAACGAGGCCAGCCCGACCTTTCAGTCTGTGGGAAAGGGAAGCCAATCCGGCGGTTTGATATCTCTGATGTATGCGGCGAGCTGAAACACAATGTGGTCGAAAACATCTTGAGGCGACACCGGACTCAAAAAACCCAGAGGAAACGCAGCTTTGATGCTTTGATCGAGGATCCCAGAGCTGTTGTTAGTTGTCCTAACAGACCGCTGCGATTGGCCCCGGGTTGGTCTGGGAGTGTCTAGAGGGGGTGGAGCTTGGTTGAGCACCTGGAGAACAGCCAGCTTGAATCCTCCAATCCAGCTGCCTTTGTCTTCGGGCCGTTCCAGGTCTCTTCCAGGTGAACTCGACGCACCGCCAGCCAATGTGTAGCTGACTGTTCTTGGCCTCAGCAACACGAGGTGACCAAGTGACCCGCGAGGTGGTTTTACTTTGGAAACACGGGTTCATGACGGGGCATGTTTTCTCTTGGGGGGAGGGGCCAGTAGATGAAGGGAGAGGGAGGAGCTAGCACTGTGTTTTCAACAGACGCTAAATCATCTAGAAATCACTTACCCTACCTTTAAGTTGGTTAACATGACGGGGCATGTTTTCTCTTGGGGGGAGGGGCCAGTAGATGAAGGGAGAGGGAGGAGCTAGCACTGTGTTTTCAACAGACGCTAAATCATCTAGAAATCACTTACCCTACCTTTAAGTTGGTTAACATGATGGGGCATGTTTCCTCATGGAGGGGGGGGCCAGTAGAGGAAGGGAGAGGGAGGAGCTAGCACTGTGTTTTCAACAGAAGCCACATCATCCAGAAATCACTTACCCTACCTTTAAGTTGGTTAACATGACGGGGCATGTTTTCTCTTGGGGGGAGGGGCCAGTAGATGAAGGGAGAGGGAGGAGCTAGCACTGTGTTTTCAACAGACGCTAAATCATCCAGAAATCACTTACCCTACCTTTAAGTTGGTTAACATGACGGGGCATGTTTTCTCTTGGGGGGAGGGGCCAGTAGATGAAGGGAGAGGGAGGAGCTAGCACTGTGTTTTCAACAGACGCTAAATCATCTAGAAATCACTTACCCTACCTTTAAGTTGGTTAACATGATGGGGCATGTTTCCTCATGGAGGGGGGGCCAGTAGAGGAAGGGAGAGGGAGGAGCTAGCACTGTGTTTTCAACAGAAGCCACATCATCCAGAAATCACTTACCCTACCTTTAAGTTGGTTAACATGACGGGGCATGTTTTCTCTTGGGGGGAGGGGCCAGTAGATGAAGGGAGAGGGAGGAGCTAGCACTGTGTTTTCAACAGACGCCACATCATCCAGAAATCACTTACCCTACCTTTAAGTTGGTTAACATGACGGGGCATGTTTTCTCATGGAGGGGGGCCAATGGAGGAAGGGGAGAGGGAGGAGCTAGCACTGTGTTTTCAACAGACGCCACATCATCTAGAAATCACTTACCCTACCTTTTTAAGTTGGTTAACATGACGGGGCATGTTTCTCTTGGGGGGAGGGGCCAGTAGATGAAGGGAGAGGGAGGAGCTAGCACTGTGTTTTCAACAGACGCCACGTCATCCAGAAATCACTTACCCTACCTTTAAGTTGGTTAACATGACAGGGCATGTTTTCTCATGGAGGGGGGCCAATGGAGGAAGGGAGAGGGAGGAGCTAGCACTGTGTTTACAACAGACGCCACGTCATCCAGAAATCACTTACCCTACCTTTAAGTTGGTTAACATGACAGGGCATGTTTTCTCATGGAGGGGGGCCAATGGAGGAAGGGAGAGGGAGGAGCTAGCACTGTGTTTTCAACAGACGCCACATCATCCAGAAATCACTTACCCTACCTTTAAGTTGGTTAACATGACGGGGCATGTTTTCTCTTGGGGGGAGGGGCCAATAGAGGAAGGATGAGGGAGGAGCTAGCACTGTGTCTTCAACAGACGCCACATCATCTAGAAATCACTTACCCTACCTTTAAGTTGGTTAACACGACGGGGCATGTTTTCTCTTGGGGGGAGGGGCCAGTAGATGAAGGGAGAGGGAGGAGCTAGCACTGTGTTTTCAACAGACGCCACATCATCTAGAAATCACTTACCCTACCTTTAAGTTGGTTAACATGACGGGGCATGTTTTCTCTTGGGGGGAGGGGCCAGTAGATGAAGGGAGAGGGAGGAGCTAGCACTGTGTTTTCAACAGACACTAAATCATCCAGAAATCACTTACCCTACCTTTAAGTTGGTTAACAAGACGGGGCATGTTTTCTCATGGAAGGGGGGCAATGGAGGAAGGGAGAGGGAGGAGCTAGCACTGTGTCTTCAACAGATGCCACATCATCCAGAAATCACTTACCCTACCTTTAAGTTGGTTAACAAGACGGGGCATGTTTTCTCATGGAAGGGGGGCAATGGAGGAAGGGAGAGGGAGGAGCTAGCACTGTGTCTTCAACAGATGCCACATCATCTAGAAATCACTTACCCTACCTTTAAGTTGGTTAACATGACGGGGCATGTTTTCTCTTGGGGGGAGGGGCCAGTAGATGAAGGGAGAGGGAGGAGCTAGCACTGTGTTTTCAACAGACACTAAATCATCCAGAAATCACTTACCCTACCTTTAAGTTGGTTAACATGACGGGGCATGTTTTCTCTTGGGGGGAGGGGCCAGTAGATGAAGGGAGAGGGAGGAGCTAGCACTGTGTTTTCAACAGACGCTAAATCATCCAGAAATCACTTACCCTACCTTTAAGTTGGTTAACATGACGGGGCATGTTTTCTCTTGGGGGGAGGGGCCAGTAGATGAAGGGAGAGGGAGGAGCTAGCACTGTGTTTTCAACAGACGCTAAATCATCTAGAAATCACTTACCCTACCTTTAAGTTGGTTAACATGATGGGGCATGTTTCCTCATGGAGGGGGGGCCAGTAGAGGAAGGGAGAGGGAGGAGCTAGCACTGTGTTTTCAACAGAAGCCACATCATCCAGAAATCACTTACCCTACCTTTAAGTTGGTTAACATGACGGGGCATGTTTTCTCTTGGGGGGAGGGGCCAGTAGATGAAGGGAGAGGGAGGAGCTAGCACTGTGTTTTCAACAGACGCCACATCATCCAGAAATCACTTACCCTACCTTTAAGTTGGTTAACATGACGGGGCATGTTTTCTCATGGAGGGGGGCCAATGGAGGAAGGGAGAGGGAGGAGCTAGCACTGTGTTTTCAACAGACGCCACATCATCTAGAAATCACTTACCCTACCTTTAAGTTGGTTAACATGACGGGGCATGTTTTCTCTTGGGGGGAGGGGCCAGTAGATGAAGGGAGAGGGAGGAGCTAGCACTGTGTTTTCAACAGACGCCACGTCATCCAGAAATCACTTACCCTACCTTTAAGTTGGTTAACATGACAGGGCATGTTTTCTCATGGAGGGGGGCCAATGGAGGAAGGGAGAGGGAGGAGCTAGCACTGTGTTTACAACAGACGCCACGTCATCCAGAAATCACTTACCCTACCTTTAAGTTGGTTAACATGACAGGGCATGTTTTCTCATGGAGGGGGGCCAATGGAGGAAGGGAGAGGGAGGAGCTAGCACTGTGTTTTCAACAGACGCCACATCATCCAGAAATCACTTACCCTACCTTTAAGTTGGTTAACATGACGGGGCATGTTTTCTCTTGGGGGGAGGGGCCAATAGAGGAAGGATGAGGGAGGAGCTAGCACTGTGTCTTCAACAGACGCCACATCATCTAGAAATCACTTACCCTACCTTTAAGTTGGTTAACACGACGGGGCATGTTTCTCTTGGGGGGAGGGGCCAGTAGATGAAGGGAGAGGGAGGAGCTAGCACTGTGTTTTCAACAGACGCCACATCATCTAGAAATCACTTACCCTACCTTTAAGTTGGTTAACATGACGGGGCATGTTTTCTCTTGGGGGGAGGGGCCAGTAGATGAAGGGAGAGGGAGGAGCTAGCACTGTGTTTTCAACAGACACTAAATCATCCAGAAATCACTTACCCTACCTTTAAGTTGGTTAACAAGACGGGGCATGTTTTCTCATGGAAGGGGGGCAATGGAGGAAGGGAGAGGGAGGAGCTAGCACTGTGTCTTCAACAGATGCCACATCATCCAGAAATCACTTACCCTACCTTTAAGTTGCCCTCTTATTTTAGTGTGGAGAATCTTGTCTTTGTTTTTTTTTTTTTTTTCTCCGCAGAAATATGCTTTATCTTATAAATGGAATTGCGGAAGCGAAGCCCCACAAATTTACATGTAGTTTTTTAAAAAAGAGAATCTGGCTACATGCCAGGGGATTAAGCTCTTGACTTAACCGGAAAAGGCCATGTGAAACAAATTTAGTTAACAATGTCTTATTAAGTGTTCCAGCCTGTGAACATACAAACATACGATTAATTGCTTGAAAAACGCTCACTGATATGGAATGCAGTAATCCCGAATGTACCGGTCACAGCAGCCTTTTTTTTTTTTTCCTGCTAAAATGCTGTAAAGTCTTCTGTTACAAAGGTGCTGTTACTCAGTTACGGTAAACCGCTGGAGTGCTTCGCTGGCACGGTAGTTTCCATACAATAAAATAAGACAAATCTTAATTCAGAGTTGTGCAAAGTAATTTTTTTTTTTTTTAATTCGGCGAGCTCAAATGGAGGTAGCTGACATCACTGCATCTCAAAACTATTTCCAAGGGCTTCTGCCTGAAGTTAAATGTTGTCCCCCTGGAGTTCTTCTTGTTTGATTGGCTTGGAAGGTTTCGGGCTGAAACGCAAGTGGTTCACTAACAGAACAGAAGTGTCAGTGGTCTCATTTTAGCACATCAGAGTCCAGCGTGACCACACACTGGCCTCTGTGCTCTTCATTTGTAAATGGTCCATGTATGATTCAGCGGTGACCGAGAGCCAAGATTAATGTCCATATTTCAAACTGGATTAAAGATTTCACTATTTTTAATGCTCCCGAATAACAAGACGCCAGTGTTTCCTGCCGAGGTGGAAAAACCTCAGCGTAGCATGCAGAGCTTTATGAGACGTTAACTTTCCACCGAAAGCCAGACTAATGATGTGTCTTTGAGGCTTCTTAAGATAGGGATGTCGACCCCCCGCGACTATTCTGGGAAATTAGATTACTGGCTAATTGCGGACTCGAATCCAGGTCCTGTTCTTAAAAACCCTTCATTAGCGCTCATCATCGAACCTGTAGCTCAAGGCTACCTCAGGCCTGCATTCTTGTGACTTGAAAAAAAATGTTTTTTTTGTCTGAACCCAAAAAAGTAAGCGCGAGCAGCATTTAACGACACGCTCGGCGATGCTAGTCAGCGGTAGCATCGCCCATGATGTCTCCATCGCCGTCACCACGCAAACCACAGCGGTCGTGATGCGACTCTAACGCAGTTGAGCCATTTAGCAGTCGACTCCCGACGCCTCTGACCTCCCAGATGTTTGGTGACGTAACAATGTCACATGACCTGCTGATGTTAGCGCCTGTGGTTTAGTCCTGAAGCTGAAGATTACCCTGATGTCGAAAAAAAAAAGTCAAAATTAACCACTAGAGGTCTCTTTTCCTGCGTGTTTGCTTAAACGTGATACAGGTAGGTTTCTTTAGTGTAAAACAGTGATTCGCAAAGTGTGGGCCGCGGCCCCCTAGTGGGCCGTCATGGTACTGCAGGTGGTCCGAGGAAGGTAATAAAAAATAAACAAATTCATGTTTTTTTTATGTTTTTAACACGTTTAATTATAAGTAATAAAACGAATCAGTTGAGCGTTATTCTACTGTCATCTTAACGTTATAGCACAAGCCTCACCTTCCATTACATTAATGTCAGAACATAACTCCTAGTCTTGTATGTTGATCACAGCTGTGATTGAAGGTTTGGGGGGGGCCGCAGAGATTTTTCACATTTCAAGTCGGACCATGTTATTCAGAAGTTTGGGAATGGCTGGTGTAAATACTACCATCTAGGCCCATGCAGTTAAAAAATCTGTGAAATACTAATTAATTTAATCTAGAATGTACTGTTGCAGGATGCTTCACGACCCTGAAGGTGGCTTCCAGCTCAGCGGCTGGAAAAAAAGGGGCAACTTCTGAATCGAAAGCCACGAACCAGGAGCCAAAGCCCTGGGCAGCCCCCTCTAGGGGCGGCTCCCCAAAAGTGAGCAAACGTCTACTAACCCCAAACGATTAAAATGTAAAACTTTTGGAGCAGAAATAAACGTATTTATGGCCTGGTTTAACCTGGTTTTGGTCTCTTTAGCTAGATTTTACATCCATGACTTCTGTGCAGGGAGGGAATTTTTTTGTACCACATCAGGTAAAATGATGTAAACCTATAATTTTATGCACGATTAGAGGCGCAGCCTTTCGATTGGCAGGTGTTGGAGCTTCGATAGCATCTAAACCACAGCATTTTGAGTTGAACCTGCAGCCAATAGCTGGCTCAAAACTGTTCAGCTACGTAGCTAACGTAGCTAACGTAGCTAACTGTGAATGACGTAAGGTGGGCGAGCTCCAGCTGGTTCAGCCCTTTTGCAACAAGTCGTCGCACAATAGGGGACTTTGTTACCTGTTAAGAGTGATTCATGGTTATAAGCAGCAACTACACACATACGTACGATTCTTTTCTGCAGCGCTGTAGCTTCCTTTTCTTCACTTTATCACCATTATCTACCTCAAACAAAGTAGTGGAGCAAAAAAAAAAAAATTCTACGTGAAGTCCTGATAAATGTTGAGTAACGGTAACTTTTACTGACAGTGCAGCAATATAACTTGCTAGCTGGGAGAAATGCGTAAAAGGAAATGTCAAGCAGCCCGATCACGATAGGATACATGATATTCAGCTCATGGTACGATTATATCAATATTCATCTTACATACATCATCCAAAAGATTTTAAAGGGACAAAGTGATTTTGGTGACATCTTGTGAGTGTTCCAATGACTATGTTTGAATTAATTGAACTGAAAGCATCAATTACACATTATATGGCTGACAGGCAGCTTGCAAATGCTGGACAAAATGAATAAAAGATTTGTTGAGAAAAATAGTTTCATTTATTTAAACAGGGCAAATTGTTGCTTGCAAGCTTTTAAAGGTGGGACACGGGGGTTTTGAAAAGAGCTTAAAATATCGATACCCGCGGCTGAAAAATCAATACTCTCTGAGGAACTAAAATATCGATATATATCACAGAATCGATAAAATCGTTCAGCTCTAGTCCATATCTAACGATATCTGTAGAGGTGCACGTCTGGCTGAGGTGGATTCGGCGTGGCAACACACGGGTTCAGGTCGGCACGGACGCATTAACAAAGCTTTCCATGTGATGTACGACACCCAGAAAGGAGTTTATTTGTCAAGTGAACATGATGAGTGCTACCAGAGCCCCGGCGTCCACATTTCAACCGGACGAGTAATCAGATTCATCCGCGGACGGTTACGCTCCTACAGTATGTTCTTTGTCGTAAAAAGAAACAAGCTGCACCTGTGTTGTTTTTTGAATTACAGGCTGCAGATTAGCCACACGTGTGCCCGTCTGAGGCTCCAGACCGGTCTGGGGTTCTGCTGCTCGTGTTGACTCCTCTGGTCATTATTGAAATGAGCTGGTCTCGCCTGTTTGCGGATCAGCGCAGTTATTACGAGCTCGACCCGCAGAACTGGACGCTCGTCGGTGCTGTTTATGGTCTGCAAACACACGCTAATTTGCCTGAATCGGTAAACCTGCTCCATTGGAAACTCAGAAAGCCCAGATGTTTTGATGCCAGGGAGTTGCTCTGCTCAGTTAAGGAACAGCGTGAGCGGGTTTACACGAGCAACCGAACGTCCAACGCCACGGTCTGCCACGACGGCCTCGTTGATCTCCCTTCTCCTCTTTGTCTCCTGAGGCTCCTGTTTCCTCATTAGTTGACACACCTGCTTCCCATCCCCCCCCCATAAGCTCCAGCAGTCGTCCTACATCCTGGCTTTCCAACCGCTTTTCACCAGATCGTCCCTTCAGGCCGCCAGCTGCGACTGACATCCCAGCGTTGACAGCTTGGTGTCGTTCCTTGTGTGGGTTGTTTTTTTTTTCTTCTTCCCTTTTTAGCCTTTTTCCTTTCTTCGTCTCAGATACCAACTTGTACGCTAACCAGAAACTCCGGCCCCGACAACCACACCCGCCTCCACCAGCCCGACATCCCCTCTCTCTCCCCGCCCCTTTGGTCCTTGGCCTCCGCCTGCCATCATTCATCTGCGGCCAACGCCAAGTCTCGCAATAAATCTTTAAAACCCTCCTGAGTCAGCGCTCTGCATTTGGGTCCCACTTCTGACGAGTCGTAACGGTGGACCCGATGTATATAGTCCCCGTAGTTGAGTACATACGGGGAAGAAATACCAGGAAGCAAACGGAGACGAGAGAGAGCAAATCTGTGACGAAGCAGGAGAAGTTATCGTCGAGGGGGACGGTACGATCAGCTTCGCCCGAGACAGTTAGTCTTAATTCGCTCCAGGCTCACTCTGTGTTGTGAGCTCCAAGCCTCCCAGCATGCAACGAACATGACAGGCAGGGTCACTCGTGGTCAAATATTTACCCGAAGCATGTCAGGTGAACGACCAGCGTCGTGCAGGACGTGCAGCTCCATTTCCTCTCCCTCTGCTCCATCATATCACTGGGCCGCACGTTTACAAGCGAACGTAATCTGAATCAGTCCACGTTAAACGTTGAGACGTCAGAGCTCATGGTCTAATTCCTCCTCAGCTCTAAATCGCTTTCACCTCGGCATTTTAAGGACTTCCTAAGACTCTCGCTCACAGATTGACCAAGCTTTTTTTTTGTTTGTTTGTTTTTTGCCCCCCCCCACTCATGCACAAGCGCACATGAGCACACGCTTCCTTCTCCCTGCTCACATGAAAGATTTAACCCGAGCGTTCCAGGGAGCTCAGTGCTTTTTTTTTTTTTTTTTTTTTTGCCCGTAGAGCCCCAACAATGCACAGCTTTTTTTTTTTTTTTTTTTTTTTTAAAGACACAAGGCTTAAAATATTCAGGTAGGAGTCGACCCATCTTGCGTAACAACCGGCTGGTTACGTAGCGGCAGAAATTCACGAGCCACATAAACACGAAGCCGAGACGCCGAGGGGGCAAAGTGCAGCCGGAAAGAAACAGCCGAGGACGCCGAGGACGCCGCGGACGCGAATCGGCGCACGCGCTAGGATTCGGTGCACACTGTGTGTTTTATGTTATTCGGGAGCACATCTCGGTTTGAATCTTGAGCTTGAGTTAGATGCTGCTGGAACACCAGCTTGTAATTATCTATGTATAACCCTGCCTCTGGGGCATTACAGGCAGAGCTGCTCCTTCTCTCTTTCTTCTTCTTTGATTTTCATAAAAAAAACAACTGACATAAGCACACCACACACAAAGCAGAAGCTCCAAACAAACCGTAAACACGTACACCCCCACCGTCACCCGGTGAGCACGTTTTTCTTGTTTTCCACACGTTCAGCCGGTGGACCCCGGTGAAGGTGCAAATCTGGAGCTTATCTAGATTTGCACCTGTTGTGCTGGAGGAGGAACAACCACAACACATCCCAGGCGGTGCACAAAGACAGCGAGTACGCCGTCGCGCGTGCGTCCCCGAATACACGTAAACAAGCGCTCTCGCGGCCGTCCGGGCGCCGTCCCGTCCTCTGTGGTGCAGCGGCCATCTGTCTGCACACGTGCAGCACATGAAGAGTCGACCGCAGTGACTGCAGCGTGACTCACTGGAGACGTTCTCATTGTTATTGGGGTTAACTGCTTTAATTATCTCGACTCGGTGCTGTGCAGAATCAACACTTACGCGTTTCAGATCATCGGACAACGATAACCCGAGAAAATACAAAAAGGAGTTTCTAAATGATAGTTTAGCTGTCCGAACCAACTTGGCCCTATGTGAAAAATATAGCCCTCTAAACCTAATACAGTGATCCCTCGCCAATTCGCGCTTTAATTCTGTGGTTTTAGTTATTCGCAGATTTTTCAGAAATATATAATATTTTAATAAATCAAGAAAAAACCGCGGAAACATCACAGGATGTTGTGCGCATTCTCTCACAGCGAAGAAATGCTGTGAGCCAGCCTGGCCCCTTTAAGAAGGTGGCATTATGGGTAATGGTGTAGCCTTATGGGTAATGTAGTGTGTGTGTCGTGGGACGGCAGAATGAAAACGGGGTTAGATGAAAAGTGTAGTGAGCATCAACAGCAGCCCAGCGTGTATAGATTTACATTCTCTGTTAACAAACAGGAGCCCAACAATACAACCTGTGTGATGTTACAAGTTCCTGCAGTGCCAGAATAAAGTTCTCGTTCCATTCAGAGAAAACCGGACTGTTTCTTTTGTTGTTGTTAGCATGTTAGCCGCTAATTACGAGCCAAAAATAGCACAAAAATAGCAGTTTGTTTACTACGGTTCAGAGATCTGAGATCAGAGTTGAGCCTTTGTCTTGTTTCGCTGCAGTGTCTCGCTACTTTTTTGCGATTTTTAAACATATTTTAAACACATTATTTAGGCTCAGGGGGCTCTGGCTCCAGTTAGCGGATTTTGAGTTTCGCGTGGGGCCCCATTAACCGCGAAAAATAAGGGATCACTGTAATGGAGTAAACTGTTGTTCTGTTGTTTTGTGGGGGTTTTATAGCTTCATGGTGGCTGCTCCTGACTTGTCTTTGTCATCCCAGTAAACAACCAACTGAATTTCCTCCGGTTTTGTTGGACGGCATCTCTATGGGGTCAAGGTCTGGGCTCTGATTGGACCACTCCAAAAGCGGGATTTTCTTCTCCCTGAAGCCATTCTGCGCTGGGTTTGCCTCTATCATCCTGCTTTCATCGCCCAGCTTCTCCAAGTCTCAGCCGCCAGTGTAAAGCCAGGAATCATCCTGCGGGACATTTTGGTCTGGGTTGTGAGGCAGTCAAGAACGCCCACATCATGATGCCGCCACCGCTGTGCTTCATCATTGGGTTGATGTTGGGATAAGCTGCTCCAAGTACTCTCTCGCATACCGTTCAGGTTTTGTTTCGTCAGAACCGCAAAATATTTTCCTAGTAGCGCTGTTGCTCGCCAAGGTGATCTTTGGCAAGCTCGTTGTTGTTTTTTTTAATTTAGCCCCCCCCAGCTACCTATGCATGGTAGACTCATGAACAGAGATGTCTGCGAGTTTCCGATGTCTTCAAGCTCCCAGCTGTTACTCCTGGATTTTGTTTTCCGCCTTATCAAGGATTTTAATGGATGACTTTGAGGCGACTTTTGTATTTCTCTCCAGCCTCATGTAGATCAAGGGCTCTAGATCACGTCCTCAGAGATCTCCTTTCCTTCCCTGGCTAGCGTCAGCGAGATGCTTCCCGTGAAAAGAGACGCTAAGGCGCTCCAGTGTCTTTTTCAGATCAGAGTTGCTCCAAACTAACCAGTTGGACTCCAGGTGTGCAAACTACTGACTCCAGTTAGCGTTAGCTGTGGTGGTTAGTCCGCGGGTTCACTTACTTTTTTTTCCCCCCAGTAGCACTGTTAACGTTTAATGGCAGAGTTCAGTAATGGTGAATCACAGCTGTTATGTGCTACGTGCATGAAAAGCCTTCATCCAAGTGCATGTTCCCGCAGTCACATGCCCCCCCTGGTCTGTTTAACCCCTCTGAGCTTAGCATGTGCTTCTTTGGGATGTTGTGATCCGCTGTCACGTGGATCTGCACAAGAAAGGGCTCATGTTCATGCTAGAAAATTAAGTTACGCTTCATGACCAGAGAAAATGTGTTCAGACAGACATGCTCCATATTTTTATGGAGTCACGTAAGCTATAAAAGAAGCGGCTATGCGTACAGCAGCGCGGGAATGAGTTAGCTGAAATCAGGGATCCGTGGGCATTTATGGGTTTTGAAGTTTCCTGGCACAAAGTGGGAATTTTGGTGGGAATCTTAAAAAAAAATAAAAAAACAGCCGTGAGGGATGTGAAAGATGTTGCAGACTTCCCCAGAGAGGAGACGAGAAGACGAGAAGCTGTGGCAGTACGGATAAATCAATACGCCGCCCAACAGCCGCCACTGGTCAACGCGAAATAAAATGAGCAGCAGCGATTGGCTGAAGACAATGGATGAAAGGAAAAATGGTGCCATCCTCTCCTTTGAAACCCGACGTCAGTTTCCAGCTGTGGGAAACAAGTATGGGGTGTGTTATGTTCAACATAAATACAGGGATCCTGGGGATGAGAAACTGCCAGCGTGAGTGAAAGCAGATGATTTCATAGTTAACTGTAATCAGCTTACAGAGAGAGAGAAGAAAGAAAATGAATAAATCTAAAAAAGAGCTAAAAGAAGTCTCACCCTGGAGGGCAGCTGAGCTCGTCTGAGTTATTAAAAGACAAGCCTCATCTTTTATACATCATGTTTATATCACAGCAGCAGCTGCTGCCGGGCCCGTGGCAGGAGGTCCTCTTGAGGGAGCGTGCGGTCTGCGGACGTGGGCTCCAGCCGGCTCTGGCGCTTCCCTCGCCGTGTGACTCTGGGGTTTTTTTACGCGTTCCGGAACGACCTTTTGTCGTTTGGTCCTGCTGCAGGGAAGAGCCCGCCGGGACCTCAGCTGCATGTTCAGGGGCAGGACGGCCCTTATGTCTGCATGCAGGGGATCCTCTGCTTCTTCCAGTCCAGACACATTAATTAGAAGCTGCGATTGGGGCTTCCTCCTCTGCTACTTCCCACAGGGGCAGAGGTCGTGAGGGACCTCTTGGAGAGGAAAGAGGGTGGCGGGGCTGAAAGCCCCAGACAGAGGAGAGACCCAGCATTGTTGCTCTTTTTTTTTTTTTTTTTTTCAAGCGGCTTCCAGAATCCAGCTCGAGGACACCCACTGTGGAAAGTTTGGGCCGATTGAATATTTGTTCCATGTGGAGGTTTCCCCTCCGTTTTCCTCGTCGCCAGCACATTGTGGTGTTTTTGTGCGCCTCTAATTTTTACTCCGGAGATTGAAATTCTGTCGCTACGCTGGCCCTGCGGACCGAGAAGACAAAGGGCCAATATAAACCACACGGGCCTGCGAGAAACGAGGCAAGAAAGCGGGACAAAGGAGTGGGGGGGGTTGGTGTTGTTGAGCAATAACATGGCAGTCTCATTGTCTCACCCGTCTGCAGCGTCTCCTTCACTCGTCCTGTCTTTTCCCCTCCCAGTCAAAACCAGTCAGAGCTCACCATTCAGACACCTTTTCCTTTCATAAAGGCAAGGAGTTCACAATTAAAGAAATAAACAGATAAATAAACTAGAAAAGCACTCGGAGAGCGCAGACCTCTGCCAAGTGCAACAATTCCCCCATATAGCTAGGTAGCTAGCTAGCTAGCTAGCTAGATAGATAGATAGATTTATTGATCCCAAACTGGGAAATTGTAGTATAGCGATTTACAGATGGATCTGGATCAGATCTGGATCAGCCTTTTAAATTTGATAGAGGTTCCCATTGTCAATCTCTGAGTCGAATTTCATGAGTTTTGGGCAATAATTAACGGAGATATTGAGAAACAAAATTTTCGGCCCCATTGACCGCAATGTTATCGAAAATTTGAAAGTGATCCAGAATCCAGGATTTCTTCCGGATCACACCCAAAATTAAATCAGTTCTTCCTTTTCACATTTCTGATAACTCCTGAAAATTTCATCAAAATCCATCCATAACTTTTTGAGTTATCTTGTACACAGACAGACAAACAAACAGACAGAGAGATAAACGCCAGCAAAAACATAACCTCTTTGGCGGAGGAAATAAATGATTTTGGTGATGTTTGTGGGGGATTTTTCTAAGAATGCTCAAGATTCAGATTCCATTTAGAAAGATTTCGTACTGTTGTGATAAACCTTTTAAAATCTAATTAACAATTTTTTTCAATGTAAATTTTTTTTAAAAAGGGAGGAATGTTACGACATTGTGGGATAACTGTAACACTGGAGAGGATGAAGAGGAAATCACTAGCTTCATACCACAGTTTATGTGTGAAACTGACTGTTTACTCTCTTCCAAGAGTGACGACTAACCTGGATTATTCGAAATAGTTCATGAACGCCAAACAACAGCTCAGAGGCAACAAAATCAGCTGATCAGAGATGCACCTGGCAGGAAGGTCGCTGCCTGTCTCCCTTCTGTTACGTACGCCAAAACTCTTGGCAGCAGAAAACCGAGTGATGCATGAGCATAAAAAAACAACCTCAATAAAACGAAAGGATGGATACAAATGACGAAAAATGATCTCAAACTTTTGTCTCCCCCGACAAGGCTTTTTAATTACAGTGGTACCTCTATTTACGAAATAATTGGTTCTGGAAGTAGTTTCGTACCCTGAAAATTTCATAAGTAGAGACGTGTTTTCCATGTAAATGCTCTAATCCGTTCCAAGCCCCCCAAAATTCAGACATACATTTTTTTTATAAATCATAAAAATGCATCAAAGCATGTAACAAATATATGTTACCATTAGATTACTGCAGAATAGACATAAAATGAGTTGTACATAATAAAAAACAAAGAATAAAGTAAAGAATAAAAATTGTCTTCATTTACCTTTTAACTGCTATCGTCTTCACCTTTTCTCTCCCAGCAGTGGTTTTTGGACGTTTTCGAAAAGAAACGATCCAAGGACGTTTGCTTTTGTCGGCTTTTAACAATTCTTCGAAAATGTGCAAGGTGAACATCATCATAGTGAGCGATAGCCCAACTAGTGAACACTTTTTCTGGGTGATTCTTTTCAACAAATTCCGAAACTTCATGGAATTTTCCTAAAATGTCAAAGGGATGCCAGGAAGATGCTAGCTGATAGCCAATAGCAGAGAAGCTACAAGTATGTTTACGTTCGGTAAACTCTGGGAGCTGTGAGTAGCAGTGCATACTGTATTTTTGCCTTTCGTATCCTGAAATTTCTTTCGTAACAAGAGGCAATATTTTCCCGTTGAGACGTGTCGTAAGTAGCGGTACCACTATATTTTGAATTGAACTAAATAATGAATTGACCTTTAAACACATTTAAAAAAGACCATTTATTTGGATATATTATTTCCTTTTTTTTCATCACATTTAACACTTCAGGTTTTTAATGGCAATTTTTCTAACCACAAAATCTTTTCTTTGTTATTCATGAATTGTTTTCTGATGCTCATATTCATGGAATCATGGAAACGTGTTCAGGTACAATCTGAAAATGCATCTCAACTATTGTCTTATATTTTTTGATTACAGAAAGAAACCTTAAAGATATTTTTTTCTAAAAACACCCCCCCCACACACACAAATTTTTTTTTATTGTAAAACTGCAATATCAGTAATATATGATAAAAAGTTCAGTGCATTTTCATACTCTTAACAAGTAAGATTTTATATTTGTCATTTTTTAATAATTTTTTTCAACCCTGCTGTTTTAAACTTTCATTAAAATGCCTAAAACTGTAAGAACGTTTAAACATCTGCATTACTGCTTTTACTTGATGGTCTTGACGAATCAGTACTCCAATCTGTGCATTTTTTTTTTTTATCATTATCATAATTATCATTTTTATATAACAGGGTATTTTAAAATAAATAAAATAATAATAAATTTAAAATAAACCTTTTTTTTTTTCTGTTTAGGACACTGATGGAAACTATTTGACGCGCCGTACGCAGGTGGTTTGTTATGACAGAGCTGATTCGTGCTGGCGTTGCTGTGTTCGCGGGGCTTCGTTCTGTCTGGGCTGGAAGTGGCTCGGTCGGGTATGTATCCGCTCTCCGACGCAGCCACTTCACATTAAACGCTTCCTGAAGAGCTGAAACAAGTGGAAATAATCCATCAAATATATTCCCCCCTCAGCAAAGAGGATGTGAAACAACAGGCATTTTCGTGAAAGGTTGCATTTTTTACTCCGGATCGCGGGCAAAAAGGGCAAAAGTGGAACATGCTTTAAATGCAGAAGTTGGTGTTTTTCATCTCTCAGGTGGTGGACGGATAAAAGAATCTTTACAGACGTGAGGCGCAAAACTTTAACTGCGCTTTTAAAGCGTCATTTCCTCAGGAAATATCAAGTGCTTTGACATTTTCAGAGCGGAGAAAAACAAAATGAAAATAAGATGTAGGCGGGAAATAAAAGTGGAGTAACATCTGACTGCCAGATGAACAGTTCATAATTAACACACGTATAAAAGTAGAGAAAAAGCTGAGAAGAGATGTAACAGGTGAAAGTGTTCGAGTTTTCGGTGTTAGTCTTCCAGTGAAGTGGGAACCTGCTGGTTATTTTCTTTCATTCTCTCCTTCTTTGTTTTTTAACTATTGGTCTCAGGATTTCCTTTTATGCGGTTTGAACTGAGCTATGGGAAGACTGAAGGTGGACTGCTGCTGAACAAGTGAAGTCAGTTGTGCTAAAGCTAATAATACTTCTCGTGATCCTTGTTCCAGATTTACATCGATGAATCAGAACCAGTGAATGTATAACGTCCACGGCCTTGGCCCTGTGGTTTTCCTGTTAGACTCACCAAAACACTGCCGAGAGTGATTTTGCGGGAAACGTCCCGACGTTTCTACAGTGTGGAGAATCATCTAATCTTGTTTTCAATCAGGCTTCCTCCCCGGATGAAGTTGGAGCAACTTCGGACATTTAGTTTCACATGAATGCAATCTGCGGTGAAATCCCACGGCGAGGTTAACCGGCAGGCCCGCATGCCTTAAAGGGGGGGGGGGTGTATTGTCAAAAGAAAATAAAATCAAATGTTTATGGTCATTTGGGTGCTTGAAATCACTCCGAACTCAGAAACGCCCACATAGCACAACCCTTCCAGTGAAAGACCTGAGTCGGATTTGAAGGGAAGATCTGTTTCCTTCAACAGAAAAATATTTCACAACGCCTGACAGGCGTGACGGGGATTTGTTGTCCTTTCAAAACGATGTCCACCAAGTCGAAACCGGCCATTAGTGGCGCATTTGGGGCCTTTGCGTGACTTCTGAACTTCCGGTTTTGAAGCGACTTCGCTGGCCCGCGCTGACTCGGAAGACGCCGATTTACTGTGAGGGTGGGGGGGGCCAAACGGGGGGAGGAGCGTTGACGTGCCGAACCTCCCTTCGGTTTGGCGGCAGTCCCGCCTGCAAAGAACCGGATGAGTGACCAGATTAGCACCTGGACTGTCTTACCGTGAAATACCTGCCATGATTTCAAAAAACACCCGTGGCCACACGGGTTTTCAGGCCTTCTGCACACGCAGACCCTCCAGATCTTCTCGTAAGTTCCCTTTAATGGAGAGACGAAAGATGCTTTGGTTTGGCTATATTAAACGCTAAATTTAAATGACTTGTAAATTATTGAATTTTTTTTTTTTTTAATACTTCACACAGTGTCCCAGCGTTTGTGTACTCAGTTGTTTTTGTGGTGTGGCTGTTTATGCAGCAGAGCTAAAAGGGGAGAGAGGGCACACTGGCTGTTCAAGGTCTTTCACCTAAACTTAGAAAAGGGGAACACTGTCGGTCTTTGGTGTCTCCCGGCAGACATTGAGACATCACGTTCAGAAAGATCTCACCCAAAAAAGGGAAATCCACAATGGTGAGAAAAAAGCAGAACCCGATGGTATTAGCCGGATTTCCGAAATGTGATCTGCTTTCCAACTGAGTCGCGGTGATCAACAAACGCAACGCGCCTCCGATGATGACGCGACTCTTGGAAGGCAGTTTCTGGCGGAGATGCTGAACAAGTGTTTTGTGCTCGTTCACATCCTTATTCCAGCGACTCCACTTTGTTCGTCTGTCTATTTAAGGAGCAAGGAGGGTGTGGTGGTGAACTTTATTCGCCCTGGAAGGGAAATTCAGCTGTCCAGTTGTTCATAAAAACACAAACAACGACCGCATTTCCACTCATAAAATAGTCGTGTTAAAATAGACCTATAGTGGAAATTAAATTCAAGTAAAATTGCCCATTTCCCCAAACCAGCCCCAAACCACTGTGTGTGTGTGTGTGCATGTGACTGATTCAGGAGGTATCGGACCTCCTTATCGCTGTGGGGGCAAAGGAACAAGCTCTCAGGCAGCTGTGGGTCGGTTGTGCACAACATTCGGGAGGAATTTTGGACTGTTCCATCTCTCTTCAGGGTCGTTCCATAGCATCTCCATGGAGCTCTCACCGGGCCACTCCTGACGTTATCCTGGAGGATATTTTGGTAAAGCTGGGAATCCACTTCCCTCTGGATGATGGCAAGCCCAAACCATGATGCTCCCTCCACCGTGCTTCGCCCCTGCCAATGACATCCTGATGCTGGTAAGCTGATCATTCCTCCCAAAACAATTCAACTCTCATTCCGTCAGTCCACAAAACATTTTCCCAGCAGCAAAGTTTTTTTCAGAGACAGCGGTTTCCTCCTAGTTTTCTGCGATGGACGCTCCGTTCAATGACTTACATATGTAGGAGACCCGTGAACAGAGATGCCAGTTCCAGTGACGTCTTCAAGCCTCTTGCCGTCACTCATGGGTTCTTCTTTACTTCCCTGAGGATTCTGTGTGGTGTCTTTGGAGCCATCTTGACTGGGCACCGGCTTCTCGGAAAAATCGCCACAGCGCTAAGCTGTTTCCAGTCACCGACAGTTTGTCTAGCTGTGGACTGACGGGCGGCTAAACGCGATGACACGGGATGGCTTTGTATCCCTTTCCAGCCTTATGCAGATCAGCCGCTCTGGATTGTTTGTCTTTGGAGATTTCCTTTCTGCGAGGCGCCGTTCCCATCAGCAGATGCCATAAAACTGTTGCCTCCTGTCGTTCAAAGTAGCTCTGAACAAAACCTCCAAATGCATTTCCTTTGCTGAACAAACCGCCAACTTTGATTGGCTTTCGCTGAAAAAATTAAACACTTCTCGTGGTGTTACACCGTGCAGAGGACATGGATCAAAAGTGACGGCAATAACCAAACGAGGCTTGTGGAGGAACGCTGTATAACATGTTCTGCTCGGCTTTCGCTCATGTCTGAGTGGAAAGAATGTGCTTTTTTTTTTTTTTTGAAGCATCGGTCAAGTTTATTGATGTTGGAACGGTGAATGGTCTTCATTTTTGCTGCGGCCTTGTTGACCAGTAAAAGCGCGCACCCTGCGAGCCGCATTCATCCAACGGCGTCGTTATTCAATCACCGTCGCACCCGGGCTGGAGAAACAAGGGGACTGGGCCACCGGGTGTCCTGAGCGGTCGTCGATCGCTCTGCCTCCACAGGCGAGGCCGACAACGACACTGGAGTGCATCCATTGAATGAAAGCTTAGAAATGGAGAGAGAGGAAAGGCCCGTTGTCACTTTTCAGGCTGTGGCCAAAATATCCCCTGGAGACTTGTGGCGCACGCAGATGACACAGCAGCCTATCTTCTGGCCGCACACTGTGAAGCTGATCAAAAGTGTGTGTTCGCCAAGAGCTGCAGCATTCCTTTGGGTTTGTGCAATATCGCTGCTCCTTGTGTTTTGTTTTGTTTGTTTTTTTTTTTTGTGTGCAGCTGAAAAATCAGTGTGAGGACTGCATTCATCCAAGTAAAATCAAGTCACGTATGAGAGCCAGTGAGCCAGGACTCGGCCTGCTCGCGACTTATTTGCTTTTCCAGCTGTTTCCTAGACTCACCCTGTGAGTGTGAGAGAAAGTTGCTGCGTATGTGGAGGTGGGGGCGTTCAAAACAAGACGGAGGGAACCCGAGTTCTCGGAAGGAAGCTCAGCGAAGAGGAGGGAGCTGGACAGAAAGTGCGTCTGTGCGAAGTCGGAGCGTCTCCCCCGTTCCTGCTGCATTGAAGTGTGTTTGCCCTGTGGAAACACTCCCAGACAACCAAGGCGTCTCATACAATATTCGCTCTCTGTCTGGCGCTCGAACGCACGCTCGCACACACGGCCGGAGAGGAAGATGGAGTCTCCTGTGCGCATGCCCCCGACAGAAACACGCCCATGTGCCTCGCTGCCCCTCGTATAGAGCGATCTTCCTCTCAGACACAAAGCCACCAGGGATGGCCTAGATTCCTGCACATGCACACACAGGCAGTGCTGCACGGAAAAACATCAAGCAGTCACTCACACACACGTGAACGTGAGGTAAACAGACTGTAAAGATAAAAAAAGAGCTTTGTTTTTCATTTGAGAATGAAAGCAAACATACACTTGGATTTCTTTTCTATTTTTTTTAAGTTGGAGCTTTTATTTTTTTTCCCTCAAGACACGTCTGCTCTTGTTCAGCACGTTTCGATACAATACCATATCAAATATCTCCAAAGTTGTTTGACACTAACTTTTATGGCCAGTTTTGACACCCATCCATTTTCTTCACCCGCCTTCTTCTCCGGGGGTCACGGGTGGAGGGCTCCGGAGCCGGAGCCTGTCTCAGCTGGGCGAGAGTCCGGGCACGCCCTGGACGGGGCCAGGCAGGGACGAATCAACCATGCACGCTCATGCTCACTCCTACAGACAATTTAGAGTCATCAGTCGACCCAGCGGCCATGCTTTTGGACTGTGGGAGTACCCGGAGAAAACCCATGCAGGCTGGGGCGAGAAGGCATGCAAAGACGGGGAACCAAACCGGGAACCTTTCAGCTGTGAGGCCCCGCCCCCCCAGTCTAATGATTACGGCAGGTGGAGCCTGACGAAAGTCAAGTTACTGAGCCCCGACAACATTCCTGTCCTGAACCAGGAGAAGGAGGTAAACAAAAAAGGAGAAAAAGTGGTTTCGAAATAAAAAACATTTTTCTCCCACGGGCTTCTCTTCTCATGAGAAGTATGTGGTCGTACAGGTTCTTTTAGTTCTGTATTTTTTGGCACAACAGTACAAAGGGAACCCGCTGGTTTTATCTGCAACTCAAAAATAACTTCAGAAATTACTTTTGTGGCTGATTTAATTTAATAAGCTGCATCTAATCATTCTGTAGTAAGGTATGCCACACAACGTAGTGCTCTACTATATAATATTACATAGTCTGATTTAGTAGAGAGCAGCTGGAGAAGCACTGTTGCACAAGATACAGTAAAGTTCAGCATCCTAATTTAGTTAAATTCACTTCAACAAAAAAAAAGTGCATACACTCCAATTAAATTCACTCAAATTCAGTCCAGTTTATCGCAATTCACTGAATTCAGTTCAGTCCAAGAGAGTCCAGGTTCAAAATTCACATAATTCCAGTTTATAAAGAATGACCCAGCTGTGGCACTCAACAGGTTGCACTGACTCTTCGCTTCGATGCGATCCCCCATCCTGAGAGAGGACGAGGCAACGGTGCTAGTAAAAAATCTAGTTAACGGGCCAAAAAAGAAAAGAAAAAGTCCAACAGAACCAGACTCAGGGAGGGCAGCCATCTGGCTCAAACAGTTGGGGGTCTTAGATAACAAGAAAGAGAGACCAACAAACACAGAGAGATGACACACAAAAGAGAACAATGTTAATTGCAAAAATAATGACACATACGTGCGAGAAGGCTAAAGAGAACAGAGTGGGAAAAAAAGAGCTCAGTGCATCATGGGAGGTCCCCCAGCGGACTATAGCAGCATAATTAAAGGGATGGTTCAGGGCATCTGAGCTGGTTCTAACTATAAGCTCTATCAAAAAGGAAAGCTTTAAGCCTGTCCTCAAAGGTAGAGAGTTGTTTGCGTCCCGAACGACAACTCGGAGCCGGTTCCACCAGAGAGGAGCCCGATAACTGAAGGCCCTGCCTCCCGTTCTGCTTTTGGAAACTCGAGGTCAGTCTGAGAGCGAAGTGCTCCGCTGGGGTTAGCCTGGAACTACGGGTTATTTAAGGTGTAAAGGAGCTCTGCCCTCGTAAGGAGAATCATTTCAAACCTGTGTAGACTGACGAATGGAATAAATCAAAGAAAATTCAGCATTTTCTTTTATTTTCAGAAAATAAAAAAAATCTCAGATCAGCTGAAACACTCTGTTTATTTAAATCCAGGCTGAAGTCTCACTGGTTCTCAGCTGCCTTTAAATAAGATTTTATTCAGGAGCTTAAATCTGCACAGCCTTTTAAAAACTGTTTTTACTATTTTCTTTGTTTTTATGCTTTTATTCTTTACTTTTAAATGCTTTCTTTTTCTTTTTCTGCGATGCTTTTAATGTTTTATGTAAAGCACTTTGAATCGTTTTGTACATGAAATGTGCAATACAAATAAACTTGCCTTGCCTTGCCTTTTCAAAATCCTCCAGTTTTTTCTTTAAATAACTTCTGCATTATATTTTTTTAATTTATTTTTGTGGCTATATTAGATGTTTATTTATTTATTTTATTTATATATATTCATATATGATTTAGTTTTTATTTTTTCATTGTCCAAAACTTTTTTTTTGCAAGTGTATTTATTTATTATGTGGTGGTGCAGAGATCTCAAAATTTCATGTGTCAAATGGTATATATCTGTCATTTTTAACAAGAAGCCATTGAAGCCATTGAAGGAAATCTTGGAGAAAGACCAGAGAAAGACTGGAGAAAGACCAAAAAAAGACCTGAGAAAGACTGAAGAAAGACCGGAGAAAGACTGAAGAAAGCCTGGAGGAAGACTGGAGAAAGAAAGAAGAAAGAATGGAGAAATACTCCAAAAAGACAGGAGAAAGATCGGAGAAGGGCCGGCAAAAGACTGGAAAAAAAACTGGAGAAAAACTGAAGAAAGACTGGAGAAAGACTGGAAAAACACCAGAGAAAGACTGCAGAAAAACTGGGGAAATACTGGTGAAAGACTAAAGAAAGACCTGGAGAAAGATCAAAGACAGACTGGAGAAAAACTGAAGAAAGACTGGGGAAAGACTAGAGAAAGTCTGAAGAAAGACTGGAGAAAGATCAAAGAAAGACTGGAGAAAGACTGAAGAAAGACTGCAGAAAAACTGGGGAAAGACTGGGGAAAGACTGGAGAAAGACTGAAGAAAGACTGGAGAAAGACTGCAGAAAAATTGGGGAAAGACTGGAGGAAGACTGGAGAAAAAAAGAAGAAAGAATGGAGAAATACTCGAAAAAGACAGGAGAAAGACCGGAGAAGGGCCGGAGAAAGACTGGAAAAAAACTGAAGAAAGACTGGAGAAAGATCATAGAAAGACTGGAGAAAGACTGGAGTAAGTCTGGAGAAGGATCATAGAAAGACTGGAGAAAGACTGTAGAAAAACTGGAAAAAGACTAGAGAAAGACTGGAGAAAGACCGGAGAAAAAACGGAGAAAGCCTGGAGAAAGACCGGAGAAAGACTGGAGAGAGACTGGAGAAAAACTGGAAAAAGACTAGAGAAAGACTGGAGAAAGACCGGAGGAAGACTGGAGAGAGACTGGGGAAAGACTGGAGAAAAACTGGAGATAGACTGGAGAAAGACAGGAGAAAGAATGGAGAAAGACTGGAGAAAGACAGAAGAAAGACCGGAGAAAGACCGGAGGAAGACCGGAGAAAGACTGAAGAAAGACCAGAGGAAGACCGGAGAAAGACCGGAGGAAGACCGGAGAGAGACTGGGGAAAGACTGGAGAAAAACTGGAGATAGACTGGAGAAAGACAGGAGAAAGAATGGAGAAAGACTGGAGAAAGACAGGAGGAAGACTGGAGAAAGACTGGAGAAAGACCAGAGGAAGACTGGAGAAAGACCGGAGGAAGACTGGAGAAAAACCGAAGAAAGCCCGGAGAAAAACTGGAGAAAGACCGGAGGAAGACCGGAGAAAGACTGAAGAAAGACCAGAGGAAAGACCGGAGAAAGACCGGAGGAAGACCGGAGAGAGACTGGGGAAAGACTGGAGAAAAACTGGAGATAGACTGGAGAAAGACAGGAGAAAGAATGGAGAAAGACTGGAGAAAGACAGAAGAAAGACCGGAGAAAGACCAGAGGAAGACCGGAGAAAGACCGGAGGAAGACCGGAGAGAGACTGGGGAAAGACAGGAGAAAAACTGGAGATAGACTGGAGAAAGACAGGAGAAAGAATGGAGAAAGACTGGAGAAAGACAGAAGAAAGACCGGAGAAAGACCAGAGGAAGACCGGAGAAAGACCGGAGGAAGACCGGAGAGAGACTGGGGAAAGACTGGAGAAAAACTGGAGATAGACTGGAGAAAGACAGGAGAAAGAATGGAGAAAGACTGGAGAAAGACAGGAGGAAGACTGGAGAAAGACTGGAGAAAGACCAGAGGAAGACTGGAGAAAGACCGGAGGAAGACTGGAGAAAAACCGAAGAAAGCCCGGAGAAAAACTGGAGGAAGACTGGAGGAAGACTGGAGAAATACGGATTCTTGTGCTAATCCTCATTAGATCTCTCTCTGCACCATTTTTGATCTGCTGGAGGCTGTTCAAACTCATTTTAAGGCAACTGACTAATAAGGAATTCCAGTCGTCAGATCTTAAAGCTACACATGCATGGGCTAGTTTTTCTGTTTTACAAATAAGACTTTCCCTTTTTTCTGTTTTTTTTTCCCAACATCATGTAGATGTCCTAGAAGTCCTAAAAGCTTGTTTTATGATTTGTTTTATGATTTATCAGTGGTATGGTGTAGTGTATAAAAGTAAAAAAAAAAGGGGGAAAATGAAGAGATGAAGTAGAGAGAAAGCGGCGCTACAGGTGTCGGCCGCAGTCTCAATGTAAGCGTGTTGTTCCGCGCGACCCGCGGTGATCTGGGACTGTAACCGGGAAAACAATGGACCCCGTCTAGAAAACATTTCTCCTCCCGACAGCAGCTCCAACAACAGAGAAGAAGAGAAAACAAAAGCCCCCAGTAGACCGAGTTCAGTTCAGGACTCGCACGCGTGAGTAAAGGCGGGAATGAATTAATAAACTGCTTCCATTCATTATTTTCCGTAAAAATGATTTTACAGATAATTGAGAAGGTTTGAGTGAGCGAGGCTTGCAGGCTTCAGATTACCTTTGCTCAGCTCATTTCTGTAATTGCATTTCTCTAGAAATACTGAAATACTGCAGCGGCAGAAGTCTCGGAAGCCCACTTGACATGTTCTTCCCAAGAAAAAGAAATAAAATCCCACCACAGTCCAGCTCCTTGTTGCTACTGCTGGTCCATCCAGGGAAGAGGTGGATATAAAAGGGGAATCGCTGCTAATTACATAGTGGGTGGTGTGATGATTGAAGCGCTTTAATAAAACCTCCCGGGGGGTGACACAGTATAGCACCACAGGGCCCGATCGTTCCCCCTGAATCCTCCTGCCAAGGAGTCAGATTGTGTCTGCTGTGACTCCGTATATACACCATGAGCACACTAATTGGTCAGTAAAATGTTTTCCCGCTAACCACGCTCGGTATGTGAAGGGCTACAGGATATCGATTTCCAGGGCGGAGAGACCAGAGAGAGGTAGAAAGAGACAAGAGGATGCTGGAAGTTTCCCATGAACTCAAAATTACTGAAGGCTCAAAAATGTGTTTTGGCAAAAGTTCAAAGTCCAACGGGAATAAGGAGGAAATTTCACACTTAAATACGTTCATTATGACGCTGTATTTTTTTTTTTGTCAGTTATGCCGACACCGTTCAGAAGAAATTTAGGTTGCATTATCTCTCAGATTCAGAAGATAAATGAGTCCTGGTTAAGAGAAATCCAACCAGGAAGGAACAGCCTTCGTCATGAGGTTGAATTCCTTCGTGGGTACTGGTGAACCATGAATGTGCCAACTATTCTTCATATGTTAACAGATTGCCCGATTTGTCAAATAATGGAGTAACAATAGATATATTATTTCCAAAACATTTGGGGAAAAACAATCCAGCGATTTCTTCATGATTCCAGGAGGAGCCACTGTTGGTGGAAATGAGACAAAACTAATGGGGAATAGTTGTATTTGAAAACAAAGAAAATACCACCAACTTGTCCAATGTATTATTTGGAATTTTAAAATAACCCCCCCCCCCCCCAAAAAAACATTAATATATAAATGCAGACAGTTGTTCATAACAGAAAGAGAGGGGTATTGTTGGGTTGGGGTTGGACACCAGCGTCAACGAACCCACCGTCATCTGGACGAAGCACTGTCAGGATCACGTTCTTCCATTTCTCCAGGACATTTAAGACCATCCAGCTGCTTTTACTACGAAAGAAACTCCAGAAGACACAGGTGGGTGCCTCCACGATCACCTGGATCGCTGACTACCTGACTAACGGACCACAGGTGGTACCACAGGGGACTGTCCTCTTCACCGTCCCTCTTCACTCTGGACACCTCAGACTTCCAGAACCAGTCAGAGTCCTGACATCTGCAGAAATAGTCAGATGACTCAGTTGTTGGGTGAATCAGTGATGGACAAGAGACTGAGGACAGAGAGCTGGTGGACCAGAGACTGAGGACAGAGAGCTGGTGGATCGCTTTGCGGCGTGGCGTGGAGACAATCACCTCATCTTGGAGATGATTGTAGATTTTAGAAGGATTAAATCAAACAGCATTTCCATCACGGGAGAAAGTGACTCATGATTCTTTGTCTCTCAAAAATAAACATTATTCATAAATTTTTCCAAGGAAACTAATACTCCGTCCAGTTGTCATGTTTTCAAATATTTAATTGTATTTCTGACCGGGATACTGTTAAAACGGGACTGGTTTCAGTCGCGGAGTGGCAACAGTTCACACCTAAATATTTAGTTTTAATCCAGAAGCCGAAGAAAAATAACCTGAGCGGACCCGGAGCTTTTGTTATTAAGCGTTGACTACCTATCAGGCTATCTGCTACGTCATGACACACCCCTATATGGTAGGGAGACAGCTGAAAACTCGCCCCGAGACTGATAAGCCCCTCCGCCAATCGCAGCGCGCACAAGTCCGGAGTGGAGCGCTGTGATTGGACGCCGCGAGGATTATATATGTGTATGTATAGATATGCCTGACTGCGGGGGCGGGACTACGGAGTAGTGCTGTCCATCTGTGTTGATACAGATCTGAAAAACTGGACTAACGGAGCGACTGCTTACGTTGCTCTCCTTACGGACTAATGTAAGTTATTACTGCTGTTTCTTTCTTTCTCTTTCTTTTTTTTTTGCTTTTGCTTTCTTGTTGTTGCACTTTTTGCACACTTGCGTTGGAGGGGTTGGAGGGATTGGGGTTAGGGGGGGGTCGTCGGGGAGTCCCGCGCACCCGAAGAGGCGTAGTAACACTGTTGCGGCATTGTGCTCGGAGCCGTTTTTCCTCCCCCCCCGTCTCGTTTCGCCGTAAAAAAAGTGCCTGGCGAGCGCACGCGCTGGCGAGGCCGGCCGAAGTGTGCGCCCCGCTCGGTAAACGTTACTGCCGTTAGCTGTCGTCGTCGTCGTCCGTCCGCGAGACCGTGACACCGACGACGACGACGCGGGCGGCGCATGCGGTCAACCCCTGGGCGTTAATATCAGGGTAAGGGGGTGGGGGGTTGGTGGGGGGGGGTAGGGGGGGGGATTGACGGCCGCCCCGCATCTGTAAAGCGCAGCGGCGTGGCGTGTGACAGTTGCGGGACCGCTCGTAGCCCCCTCGCTGCTAGCCGATAACGTCCAGGGCAGCTCGTGCGTGGAGAGGAGGAGGGGGAGGAGGAGGAGGAGGAGGAGAGGGGGAAAAAAAGGGGCAGCAAAGCAACACTCTCTTTAAAATGTGACACTCTAATATGGCCGTGTGTGTTGGCACATGTACAAACCCTGTAACCTGACTTGATTTGCGTCAGAAACGGCCAGGTCTGCGTAGCTTCCCCCCCCTCCCCTCCCCTCCACTTCCCTCCACCACCAGCTCCTAGCTAAAGCAGAGCGCGTCTCCCGGTGAACATCTCCTCACTGACAACCGTTTTTTTTTTCTCTCGTCAAAAAAAAAAAAAAAAAACAAAAAAACTGCTTTCTGTAACGAAACTGCGCCCGGGACCGTCCGTGCGACTTTAAAGTTTTTCGCGTTGAATTCGCCGCAACGCGCGAGCGCCGTTTATCTCGCAAGAAGCCCCCGCGAGCGCCTCGCGAAACGTGGAGGAAAAATAGACAGAGAGAGAGAGAGAGAGAGAGAGAGAGAGAGGGGGAAAAAAGCCGTGTTAAGTTGTGTTTGAGCAGAGCAGATTTACCGGATGACGTTTGGCTTTGGCAGAACGGTGTGTCCGTGCAAGAAATAACGGGACGTCACCCCCCCCCCCCCTTTAACCCCCCCCCCCCCCCCCCCCCAACCTAGACTGACCGTTGGATAGCCCTTCCTAATCCACCTCTTCTTTCTTCTCTGTTGACAGTTTTTTGCTTTACACAGAGGAGCAAAAAGGGGGAAAACAACAACTTTTTTTTTTTCCCCCTTCCTTTCTTCGTTGGGGAATTGTTAAAAAAAAAAAAAAAAAAAGAAGCTGCCTTCAACTCAAACCGGTTCAGGAAATTCGGCGTCCTGGCTCCGACATTTGGGCCCCTCACCTTTGCAAGACCACAAAGTGAAGGTTGATTATGCCACGTCAGGTAAGAGGGGGGGGTTTTCGCTGTCTTGTTTTATGTCCTGCAGTGTGTGATGAGATGTGATAGTTGTTCCATTAAAAAAAAAAAAAAAAAAAAAAGAGGAAAAGAAGTGCATGTCTTCTCTCTTGTTTCCTGACCGTATGGTGTTTACGCTGAGACCACATGGCTTTGGACGCAGCAGATTCATCCTGCGTTTTCAGCCTCGACACACGCCTGCTCTCCTGTTTTGTGTGAGGTGTCATTGTTCATCCCTCCACATTCCACCACGTGTGTGCGTCTGTGGCTGCGTGTTTGTGTGTGTGTGTGTGTTTGCTGGCCAGTACACAAATACTAGTGCATCCAACAAGTTATACTACTAGGGCTTGTTTTCAATCCCAATTTCTGATCGGTACCTTTTTAGAGACATTATTATAACTTTATTATAGATGATCAGTGACGGTTGTCTTATATGGGGACGTCTGATTGTGTTTAGGGAACTATTCACCACTTTCTCACGTATCAACAATAAATTTGAGGCTTCAGTTTTGCACGTTTTGCGCAGCGAACATCACAGCAGAGGTGACTAAAGAAACCGAAGGAAGTAACGACGGAGGACGGGAGAAAGGGGGGGGAGAGAGGGGAAAAAAAAAAACGAAAACGAGAGAGTGACCGAGCAAGAGACTGAAAGGAGAGTAAATCTCAGGCAGACTTTCACTCCGTGGCGAGAGCTTGAAGGGAAGACGGGGAGGCCTGCCGGATGCTGATCTCTCCTCGTTGCTGTTGGACACGTAAGTTTCGCCCGCGCAGAACGTCAGCTGATCTTCAGTTTTGCATTTTATGGGTTTCTTCAAGGCACGGATGAGAAATCAAAGCTGGTTGACTCAAACATGCAGCGCGTGGTCTCCTGTATCATTAGTTATTCACTTATTAGCCGCTGTGACGGCGGGGGCCGTTGTTTTTACGACGCTAAATTAGCATTTCTCCCCACTTTTACGCGCCGTCTCGCTAACACGTAGAACGGCGACCGCCGTAAAAACTGCTTCGCCCGGACACTTTCCTCTTACTTCGTGTTATTTCTTCTCTTTTCAAAGTCGCAGACCTTTTTGTGCTGCGTTAGAAGGTGACAGGAAGAAGGATTTAATGCGGCTGTAGAAATGTTGCAGAGCTGTTGCACGTCTCCTTTCCCTGAGGTTGCGATTGTATTTGATGTGTGGGAGTCTGCAGGGAGCAGAACAGGCAGACACACTTCAGTCAGCCACGACAGAGGTGTGTTGTACGAGTCTGGGAGCCCGTGAGCAGCGCCACAGCAGGTAAAAAAAACTTCTTTTATCGAGCGCAGTGAAAGAGGATATGCAGTCGGTGTGACGGAGGAAGATCCAGAAGACAAGATAAGATTTAAATAGGTGATCTGCTGTGGGAAAGGGACAAGCTGAAAAGAAGATGAAGAGGTCGTTACGTCATGAGTGTGTGTTAACAGATAAAGGCTCGGCGCAACATCCAGGGTTGAAAACGTGCTGCTGCTCTGTTATTCCATCAGGAGACTCAGCTGTCTTGTTGTTGTCGGGTTCCTGGACTGTCTCCTTATTCACTGCCCATCATTAAATGTCATTTGTGTCGCTCAGCTGTGTCTCTTTGATGCTTTACAAAAAGAATCTCCAGTCTTTCTCTAAATAGGATTGATAATTATTTTAATCTGATTGAAATGGGCAATCTGGTTGCTTTGAAGTGGGTCTGCATGAGGGACCCATCCATCGTTAGTGTTTACTCCCAGGCTGAAGACGCCTGCTGGCGTAGACGCTTACAGATGCGTAGCTGTGGACGGGCTCAGCGGTTCTAGTTACCTTAAAACGGCCCGCTTGCCAGAAGTGCCCATTCATTTTGTCTCCCTCATGAAATGGATCCACTCCCATTCACAGCCATTTCCATCGGTACGGAACGTACCAAACCACCCGTAACGAGTCTGTGCCGAGCTTCACGTGAGGAGCCACGAGTCACAACAACCACAGATGGCTGCAGAATCGCTAATAACGCCTCAGATCAACACGTTTTTACCGCAAAGCTGCCACCAGTCATTCACCAGTGTTCCCACTTCAACCTGGATGTCTTTTGTTGACACTTTGGTTGAAACTGCTCTGGCTGCTACACTAATATCACTAATATCACGATACGATACATGATATTTGGCTCACGATACGATATATATTGATATTCATCTTACAATACATTTACATCATTTTCTGAAAGATTTTAAAGGGACAAAGTGATTTTGGTGACATCTTGTGAGTGTTCCAATGACTTTGTTTGAATTAATAGAAACTAAAAGCATCAATTACACATTATATGGCTGACAGGCAGCTTGCAAATGCTGAACAAAATGAATAAAAGATGTGTTGAGAAAAATAGTTTCATATATTTAAACAGTGCAAATTGTTACTTGCAGGCTTTAAAGGTGGGACACGGAGGTTTTGAAAGAAGCTTAGAATATCGATACCCGCGGCTGAAAAATCGATACTTTCTGGGGGAATAAAAAATCGATATATATCGCAGAATCGATAAAATTGTTCAGCTCTACTGGCTGCTGCTCTTCGTTTCTCTGATTGGTTGCGTGCCTGATCAATAGGTTTCAGAGACAGGTTCTTCTGTCTCTGTCGGTGCTGCCCCCCCCCCCCCCCCCCCCCCCCCCCCCCCTCCCTAGAAATCAAAGTCAAGTCCAGACGAGATCTTTGAATTGAAGATGAAAACAATTAAGATGCTTCTCTGGGCGAGTTTGTTGTTGCTCTAATGAGCAAAGTTTTAAAGAAGCTCCAATCTGGTGCACCGATACTGTTCAAGTGGTGCGTTTGAACCGAAGCCTTTGATTTATAACAGAGAATCCGTTAATAATTTACCACTGTTAACAACACTGCATGACAACTATTCAGTTCAGAGATGAAAAAATATCTCAGTTTGGAAGTGTTGAGTCTGACAAAATAGTCCATTACGTTCCTCTGTTAACCAGATCAGCCTGTCCTCGGTAACTGGGAACAGTTTAGAGAACAAAACCGGTTACCTTGCATTGAAAATAAGGCTTTTGAAATGAATGAGAATCAGAATAAAGATAAAGTGTGTGCAACAAAACAGAGGAAATGCATTTAAGCATTAGAATTCAATGGAATTCAGTTGGCTACTGATAAAAAGGAAAGTGTTCATCTACGAAATAAAATGTGCAGCATCATTTCAAGGATGTTGAATTTTGAAGGTGAAACCTTCTTCAGACGTCGTAATGAGGCCATTTAAGTCTCGTTACTGGGCCTCTGATTTATTTCACAGCCTTCTGATGTTATTACAGCTGTAGTATAAGATGCTTGTTTCATGTTAGAAGGGCGAGGAAAGTGAAATTACTATCCACACTCATTCAGAATCATTCAGTCCTCTGTACTCGTACGTCGGCTTTTCCTGTCAGAGTTTGCATCCGACCTCATTGTTTATGTTTTTGGATGGAGGTCTGGACAGAACTTTCTGATGGTTTTGGTGTTTGGTTTTGCATCTAAGCTCACGGATCCACACACACACGTTTTACAGGAGCCTGACAATAGCAAAGTGTTTTTTTTTTTTTTTTATTCATGGCAACTGGAAGGTCACAAGTAACACCGAACCTCCTGGACGCCACCGGGCGCAGAAGCGTCGCGCCACGGCGGGCGCTGTGGATCGCGATTCCACCAGGAGCGCCACAGCAAGTTTTTTTTTTTTTTTGAAGAGTCAATCTTCTGCTCACAGGGTCAGTTTCAACGCTCAGGTGCAGCCAAGCAGTAAATCAAGTCTGATCAAGCTGGCAGGAAGTCGGTCCCAGACAGAGCAAAGAAAGTCCGTTCAATTTTCAAAATAAAACATCATGAGCGGGTCATACGTCGACTAGGGCTGTAGCGATACACTAATCTCACAATACGTGATATTCGGCTCACGATACGATATATATCGATATTCATCTTACAATACATTTACATCATTTTCCGAAAGATTTTAAAGAGACAAAGTGATTTTGGTGACGTCTTGTGAGTGTTCCAATGACTTTGTTTGAATTAATTGAACTGAAAGCATCAATTACACATTATATGGCTGACAGGCAGCTTGCAAATGCTGGACAAAATGAATAAAAGATGTGTTGAGAAAAATAGTTTCATTTATTTAAACAGTGCAAATTGTTGCTTGGAAGCTTTTAAAGGTGGGACACGGGGTTTTGAAAGAAGCTTAAAATATCGATAACTAGTGCTGGGCGATATGGAAAAAAATCATATATGGACTATTTTATATCACGATAACGATATATATCACGATATACCATAATAAAGTATGTTTTCAGTTATTCTCTGAAAAATTTGACAAAAATTTCATTGCTTACTTTTCAACTTTATTTTGAAAGGACATTTAGCTGAACTGTCACAAACATACATTTTAGTGCAGCAAAAACAGGTAGGTACAGAGGTACAGTAGCTTTCACATTTTTTTAAAGTGCACAACAGTTTCTGAGAGGAAAAACACATTTTTGCAGTGAAGTTCAGCTATAAAAAATAAACACAAATTATTTTTCAACTTTCTGAAATCTGTAACCTTGTAGTGCAAAGTTTGCAAACCAATATAAAGTGTCTAAAGTAAACATTCAGGGTTGAAGAGAACTCTGTTTAAGGCATTAACCATGAATAAAAGTGCAAACATAAAAGGCTACTTTGTAGAAGTAGATATGATTCTATCAAATTTATCATTGCAGGTTATTTAATTACATATTTGCTGTAATAATTGATAAAATTAGGTTAGAAACAATAGAAGAGAAATGGCATGATATACACTTTTATATTGTCCCCACGATATATATCGTCATATTGCCCAGCACTATCGATAACCGTGGCTGAAAAATCGATACTCTCTGGGGAAATAAAATATCGACATATATATCGCAAAATCAATAAAATCGCTCAGCTCTAACGTCTCTAACGGTCTGACTGCTCATCATCATGACAGTCCAGGTATCCAACTGATCCGAATCATCCGTATTCATTTAATGACCTACCTTCTTCACTTGTTCGTGAGCTCGCCTACCCTGCTGTCTCCCCCCCCGTCGTCTTCAACAAGGACATATTGCACCAAAATTTATTTGATTCTTATTTATTTAAGACATGAAGGGTTTTTTTTCCCACAAGACACCGTCAGAAGCTCAACAGACGAAGCTTCAAAGTGCTCCTCTGTCAGCCGAAGGTGTGATCTAACTGAGTGACTCACCTCTTCCTTAAGATGGAAGGATGTGGGGGGGGGGGGGGGGGGCACTCTGACAGACGTTTAGGTTTCATGTCTGTTCATAGCCCGTTTTAGGATGGATTGGGGAATGTTTATTGAACTTACGGTAACAAATGAAGTTGTCATCAACTCCATTAACGTTATCATCACCGCTCGGTACACAAACACAAAAGCGCACAACGAAGAGGATGCGGCTCCATTTTCTCCCTGAGTGAATAATAATCCTGAATCCATCATCGGCATTGCTTTACTCCTGACATCTACCTTTAGCTCGCCGGCTTAATGTTGTCATGCGTCCTTTTCATTTGCTCACCGCGTCTGATCTGAACAGGACGCGAAGCCTCGACGGCTCAAGATAAACGACGGTTACTGCACTTAACTCCAGTCAGGAGCGAGTGCGGTGCCTCCTAATGGGCTCTGCTACGTTTAAAAAAAAAAAACCAAACCAACAAAAACACAGAGCGGTTCTCCTTTCTCAACAATCTGATCAGGGTTTTCATGACGTGAAACGGTAGATTCTCCACACGACTGTGAAGAAGGAAGCGGTGCGTACGTCTGTAGATTTTATTCACCCTCTGTAGGACGTATCCAGCTGCCGACTGCATTCACAACCGAACCTTTTTAAGCTCTGCACTGAACTCCTTTCTGGCTTTTTTCAGAGCGTTAGCTGCCATCCACCGTCCCACGCCGACTGTGGATAATTACCTCATACAGTCCCACCTCAAAGAAATCACGCTGTTGCTTTAATGTATGAACATAATGGATTTTCCCACAGTGCTCCACTCTGTTTTGAGAGAGGCTAACAGCATGTTTATTATTAATTCAATATTTATTATTAGTTCATTATTGTGTGCAGAGAGATTATGTGATGAGGTTGTTGTGTTTGTTATTATTCTATTTTTCGAAGCATCCTATGTAAAACCTTATAGCTGTACCGGTGTTTTAGTGCCGAATTAGACTCAAATGTGCTGTTGCATTCGTTGTACCGTTTGAGCTTTATTGGAAAAGTTAAATTCTTTGAAGAACATGTAGTACTGTTTCTCCAGATCTTTATTTTTTTTCTTCTTTTTTTGCATCATGCATGTGCTTGCTTACTTTGCCGTGTTCTTTCATGCCGCGGTCTTACCAGACTGCCGCTGTGCTGTGTTGTGAGTAAACATACCATGTTACCCACAGCATAATTTGCGGACCACTTAACTCCCGTTGTGTTGGATAAAAACCTTCTGTTTCTCAGACCCCTTTTCCACCAACGCTGCAAAAGGTACCGGTGCTGGGCCGGCCCCTCGGTTCAGCCTCGGGGTCGTTTTAAGAACTTGTTTTTTTTTTTCTTTTTCACATACATTGAAAACTATTTATCTAAAATCACGTCAGCCCATCTCTTCCAGTGCTGTTTAAAGCTCAGAATGTCATTTGTACTCTGAATTTCTGCTGCTAAAAGGTTACTGTTACTGGCTGTGATGGTCTTCATAGGTGATATTTATCTAGAAAGCTTTTCTTGGCATTATTTCAGCTCTGTTTGTGCGCATATCTTCCTGTGATGATCTCCAGCTGTCCGTGGGAAAAGAGAGCATTCAGTTGCTGCACCTACGACATCAAACAGTCTCCGAAACGAACTAATGCTGCCTCATGTTCTTGCTTTGAAATATTTTGGTTCGTGTTTAGATGACGGGGAATTGTGTTGTGTTGTCACGTTTAGTTATATAACTATGTTGTCCTTCAGAGTATGTTATGTAGAGTATGTTAGAGCGGACTAAGCTGCTGCCAGGTCTCCCTTTCAAAGTAAATATTGAATCTGGGTAAAGAAAGTTTAAGTAACTGATAGAATAAATAGGTTTTGCCAGTCTGTGTTAACAAAAGTTGTCAGAAATGGCAGCAGGCCTTTGCTTCCAGTGCTTCCAGATGCTGACCGCTACAAATGGGATTGAAAATCGCTTTTAAAAAAAACCCCTCAAAAACATAGACGGTGTTAGCATCATTCATTTTTAATTACAGCCGTTGGAAATGTCACTTTCTGGGTGGCTCGCCGGACTGTCGCTTGAATCTCGTGTCCATTCTTTGTTCGTTTCTGTCGGTTATTTTCTCCTCTACTGGCTGATGTTTTGGTCGTTCACATCAATGCCGGCTCGATCCCCTGACAGAACTGCTTTCTGCATTTACCCCAGTGAGTTTTTTTTTTTTCTTCTTCTTTTTTGGGTGAGAGAAGTACCAGTAATCCTGGCTCTGAACCGGCGCTTTCTTCGTGGTTGGCGGTCGAAAATGAAGAAATTGTTCAAAGTCGAGTACTGGCTCTGGTCCAGCACTGGAATCGCTTTGATGGAAAAGGCCCCGGAAAGGAGGGATCCGCGTATATACGTCCGCATCACGCACTGGGCACGTGTCGAATTTATCCAAGTTCTGGGAAAAGCTGGAAGCTAAAAGGTATTGGCATGTAAAGGACAATCTGTCATTTTGCTTTGTTGATTCCATCATGTGAAGGTTCCTCCCTCCCACCTATTACCTCAGTGGGATACAGAGAGCTTTTTCTGTAATGAGGTGCTTAGTGGAGCACATTGTGCTTGAGAGGTTTTTACTCTGCTGAGTTACAGGCAGGTTGTAAAATGATAACAGATGTACAGGCTTCTCAAGGTGTAGCACAATATTTTTAAATGTAAGCGAACTCCGGGCGTGCATATACACTCATTCACGTGCATATATGCTCACACACGTGCACGCTTAAACGCCCACAGGGCCGTTTCTTTGTTACGTTACGTTGTTCCACTGGCTTTGTGCAGCTCATGGAGCCTGATGCCACGTTTGCTGTTTGTTTAAGTTGATTTGTGCAGTCATGCATCCTTTACACACATTTTTTTTTTCCTCCCACTATCTTACGAGTTCAAAGTGATTTTGAGCATGCAATTTAAGAATGAAAAGTCCGGACATGAATGGAAAGTTAAGGGTTTATCCAGTGATTTAAGCCGGGCCGTTAGAGCAGCAGCGTCAGTGGAAACTGACCGCAGGTGTGATCGTTCGCCTCATTTAACGCATCCCTGTTGTTTTCGTACGGGCGCGCGATCAGAGTTGCTGATACCGGCGTTGGAAGTGTTTACGGATTCTGTGAATATAATTCTTGTAAACAGAAATCCTGTTCAGCTCATGCAGCAGCGTCTTACTGTCTTGAGTCGGCACGTGGAATAGCAGTCGTTAGACTGAGCCAGTCATCAAATGGTTAGAGTTAGGGTTAATATTTACCCCCAGTTTTACCCCGTTGGCTTTTAGATACTGGACTAGAGCTGAGCAATTTTATCGATTCTGCGATATATATCGATATTTTATTTCCCCCGGAGAGTATCGATTTTTCAGCCGTGGGTAGTGCTGGGCAATATGACGATACATATCGTGGGGACAATAGAAAAGTGTGTATCGTGCCATTTCTCTTCTATCGTTTCTAACCTAATTTTATCAATTATTACAGCAAATATGTAATTAAATAACCTGCAACGATAAACTTGATAGAATCATATCTACTTCTACAAAGTAGCCTTTTATGTTTGCACTGTTATTCATGGTTAGTGCCTTAAACAGAGTTCTCTTCAACCCTGATGTTTACTTTAGACACTTTATATTGGTTTGCAAACTTTGCACTACAAGGTTACAGATTTCAGAAAGTTGAAAAATAATTTGTGTTTATTTTTTATAGCTGAACTTCAGTGCAAAAATGTGTTTTTCCTCTCAGAAACTGTTGTGCACTTTAAAAAAAATGTGAAAGCTACTGTACCTCTGTACCTACCTGTTTTTGCTGCACTAAAATGTATGTTTGTGACAGTTCAGCTAAATGTCCTTTCAAAATAAAGTTGAAAAGTAAGCAATGAAATTTTTGTCAAACTTTTCAGAGAATAACTGAAAACATACTTTATTATGGTATATCGTTATCGTGATATAAAATAGTCCATATCATAATATATGATTTTTACCATATCGCCCAGCACTAGCCGTGGGTATCGATATTTTAAGCTTCTTTCAAAACCCCCGCAAGCAACAATTTGCACTATATAAATAAATGAAACTATTTTTCTGAACACATCTTTTATTCATTTTGTCCAGCATTTGCAAGCTGCCTGTCAGCCATATAATGTGTAATTGATGCTTTCAGTTCAATTGATTCAAACAAAGTCATTGGAACACTCACAAGATGTCACCAAAATCATTTTGTCCCTTTAAAATCTTTCGGAAAATGATGTAAATGTCTTGTAAGATGAATATTGATATATAACGTATTGTGAGCTGAATATCGTGTATCGTATTGCGAGATTAGTGTATCGCTACATCCCTGTACTGGACCAAACGAGTCTGAGAAATCCTGCAAACATGTGACCTAACAAACATAAGAGCCACCGAGTCGACATTGATTACCGCGTGATTTGTGACGTAACTCATGATGTACGTCTGCACGCCAAAGAAGCCGAAACAACAAGAAGAATGTTGTGTTTTTTTTTTGTTTGCATCGGTGGAACTTATTCCTTAAAGACCCGAATGAACGCGGCCCGAGCGTCGGTGGCGTTCATTCAGCTGTTTCGTCAGTACTTCTGGAATCGGACCGTAACGTAGTGCAGAGATGTGGAATTTATTATCCTGTGTGATCAACCCCTGTCGTTGGCCAGGAATGGGTTAACATTTTGGAGTTGCGGCGCTCCAAAGGGCCGGAGATACCTCTCTGAAACTGCTCTTCTTAATCTGTATGAGACTGTGGATGTAAGTATTTCACGTAAGCTTCACGATGGACGTTTGCACCTCTGACATGGCGTCTGAGAGATGCTGGTCCGGTACTTGACTTGCTCTGCGTTGCCTGGACTGGTCTCCAGCCGCTCTCTGAGCGTGGCTCAGATATCATTTCATGAGCTTCGACAGAAGATGACCTTTGACATTTTTAAGGTTTGCTGTTTTTTGGTAGGATGTGAAGGGGACGATACAAGTGCTCTGTCCTCCCTACAGCGGCGGGGTACGATGTGTCGAACGAGTGCACGAGGCCGAACGAGTGCGGTGCCCACTTGCACGAGTCCAAATGACTGATAACCGAACGTCCACCTAACGAACGAGCCTTTGAGTTAAGTAACGCACTCCGACTAACGCTCTGTGACCTTGAACGGGATGAAATGGGAACGAAAAGTAGATTAGCACATTAACCTGTTAACAGGCGGCGTTCCGTCCGTTGTACTTGTGCTTTTTAAAAAGTATATGAGGCATTTTTGAGGGAGACCGTCAAGTGGCTAAATTCTTCCTCTCATTTGATTAAGAAAAAAAAAAAACAACATAATGGAGAAGAATGTTGTTTTTCTGCTGCAAACCTTTTACAACAATGCTTTTATTTAGCCTTGTGTTGTAAATCCGGACCACACCTGTCTTGGGACGGTGGTGCACTTTTGCCCCCTTCCTAATTGCCCTCCAGGCTCTGGCATGTTTAGTGCAGTTCAAGCCAAGTTTGCTGTCACCTGAGACTCTTGCTGCCGCCGGTCGGGCCTCCCCTGGTGGAGGGATTGTAAACACGAATTTCCCAAGGAGGCTAAAAATAGTAAAATTAAGTAGCTCATAAAAAATAACACCAAAATAATTAGGCCCATAAGAGCCCCCGACACACATGATTATCCAAACATATATATACGTGTATATTTTGCAAGGTTCTGGAGTCTGGCTGTCATAAAGGAAGCTCTCCAACAAAAAACACACCACGTGGTGGACGCACTAATCAGTTCTTCCTCTGCCTGTTTCAAACAAAACACATCACTCCCTGTGTGGTCAAGAGCCCCCCCCCCCCCCCCCTCCCTCCACCAAGAGGGGAAAGACCTAACAGAAACCAGGTTTCTTTTTCAGAATTTAAACGCTTTCGAGAGTCGGTCAGAAGCTGCAACGCTGTCGTGAAAATTAAATCAGAGATAAGGTCGAGAGACGCAGCAGACTGTTCACGTCCGTAACGGAGCTGTCTTTTTTTTTTTTTTTTTATTCCTTTATTCCCATAATCCTCGGAGTCCCGTCCCCCCCGAATGCGAGCGTGCTAAACGGGAGCTAATGGATTCCTTATGAGAGGTAATTGTGTAGCTACAGCATGTATGTAGTAGGAGCTTTGGTGTTGTGGCTGATGTGATTAGGGCTTGTTTGAATCCCCTAAAGGGCTTGGCGAGATAAACGTCAATAGGAGCTCACCTCACACAGTTTAAGGCCGCCGTTTAACATAAAAGGACTTTCCCACAGAATTACAAGTTCAAATTACTGTGTTTTTATGTCTATATTATGGTGCTAAACAATGCGATGTTGTGGTCTGGGGTAACGTAGCATGACGGTGTGGGCATTTCAGGCTCTCCTCCCACCGGAGAAACACGCTTAGATTATTGAAAATGATATGACCTCCGAGACGCTGCGCCGCTGCGTTTTGTGTCTGGAGGCACATGTACAGGTATTTCACCCCTCACTGCTATTTACTGTGTGTGATTTATTCCTTCAAGAGCCAGTTTTATTTTTACATGGCTTTCAAGAATGCAAGACAGGATGAGTTGAGCCGGCGTGTCATATAGGTGCTTTATTTATGCTCTTTGACTTAAAACGTTTGCTACTCGCTCCTATTTTACAGGATTCCATCTGGTGCTCGAGCAATAATGAAATGGTAAAACACGGGGATTGGTTTCTTTCCATAATGTGTCTAGACAGATTGATTAAAAAAAATGGAAGAAACCACAGGCCCACTGAATATTTGGGATATTTGGTAAGAGCTCTAAACGCTCCCTTCAGGCCAGACCGTGTTTCATATATTGTTCTTTAGCATCTATTTTCCTGCGAGACTAACTAAAGCCCCAGGTAGTTTATTATTATTATTATTATTATTAATTCTTGTTTCATTTAGCAGGACTACTGAGGGTTCAGGTCGGCCATCGAACATCAAACATGTCAAACATGTCGAAGACTGAAATTATCCGTCTATCAAAAAAAAAAACAACACACATCTGGGTTGGTTTAAACGGACGGAGGTGGCATCAAAACACCCGACTCCTGGAGATAATTGTCTTCCGGCAAAGCAGCCGCTCCATAATCTGAGGAAGGACGGAGAAGTCATGCAATGAGATGAGTTTCCCTGAATTATTGAAAGTGAGCTTTTTCATGGCGTGTCGCACATTTTACTCCCACTGGCGGTAGAAAATCGTGCCCTACATTTCAGGTTCCCCAGCCACCCCCGATGCCTCATAAATTAGGCTTTTAGAGGTTAATTATTTCATGCTTTGAATACCGATTAGGCTGAAATATGTGTATTTGTTATTTAAATTAGCAGAGAAGCAGTCCGTCGGCCTGGATTGACCCTGCTGCTAATCGGTTTTCCTGTAAAACTGGCAGGATTTTTTTTCTTTTTTTTTTTTTGCTTTTTTTTTTTTCCCCTCCCAGTTAGAGAATTGTATTAATAGCTTTGTTCCCTTTTTTTTTAAAAACCAAAAAAATGTTTTCAATCAAATGTGTGACACTATCAAAGGTTCACCAAAAAAGGGCTTGAAATTAGTTAGTGGAAAAAAAAGCAGAAGCCCGCGTCACGCAGGCAGGCTCACGGCGAGAGTGAATTAAAGTCTCTGTGTGTCCTGAAATACACAGCTCATTCACCCACTTGGATTGAGCCTAATTGGGATCAGACGAGCAAACTCCAATGTTTCCCACACATGGGCTTTAAGAGCACGGGGCCACCCATACATATTAACAACCTCCGTTCACGTGTTGATCTTTATTCTCCTTTCGTTAATTTAAAGGTTGTAAACCGTTATGTCACTGTACAACCATTGATTCGGTCTCACTCACTCCCGCTGAAACTTTGGCAGCGGATCCATCTTAAAACCTCTGAGCGAGCGCTGAATCATCGCGCGGGATCCAGTTCACGGGGAAGGATGGTTTCCTCAAAAAAGAAAATAAAAGGCATGTAGCATCAAATCGGGTAAAATTTTTCACAAACCTTAGAAGCAGTTTCCTATTAGTAAGAGGCCTTCGCGTGAGAGGAAAGATGAGAGTCATTTTTGTCAGATTTAAGTTTCCCTCGAAGGGATTTATGTCTATGGCAGCTTCCCAAATTTGGTGCAGACACAAATAAAATCTAATGCAATGGGAAATGCTAAACTCCGTGGTAAAAATGTTTTCTCACAGACATTTTGGAAACATCGATGTAAACTGTGTTAAAGTTGCGATAGATCTTCTTTGATTTAAAAAAACAAAACATGTACACACACACACACACACACATTATATATATGTGTGTGTGTGTGTGTATAAGACATATATATTCTGTGTGTGTATATGTGTGTATATATATGTGTAAAATGTGCGTATATTTCTTTTTTTAACAGACAGATGTGGGGGTTCAACAAATGTGTTCAACAGGCAGAGCATAACTGGCTCATTAGAGAAACCACTCATTACATTTGTGGGTGTGTGTGGGTGTGTGTGTGGGTGTGTGTGTCCATTACAGCTGTACCCAAATACTCTGATCTCCGGATATTTGTTAGTAAGTTATTTATTTTTTTCCTACCTCACTTACTGGCAGCAGTGTATGTCAAACCTCCCATTTAATCCGGCGGGTGTGCCACACTCGTTTGATGCTGCACGTGTGTGCTACACTCGTTCGATCTGGGTCACACTTGTTTGATCCCGCGCTTCTGGGCTACATTCGTTCGGTCTGGGCTACACTCGTTTGGTCTGGGCTACACTCGTTCGGTCTGGGCTACACTCGTTTGATTTTGTGTGTGTGTGTGCTACACTCGTTTGGTCTGGGCTACACTCGTTTGATTTTGTGTGTGTGTGCTACACTCGTTTGGTCTGTGCTACACTCGTTTGATCCCGAGCGTGTGTGCTGCCACTCGTTCGGTCTGGGCTACGCTCGTTTGGTCTGGGCTACACTTGTTCGGTCTAGGCTACACTCGTTTGATTTTGCGCGGGTGTGCTACACTCGTTTGGTCTGGGCTACGCTCGTTTGGTCTGAGCTAAGCTCGTTTGGTCTGGGCTACGCTCGTTTGGTCTGGGCTACACTTGTTCGGTCTAGGCTACACTCGTTTGGTCTGGGCTACACTCGTTTGATTTTGCGCGGGTGTGCTACACTCGTTTGGTCTGGGCTACGCTCGTTTGATTTTGCGCGGGTGTGCTACACTCGTTTGGTCTGGGCTACGCTCGTTTGGTCTGGGCTACGCTCGTTTGGTCTGGGCTACGCTCGTTTGGTCTGGGCTACGCTCGTTTGGTCTGGGCTACGCTCGTTTGGTCTGGGCTACGCTCGTTTGGTCTGGGCTACGCTCGTTTGGTCTGGGCTACGCTCGTTTGGTCTGGGCTACGCTCATTTTCGGTCTGGGCTACGCTCGTTTGGTCTGGGCTACGCTCGTTTGGTCTGGGCTATGCTCGTTTGATCCTTCGCGTGTGTGCTACGCTCGTTTGGTCTGGGCTACGCTCGTTGGTCTGGGCTACGCTCGTTTGGTCTGGGCTACGCTCGTTCGGTCTGGGCTACGCTCGTGTTGGTCTGGGGGGTCTATCTTGGTCTGGGCTACGCTTTTTGGTCTGGGCTATTGTTTGGTCTGGGCTGGGCTGCTGCGGCTGTGTTGGTCTGGGCTACACTACGTTCGGGTCTGCGCTACACTCGTTTGATCCTGTGCGGTGTGCTACGCTGTCGGTCTGGGCTACGCTCCATTCAGTCACGGGCATGTGGACTTCGTGCATCTGGCTCACAGTCATTTGGTTTCATGGACTTGTCTCATCCTCAACCAAAAAGAAAAGGAAAAAAAGAAAACACACAAAAAAAAACCTAAACGTCGCTTTATTTCAACCAGAACCGGTTGCTGTCGGCCGTAACCACGCCAAAAATAAAAGACAGCAGTACAGGAGAATAACACAGCTGCTAATCAGTTAGCGCTCTCGGGCTCTCCCACAATAACACACAGGCTTCCGTCTCTCTTTGTTGCTAGTCCCGCCCCCTAACCTATTCTACCCAATAACCTGCCTGCCTCAGCTCGAGATGCATTCAATGAACTCATGTAATCCGAAATCAGAACATCTAAACAATAACAGAGCATATAACATGAACATAATGTCAGGGTTGCTACAATTTCTGTATCCAAGACGAGCAAAATGGCGGAAAATGACTGAAAACTAGCCTGTATGTGTAAATATAAACAAAATTAGGCAAGATTTCAGATAAATGTGTCATTTTTAGCTACTTTTTCATTCAAAATTAAAGATGAATGTGTAAGAATGTTAGTAAATTAGAGCCTAGCCAAACTTGTAATGAACTACAAACACGTTGTTTAGCCTCTTGTAACTTCAAGGCCCATTCTAATGTATTGTAGAATCAGATTAATATCAAGACGTTAATGTTATCATAAACAAGCAAACATGAGTTATAGAATAACCAGTTTATTTTCATTTGATTTGTTATTAAATACTGTATCACACTTGCTTTCAAACTTGCAATTACTTTCTTACTTGTTAACAAAAGAATGCAACGTTATGGCTAGGGTTATTTTTAAAAAAAAAGGCATTGAACATCCCATTTTGCGTCTCAAAATGCTGGAAAATACTTCTCCGAGTCTAGAATTCGGGCCTTGCAACTCCTACTTCACTCAACGCAACTTCTACTTTCAAAAGTTGTGAAAACACTGAAATCTGTATGAGGCTCTTCTGAAATCAGAAACTCCCTTACTGAAAAAAAAGGTGTCTGGATAGTTATTATTATTGTTGTTAGGATAGTTAATACTATCAATGTTGTTGCTATGTTTTTATTAATTTATTCATTTTTGAAATCAGACTGTTCCAGTTTAAGAAAGTAACGCACGTATTATATATATGTTTTTGCCCAGAACCCACATGGAGAAAAGATTTCCGAGCAGTGAGTCAATATCTCTCAAGTTCCACTGTTACCAAAAAAAACAACAACAAAAAAACAAAAAAACAGCCTTCCCTAAAGAAGTAAGATAATTTGGATGAAACTGTGTGGCCTGGTTCAACAGCAGTATGTGATAATATATGAAATGTTATTTTATGATCATTTCTGGAGAAAAAAAACAAAGGAATGCAAATAGTCATAGTTTGTAATATATTTTAACATATCACATATGTTGTGTTGAGAACACATTAAATCGACTGTTTGCTTCTTTTTGTTAGTGAACAAGATCAGAAAAAGGAGATACATTTTTTTGATTACAGGGCCTCGGAAGGCTGTAATTTCCAGACCTCGTACATTTATAACCTCGAGGGTAATAAAGTCACGTTTTTCGGTATTTTTCGGCGCTCCTCATAGAGGGCACGTTAACATTTTTGTCCGCTGCACGGACTTGCCCTCGTCGGAGAGGGACACTCAAAACACTCAAATAAAACTCAGCTTCTGTTTGCCTTCTCGCTCGCTCTGTGTCTGTCTTCAGAGGCCCACTGCAAGGGGCTGCGAGCGAACCGCTTACCGGCCCCTTCAACCTTTTTTCCACCCTCCATTCCTTATTTTTTTCCTTTTTTTTTTTTTCACTTTTCCTGGTATTACCGTAATGCTGAGAGGAAGAGACAAGCCCACTGAGGGAGATTGGTTGCAGCTCAACAGGCCCCCAAAGTAGGCTCCGCCCACCCCATCCTGTTTGTGGGACAATTCCTCAGACGAACGTGCGCATGACCGGGTGACTGGCTGCATGCAGGCCCCAAATGCAGTTTTAGTCGATATGTTTTATTGCTATTGGCATAAATAGTTCACGCCTCGCCGTCTCTCCCGCTCGCCCCCCCCACCCCCGGCCTGATACGTGTCCGTACGCACTGGAGGTGCCGGGTAATTTCAGGCCAGTGGGTCGATGCCAGCACGGCAGGGCAGAGCAAATGTTGGCTTCGAGCTGTAGCTGTTTCTCTCCCTCCTCACACACACACACACACACACACACTCCCACATGCACACACGCACACAGAGTAGAGCAGAGATCTGCAAAGAACTTCTTGTCCTTTTTCTTGTCCTGTTTATAGTTTCAGCATGTGTTAGACAAGCTGCATTTTACTGTCTTATTTTGCGTTTATGCACGCTCTTTCTCTCTTTTCCACTCAGTCAGACCTCATTTTTCAAACGTGAAACAAATAATACGCCGCCGCCGCCGCAGAGCCCATGAGCTTTAGAGGTACCTCGTGTTGATGCAGTTCTTTTATCTTATCTTGTGCTTGAAAATAATTGTGATTTTTTTATATTTTTTTTTTTTATTCCTTTGCACATGTTGTTTTTGACTGTGTGATGTTCGTCCACCTCTGCAGTCTGCACGTCTTATTTCACCGTCTCTCTCTCTCTCTTGTCTTGTGCCCGTCATGCATTTGTCTGTCTGCTGCGGTGCCCAAACCCAAGCGCTATTTTTGTACAAAAACCGAGTACACCCCCCCTTGCTCCTCTTTTTTTGGTTAGAGTGTCATGCTTTCCTTTTTGCATCTCCAGGGAGCACAAAAACAGACAAAATAACAGAGCCTTTTTTTAGTTTTATAAGCAAGGTTTTGCTGTTTGAATCAATGCGAAGGACGATTCTTTCTCAGTTGGTATTAAAGTTTCTGCCCGAAGCGTTGAGCACATTAGTATTAGCAGTTTGGTAGCTTTAACAGTATTAAATCTTCGCTCCAAGTGCTGATAAAACTAACGCTGTCAGACAATGCTGTTAATACTTTCATTACGCACCAAAAAGTGGTTATAGATGATGGGTTTTATGGAATATTTCAGGTAATAAAGTAGAAAATGCTTCTGAAAAACACAGGCTGAAGCATAATTATTTTTTTCTTTCTGAAAATGTTAATCTGGCTTTAAACGTGCGCTCTCTTATGCTTTCTGCTGTCATTGGGTCACATGGGGCAGCAGTGGCGCAGGAAGTAGTTTCAGTCCATTTACCGTTTGCTCGGGGGAGGTCATGTTATACATCAATTTTCTGCTGTGAGGTTTTACGTATCAGGAAATCCACAACTGACTGACTGAAAAAAAACAAACAAAAGAGTAGAGGTAAAGCAACGGCCCGGTCGACGTCCAGATCCCAGCCTCACTGAAATGTTGCGGCAAAGCCTTTAAGAGAGCAGTTTATACTCCTCTCGTCCCCAGAAACCTCAGCGAAGCAGCGTCGTGACGAAGAGAGATCCAGAACTGGCCGACGTGAAGGACTGATAACATCACAGAGGGAGCGATTTCTCCAAGTCACCGCTGCCAGAGGTGTAAATAAAAGCTACCGAAATACAGGATCTGCTTAGCTTTCCACACCTCGTTTCTGCTCTTTGGCTCAGTTCGCTAAACGATGACACGGTTTAACGTCTGAGGTTGTTTATATCAAATAGTGAGACCTGCCAGAGCCAGAGGATGTGTGAAATATTAAGACTGAAAGACACACTTTGTTTTTCCCATAACTGTGGGTCTGTAGTTTTCGTTTCCTTCTGTTGTCATATGCCCGCTGCCAGAATTTTAAGCCTATTATCCTCTTTCTCTTCTCCATTCTTTCCCTCTCTCCGTCTCATATTTTCCTCTTGCAGGGCTGTGCATTGTATAGGGTTTAAGACTCGGTTTTGGCAGGATCAGGAGCCCGCTTGAGTCAGATTTAAAGTGCAACACTGATCAAAGCCTGTGGTATTCCCAATAGTTTACAGCCAAAGATACTCCCACGCAAGGAGATTGGTATCTTTAGGGATTGATCCGGACTGTTTAACGGCACAATGCTTGTTAATACCCTTATCAATACTCGCCATCTAATGAATGCTTTTTCTGTCTTCTGCTCTCTGGTGGTTGTTTATATTTGGAAGTAATTTTTATTGTTATTTGCATGCTGTTCATTCATTGTATTCTGACCTCTTCATGCCTCTGTTCCTTACTTTACCCATTTATATGAATTGATACCATGATTGCCACTATTATTTCTCCAGGAATAACTATGTGTGTTTTTTTCTGTGGTGCACAGCCAAACAGACCTGTCCACATGGCATTAAAAGCGACTGAAAATATTGATCATAGGCAGTGCAAATGATCAGCTTCTTGAGGTTTGACGGCCGTGCCACCAGCCGGTCTGCGGTCCTTGTTCCCGCTTTTAAGCAAGCTGCTAGTTTGGGCCTTGACGGAGAAGAAAAAAAAAATACAACTCTGCGACTTGTGCTTGTTCCATAATTTTTTGCAATAAACGATATTAAGTGTCGAGCTTCTTCTATGACTACAACTTCTGACTGTTATCAGTCGAGGTGTGAAAAAAAATCGATTTGGCAATATATTGCAATTTTCGGCCGCCCAATATACTATCGATTTTTCAGCTCCTCATATCGATTTTTTTTAAGGAAAATTTTATTCTATTTAATTTTATTTTATTTAGTTTTGAATGTGCAAAAAACACTAATAATAAACAATAAATATGTTAATTTGAAGCAAATCGTTTTGACTTAATTTGAGCAATATCATCTGATTACCATACTCAGCAACTTGATTTTTAATCTATACTTTTAATTTTGATATAAACTGGGTAGAATATCGCAATATATCGTGATAATATCGCATCGTGACCCAAGTATCATGATACATATCGTATTGCGAGGTCCTTGCCAATTTTCACCACTAGTTATCAGTATCTCAATACACAGATTAGAAGAGTCCGTTGGTGACCAGTAACCATGTCATGCATGTATAACTGTGAACTTGTTTTTGTGACGATGATAACTGTTGCTTTAAAGTGACGAAGCTCCACGTTCACATCAGCAGACTCGACGGCACCGCAGCCCGGAGGAGGCCGCGCCGTAGATGGAGCTGCCTCTCCAAAGCAGACTCCAGCTATGCGGTGCCGTATTGGCGAGGGGCCTCGCCGGGTCGGTCTCTGAAGCACAACAATCATTTATGACGTTCATCCAGATTGCATGTGGTGGAGACGGGTCACTGCTGGAGAGCAGAATGTAAACACGGTCAGAAGTCAAACTTAATCTCCCGAAGCTGGCTGCAGCGGCCATCATTACTATCATCATCAGGCCGCGCCGCATAAACGCTGGCGGAGTTGCACTTTGGCTTACAGAGCGTATTTTTAACTAGAAGATCGTAAAAAAGGTTTAATTGGGTCACAATAATGTTTTTCTAATTTTAGACTTGACTCAGCTTTCATTTAAAATGATGAAACAGGTAATAATGAGACATGAGTTTGAATGTTTTTTAATTTTACAAATCAGTTGAGTTAAAAAAGAAATATCATTGCTGTCCTGTGACTGAATAATTTAGTTTGCTGGTTAATCTCTGAAGCAAAATTAAAATGAATTAAACATTTCTTGAATACTTTGGTGCTTTGAAACATGATGAACTGGTCTGAGACGAGTGGATAACAATGTTTGTAATAAAGCTGCTTTGAGCAGGTTTTTTTTTTTTTTTTTTTTTAAGTTGGACGGAGATCACAGACGCAGACACGGGGTCAGTCGGCAGGAAAGCACACCAGGAATGTTGGGAAGCATAAAATACAGCCCAGGACATTTAGGCTGATCTCAAGAGATAAAACTTTCGCTGCTCAGAATCGTAAACCTCAGCGAGATGCTGCCTTCGCAGGCGAGTTATCCAGTTGGCAGTCTCGTGGCTCGAGTCGTACAGAAAGGAAGTAAACTGTCATCAGTCCTATTTACTTATTGCCTGCAGCTGCTGCCGGGCATCTTCATACGTACTGAACGTCTCCTCGCAGACACAAACACTGAAGAGACGGAGGGAAGAAGTGCAACGACACAACAACAAATTAATGTCGGCTCTGGTGGCGTTCAGCCACGCAGAAATTTTCAAATTGTTCCATTTATATTCCTTCCTCCTCAGTCAAGCATGCCTGTGAAACAGTGGGATAAAAAAGCACGGTGCACATGGGATACTGGGACGGCACGAGGCAGTAAATTAAATGCGCTACAACAGAGGAGTCTGAATATAGCCACTCTGTTTTTCTTTTTTTCCTTCACAGTGTCACATTGTATTGCCCTAACGATTAATTTCAGCCCGCTAGGTGCACGGTGTTTGTGCAATATGCCGCAGCGGTGGATGAAAGCAGCTGAAAATGTCGCTTTTAAACATTTTTTAGGCCTCTTGAAGTGTCTGGTGTCATAATTCACGCTGTGGTAATGACGCTGATGAATAACTTTTTCCTCCTCCTCCGTTACTTCTGCTTGTTGATGTGAAATGCATCCTGGGACACTTTGCATTGTCAACTCTCTGCTGGATGCATCCTCGATAAGTCGGGTGGCACAAAGAAAGCGTCCGCGGATGTTGGCCATATTTGCAGAGAAGCGGAGTCACGATCTGGAACGGTACTTCGGCAGAGACTGGTGACGTTCCCCCCAAGACACAAAAACACCAGAAGGTGCGTACGGACAAGTATGTAGGTTGATAGATGGGCGCTACTCAAGACAAACAAGATTGCTGCAAAGTTGCTAAGAAAAACACCTGCAGTCGTCCGCCGGCGCTCCTGCTCCACTGCACCTCCACCCCGCCGTGATTGGTGTTGTACGTTCTGTGCGAAGGGCTGCTGTGCTGCCGATCGCAAGTCAAATCAAACCACCTTTATAGCTCATGTCTCCATTAACGTGACAGCAGGGATCCCCATTTTTGCGGTGCTGAAAGTGATGCGTCTCTGAGTCAGGCTCAGTCAGATTGGCGTCACAAAATGTTACAGAAACGCATCAGGGATTTCATTCAAACTCAACCCCTCCATGTCGGGTTGCCACAATGTTGCTGCCTGTGTGGAGCGTCCTGGGAAGGGCTCTTTGAATGAGACGGACTCTTCTGATATGCCACATCTATACCAAAAGTCGCGTGTTTAAACAAGTGTTTGTTTTTTTTTAAACTCGGGTACACCCATACAAACAAGCCAATTAAATCCTTACCCTCTGTTTACCCTCAGTCCTTTTGTAGACTGTGTTTGTTTTTTTAAGACTACATCATGCTCACAGAATGGCAGTTTCATCCAGTAACATGTATTTCCTCTCTGGGGACAAGCATGTGAACAATGAACGACCTGAAGGGGCGGCGTTACGCTGCATCCCGCAGCCACAGTCCCCCGATGAGCACAACTCTTGGCGATAAGACCGGTTTTATATATTTGACGTCACCAAATAATTCAATCCGGCCAGAGGGGTGTACTACGAAGCGAGATTAGAGGGTTAGCGAGGTATGTTGAGTCTAAAGCCAGGATTTCCAGTACCACGAAGGTGGCTCTCTTTCAACCTGGCTAGATCGCCATGGTAATTTACTCTGCAAGCTTAACCTGGTCCGGAGCAGGTTATGTGCAGAGTTTAGGCTCAAATCGGCTATAAAAAGCGCCACCCTTTCACTTACCACCTCTTTCAGAGATGGCATCACCTTTTTTGAGAAATCCCGTTGACCTGAGCGCCAGGATTGTGCAATGGAGGGAGAGTATTCAGAGACCGGACTGATCCGCTGGCTTCCCATGACCATATTCTCTATGAATGCTATAGATTTCCAGCTGAAGGAATACGTTACATTTGTAATCTGCTAGAGCCATATATTGGCAGCGCCACCAAACGCAGCCGTGCGCTCACAGTAGCGCAAACAGTGTGCGTTTCTTTGCGTTTCTTTGCCGCGGGAACCTACATGCATTCAGTTGGTGATGCAGAAAATCTGAGCCAGAATACTGTATGCCGCTATTCGCAAGGTTGTACTTGCTCTTACTAAACTGCTGAATATGTTTGTAGTATGTACCCTGGCCGGTTATGGAGGCGTGCCCACGCATTTAGCAAATAAAAAGAAGCGTTTTACAAAATCGCAGGTTAACATAAATTAATAGTCCAATATATTGATAATCAGTGTGACGATGTGAATTTTACATGTGAAATGTTGTAATATTTAATTTATTCATAGGATTTCCCCAGGGTGATAGTTTAGGTACCTATTAAAGTGGCCGGTGAGTGTATATTGGTATCACAGATAATATTAAATCTTAAATTAATTTCACATAGGATTTAGCAAAAAACTAAAGTGATTTTCATTTATCATTCATAATGGGACAGTCAGACCTACATAATGTTTAAATCTGCTGCATTAGGTTTAAAGTTTAAGCGCTCTAAAAGAAGGAGGGAGATTAATTAAGGTGCATTAAGTGGTGAAATAAATATAATTTACGAATTTACACGATCTGCAATTTTTTGCCAGCACTCCTCTCTGGCTTTATTCGCACCTTCAGTGTTGCTTTTGGCCGTAAAGATTTCTTTGAAATCCTCATAGCCCTGCAATATTAAAACCTGCTCCTCCTGACTGAAATATACGGACTGCCATCTATCCATTTTATCCGGAATAGGGATCAAATGACGCGTCAAACGCCCTCTTTTATGTGAACGCGCACAGAGCAGAAAGCAGAAAGCTGCGGTTAACAAAGATAGTTGATAACCACCGTCGTGGTACCAGTTATTTCTGATGGCGAGTTTCAGGTTTGTTAAGCCAGCTCACCCAAAGAAAGCCTGGCTGTGTCGAACTTGCTTCGTAGTACACCCCTCAGGTGCCTTGCAGATAGATCGATCACTTTCAATGTTTTTTATAACCACGGGACGCTGCTGTCGGTTTGAAAGCCTCCACATGAGAAGGCAAACGTGTGTTTCTGTAAAGGAGAAGCGAGCTGTTCCCGCTCTTGCAGCCCCGACCACAGCGCCCCCATCGAAGATTAGCAGCGAGCGCCCAGATGTTGTGTTCCCATCAATGCCAATCAGAGCCGGAGCCGATTAATACCAGCGTCTACTGCCGAGTCATTTGACACGGGACTAAGTGCCAAGTAAACACTTTACTATTGCACTCAAAAGCCAGATGGTGGTGAGGTTTTTTTTTTTGTGTTGTTTTTGTTTTTTTGACCAGTACGAAAGGGGCTTCAGAAAAAAATCCAGCTTTCAAAACTTATTATTACAGACAATTCATACACTATAGCACATCAGTTTTTATGGGGTATCTGGAATAAATTGTGTCTTTGTAGCTGCTTTTTTTTTTTTTTTAGCTGAAATCAATATTTTGTTTTAATATTTGCTGAATATTTAAAGAATTTTAAGAATATATCAGCTAGTATGATGTTAATTCTTAGATGTAGGCAATCATTTGTAGGAATTTTACTTCCAAAACAAGTATTAAACTTTAGAAAAACCAATTCAACTCTCAGTGGTCGACTTCATAAGCTGTTGTAGTTTTGAACAAAGACTTCTCACAGCTTGTTACATCATTTTCTAAAGTCCCTTTTCAGTTTTTTCACAAGATAATGCAGCCTTGAATCAGATGCGTTGGCAGGTTTGAGCCCTGACCGTGACAGACTGGAGATTGTCGAGGGCCTGTGGCTGTAACGGTACAGTAGGTGGGGAAAAAAAAAGTGGTAAAGATTTACTGCCGATCAGCTCACACGTGCCAGAAGACAGTGTTTGTTACACTGTGAAACATCCTGTTGAGTCTAAAGCAGCAGCATGAATGTTCTGAGCACAAATACGAAATGGTACAGTTACAAGTATGTAAACCCTCTTGTTTTACGTAACTGGAAAGAGGAATGAATAAGCTCTTTATATATATATATATATATATATATATATATATATATATATATATATATATATATATACATATATACAATGAGTACTAAGTAGTTTTACAATTACACGTTTCACTGTTTGGGCTTTTTGCTCTTGCAGATCTCAGCTTCAACAATACAATGACTTTGAGGCATCTGAGGCTTTTTTCGCATCCATATTGGGTTAACTGTGTCGTGCCTGGTTGCCCTCTAATTATGCATAGTTCTACGTTTTATGAGAATGCAGCGGAACAGTGATACTCAATATGCAGCAAAAGCAACCAATGTGTGCATTTTTTTTTCCTATTGTGGCCAAACAGTGGAATGTTTTTGACATTTCCAAGTCAGGTTGTCTGACCAACTGAACATATTTTTCGCTCACTGGAAACCAAAAGGAGGACAAACAGTCCTAAAACAAGCAGTAGAAACTCCAGTCAGAACATTCCCTCCAAGGAGTAAAGCATAACATCCATCCATCCTTCCTTTCTCTACACCACTTCATCATTTTCAGGGTCACAGAAGATTACATCATTCATTCTTAAAGCCAGTCGTTGTATGTTAATGAAAATTACACGCTTGAATTAAGTGACTGTGACAAATCAATGAACATATTATGTACGTAGCACTGGAAAAATCCTGATTTGTTTCGGTGAGTGAATTTATCATCTATACAACAGTGGGAAAAAAAAAAAACAGATTATTTTAGTTGTGAACACACACAGCGACAAATCCAGGTTTTTTTTTCTTCTGGTCTGTAAACGCATTGTTCCTCAGGGACTTAAACTGGCCATATTACGCTCAACACAAGCCATCTAATATGACTCTCTGGTACCTCTAGAGTAGCTTTTACACCCAGCATAACTCCAAAAGCCTGTACTTATTGTAAAACAACAGACTGAGTATCACAAACAGAGGCTGTTACTGCAAATGATCCTATTTGGCTCAAGTGTTTTTTGACTGGTTGAATTCCTGGATGCTTGCCAGACCTATTTACTCATGAAGGTTTTCAGCATATGAACACCTTATGAATACTACGTTCACAGCCTTTCCTGTAAATGGCCTCAACACCTTTAATCCCTCCATATGCACAAAATGAACTGCTTCCATTGAGCCATGGTCAACCAAAACAAATTTCTTTTGGAGACGTACTGGAAACAAAAGCAAAATACTCAGTAGGAAGTACCAGCATATCCACCGGGGTGGAAAACTCCCTCAGTCTTTGCTGTGAATAAGCGGTGAAGCTCTTGTCATTGTGGATGTGTGCTGCCTGGAGAATATTCTGCCCTCTGTGACATCACTGAGAGCCAATGTTAGAAAAAAACTCCTCAGAAGGAAGTGTTCCCCACGCCCTGAAAACAGGGTTTTGTGCATAGGTCTGACTTTTTAAAGCTTACAGTCATGTCTGAGATGATAATTTATCATAATAATGTAGTCACTGAAGTCTGAAAACACAATAAAAATCCTAATATGACCATCCAAAAAAATGTAATTGACCAGGTGCCTACTGCATTACATTTAACTTTATGTAACTGTTTTGCCAACCTAGATTTCTCAAATAGCGAACTTCATGTTGGTTGTAATCCCATCATTAATGACTTTGAGTGAAGATAACTTCTGCTCTGCTGCAAGCTATTTGCGAAGTAAGCCAGAGATAGTTCATTTCCAACCGCTTTAGAGAAGGGTCAGTGGTTATCTGCTGTATAATCAGCCATAGGCTTTTTCCTTGTGAGAAACTAATTTTACATCAGGTATTAAAAATGAACTGTCAGTTGACCTCTAACTCAGCCTCATGTTTCTTTTATATCCCATGTCACTGATGGTAATTTTCAGCTGGATAAAGCAACGGTTATCTAACACAGAGTCCATGAAAACCTTGTAATGTAATGGACTTTTTTTTTTTCACTCTTTGGTCTTTGAGTCCAAGGATAACTCTTACTTTCAGAAGTTTCTAGATAATCAAAACATCAGTGCTCTCTTGCAGTAGCTTGCGGTGCACTGACATGAGTGGAATTCATTGTGACCCTCGATTGAACGTGTACAGATGACTCACTGTGAAGATTATTGATTAGCCAAGTTATTTGTAAGTTTTTGCCACTTTGAACAGTGCCACAAAAGGAAAAACTATTTCTGTTTTTTTTGCACTGTAATCTTTATTACTTGTCAAGTGCTAAATCTTACTTGCGTTCATCTTTACAGATGTCCTGTGCATGGGCTACATGAGTAGGATAAAGAGCACGAGTCCATGGTCCATATTTACATCCATACTTGCATTTTCAGCACTGTATTGGAAAAGATCTCCATTCACTGTGTGTTATCTTTTGGTGATGGACATGTAATATGGGCTTGGCCAATCAGGGAAGGATGCCTTGTGACCCAAAAGAGCTAATTACGAAGCAGATTTACGCGAATATTAGGGGTGTGCCAAAAAATCGATTTGTTTTAGAATCGAGATTCTAATTTGCTACGATTCAGAATCGATATAAAATGTCTCAAAATCGAGTCAGCTTCCAGCTGCAGACCAACTCACACTGCAGTGCTTCACGAAGCTCTCTGCCAGCTCCGAGCGGGCAAAAAAAAAAAAAAGAAATAAAAAATAGTGAGCGATACTTAGAGTAGCAGTTAAGGACCACAAACTGTTTTTGGTAAATGCACTTTCCTCAGAATTTAAAAGGTAGCATGTTTAACTGCACTATTTTTTTCAATAAAGGTGCTCTTTTATTTTTGTTACTGAAGCAGTATGTGATATTGCTTTTATGTAACAGTTGCAACAATTCCATCTAAGTATGGATAAATGTTTAAAACTTAATAAATGTGAAAAAGACACTTTAATGTCTCTATTTGTCATTTTGTCTTGCAAAGCAGATTGGAGATGATCAGAAATCAGATCAGAAATCATTATGAATAAAACTGTTTTGAATCGAAAAATCAATTTTAAATCGAATCGTGGCCCCAAAAATCTGAATCGAATAGAATCGTAAGATAGTAAAGATTCACACCCCTAGTGAATATGGCAGTGCATCCAAATATTTTCAGGTTTGAAATGGGATCTGCAGGATTTCTGAGGGTTGAAACTGCCGCCATTGGCTGCGGTTACATGATGTTTTTTAATTCGGAATTAATAATTCGGAATTAAATAATTCCGAATTAGACTATTTTCCTTCGAGTTTACATGGAAATAGTAATTCCAAATTGAGGTTTACAAGGAAAACACGTTTGTTCGGCTTTATCCAATTCCGCTTTAGGTCTGGGGGTTGGGAAGGGTTCTGATTGGATAGTGGGGGCGGACATCTTTACATCTACCGGAAGAAAACAAACTTAGCAACAACTCGGTTAGCAACAACATTCCACCTATTTTTGACCTGGGTGGCGTCTCTATCTGCGAAACCTCCTTCATTTAACCTAGCCGCTACAACTTTGAAAAGCTCACAATTTTAATGTTTCCTGCCATCTGTTCTTTTAATTTTTTCCAGTTCCTCCAAGCTATTTATTAAATAAATCGTCTCTGCTCTTCAACACCGTTTACTGCGTGCTGCCATTTTAAAACTTTGTTTTGAAAACAAGCCCAGCGCGGGATATAAGCGTCATCGCGACAGACGGGCGAGAGAACGAGCATGCGCAGAAAGACGGGAATTAATTTAAACAGGAATGACCGCGGAATTATTAAATTAAATTAAATTATTAAATTAAATTAAAATGGGAATAAACCAGCCACTTACTTCGGAATTAAGTTTAATTCGGAATTGACATTTTCATATGGAATTAGGTGTTTACATGGTAACTTTTATTCGGATTTAACTTTAATTCTGAATTAAAGAGGAATTAAACTTCCCATGTAAACGCACTGATTGTGTGGATGTCAGGCCTATCAGAACTGAAAGTTGGTGTGGATGTAGCTTGGGGCTTCACCATTTTAAAGGTCCCATATTATGCAGCTGTGATCCCTACTGATCAAGTATCGCTATAGAGATACGCTATTTCGGTCATGACTGAAATACCTAAGTCTTCTATTTTTCTGTGTGTAGCAGTGAGCAACCTGTTTGGCCTCCTCTCCTCTGCTCCCCGCTCACTCCACTGTTGTTTCGGTTACCTTTCTGGACCAATCAGTCCAATCACTGTCAGTCACATACCACGGTGGCAGAGATGTTTCTTTTTGAACCGAATCACGTCTGATGTGGGTGGGGCTCAATGCTACGTGACCCCCACGTAGGGATGGGTGGGTTGATCTGCACTTTGAAGTGAAGATGCAGTTAATGCTTGCATGAGCAGAAAGCCATCTTCTGAGGGGAAAAAGAAATCCCTGGCAGCTTCTTGTTGGACTGCTATTTCAAAACTTGTATTTATTGCTTAATCAATCGTGTGTGTCTTAAAATAAACGGCTAGACAACTGTATATGTGAGAGTTTTAAAACCATTTTGAACCTTTGCTCGGTTAAATTAAGAAAAAGAGTGCAAGATGCAAGCAAACGGCACTCCTCTGTTGGCAGTGTTTTAAAGCATTTGCTTGCTTAAATATGTTGTAAAAGTGTGTATGTTCAGGTGGGTGTGCTTATTTATCCACCTGACTATAAATATAAGACAGCCGTGTGCAGCCTCCTCCTGATCATCACGGCTCTCTATGTGCATGTCATATTGTTGCAAACCCAGTCATTTAAAATGGGAGAAAGTGGTTTTGTTTTCCAATGATTCACAGTTGTTTACTCATATAAAACAAGCAACAAACTCAACAGCCCCAACAAGTTAAACAAAGGTAATGATTTATGCTCTTTGGTCTCCATCTTCTTCACTCTTTTTCTTTTTTCTTCCTCCTCTGCTCTCCATGTGTTGTCAGTCGGTTGCGGCTTTTGCATTCTGTAATTCTGCGCGGATGTAATTATTTTTCAACCTCACGTCTGGCCCGGGAAAACACAGATTTCAGCTTCCCTGGAATCTGCACGTACACATGCATGTTTGAGTCACACGCAGTTATAAATCCACTCATTCATCTGCATCTGCTGCAGGGAACAAACGAAGGGAGAGTCTAAACTCACAGGCTCCGCTCAGCCCGATCTAACCCATATCCCACTTGTTTACAATGGTGCTGGTCAAAACAGAGTTTAAGTTGTCACTCAGAGTCAGAGTCGACTTTCAGCTGTGGTTTTTGAGACGGCCTGTTTAAAATACAGTCGTCATGTTTGACAAATGTGCTCTTTACAGTTTCACCAGATTATCTTCAGATCCTGTTTGACAAAGCTCTTTTGCCCGTCTATGCTTTTGTGTGTGGTTGCATAAAAATTAATGTTCTTGGTGAGTAAATTTCCAAGGGTGGATTCTATAACACCATCTCTCAGATTAAAAAAAAACAAAACCTTTTGATGTGCATGTAAAGGATGGACTAAAACATCACCCACGCTTTAGTGGCGATAAGTTGATGACACTTTAGTTTGGCATTTTGCCCATCGCCATTTTCTTTTTCTTTTTTTTTTTTTTTTTTAAGGCTTGTGATTTGAGTCTGACTTTGAACCCTGTGGACAGTAGGCACAGCTTTTCTGTGGTAACTTATAAATCACAGAGTGAATCTCACAAGGCAATAAACTTTCTATTTTGGGAGATGCTCACCTTGGCCTTGTGCCCTGCTTTTTTCTCTGTTTGACACAATCTCAGGCTGATATTGTGGGTTTAACAACTGTTCCTCTGAAAACGAAACTAACACACAGAGAAGTGAGGATGGCTTTCACCCGCTCTGCTCACCACACTTTCACCTTGACTTTCAGTTGTCCCCGTAACCCGCCGCTGATCTCTCTTCTGATGGGCCCTCGTGAGCTCATTTTATTTTATGGATCGTTTAGGGCGTCGAGGATATTTTTCATCAAAGCATAGCTCTTAGACTGAAAGAAATTAAAAAATGTTGATGGAAACTTTTCAATTTCAAGGCAACTGAGGGTGATTTCACACTATTTAGGCTGGCCTAAAGTACCGGCGCTCCAGTGGGCACCGAAAACGACTGCAACCTCAATTTGACCCAATTACGGGTTGCCCTCCATGTGATTGAGCTAAATAGACAGCTCTTTGGTGCATTGTGGGTTGTATAAGAGCACATAAACAAGCATAGCAAAAGAAAAATAAAGCTAGAAGTCGTGGACAAACTACTTCTAGCAGCTGTCGTGCTTTATTTATATATATATATATATATATATATATATATGGGCTGGGCAACGATTAAAAATTTTAATCGGGATTAATCGCATGATTTTCCTGATTAATCACGATTAATCGCATTCTATACGCAAAATCAAATAATGAATTCAAAAGCAGTGTAAAGGTCACTTTTATTGAAATGTTCTGCTGGCACATGAACTAAAGTGCCATAACATTTGTTGTTCAAACACTTTTAACATCAGCGCTTGTCAGTTACACATATTTAGTGTAAATCTCATCTTAAAAAATGTCAAATAAAATAAATCTTATTGCCACTGCCAGAACATTAATGTCATCTTGTTTTTATAAAAAATAAAAAAAAGTCTCCCAACATTTTTTTTATTTTATTTTATTTTTATTTTCTTTGAAGAGAACCATACATCCCATAGTTGTGCAATCCACCTGACATTTGTTCCATCTATCCTTCATAGCTCTATAAACTTTTAATTTACATTTTATGTACTGGGAATTCTAAAAAAAAAAATAAATATCACGATACGATGTTGCATCGGTTTACTGGAAGACAAGTCTGCCATGATGCGAGCTCGAGATCAACAAATATATGAAATACCACTTCCATTCATTTCAAATCGCAGTACAAAACTAAAATATCTCACATTTTGAATTCTTGATTCAATAGATAAATGAAAAGATATCTTCCTTCAATAAGAATAAATGAGAAAAGGCCATTTAATGACATGTATTGATAACTACACGAACTGATGTCTGATGGATATTTCAATTTCATTGAATGGATCGATGTACATCGATAGATCGTTACCCCCCCCACTATCTAAAGTTCAGCGGATGCATCTCTGAAGGGAACAGAAACTTCAGACTTGATCTGCTGCAACCATCCATCGATTCATCCATTATTTATACCCACTTCTTCCCACTCGGCCTCAGGGTCGCCTCCTGGCAACGGTCCCAGCTGCCTCCAGGTGGAAGGACCGCAGCGCAACCTGGACGGGTCACCAGACCATCTCAGGGTCACAAAAAGACAAACAACCACACATGCTCGCAATCGTTCCTGTGGGCAAATCAGAGTGGCGAATTAGCCGGACACACTTGCTCTCTGGGCTGTGGAAGGAAACTGGAGTAATGGAGAAAACCCCATGAAAGCAGGCCACACAGAAAGGCTCCAGCCAGGACTTCAACCCGGAGCCTTCGAGCTGCGAGACAACAGCGCTGACCGCCAAGCCACCGTGCTGGTTTAAAGTTGTAAAAACAACTACATTTACCTTTTGGGAATCAACTTTCTCTTGAGATGTGCTTGGCAGACGGGAAACTAGAAAATGTAGCGAAGCCCCCTTGCAGAGTGACTCAGGAGACCCCGTGTAACTGAGTAAAGTTGTTCTGGCATCAACAAAGGGTTCGGGTTACAGTTTTTACATTTAGCCAACAAAAGAACATGCGTTGAGACCAACATTTAACAACAAGATTCATCAAAAAAAAAAAAAAAGAGTATTTGCTTTGGTGTAAATAATTTTTGTTCAGCTTAATTAAAAATGCCATTAAGGTAAGCAATCGAATCATTTGTTTTAATACAGCATTACTGCAGCTGCTACTAATTACTGTGGGCTGATATATTTGCTACTTGCCTGTCAGTATCATTATTATTTAACCACAGTTAATGCTTTTACATGACAGACTGCTCAGGACTGCGATCACTCGTCTACTTCACTGTAACACAAGTTTATTTCTGCACGACATTTCAGACACAAAGGAAAGTCATCGCTCTTCACAAAGGCATTAAGATGAAAAAAAGAAAAGGGGGAAAAAAAGAATTAAATCAATAAAAAAATGGCTTAAGAATGCAAATAAAATCCATAATAAAACCACAAAAAAGTTTTACCACAACTAATGGTTGCAGCAAAACCATTAGTCATCGTCCATGGTTAAATCGAAATGTTTCTCTGACTACTGCTGCCGGCAGCAGCCGGACCTGCTGGAACAAGAGATTGCTCAATTAGCAAAGGGACATAAACAGATTAGAGGCCGGCCAATTAGTTGTCCCGGCTTTTTTTAAAAAAAAAAAAAAATCTGCACCTACCTGGGTCGAGAGCTCCGGGGCGGTTATCAGGCAGGTGAGCGGTGTTGCGTCTGTGGAAAAAAACAGAGAAAGGAAAAGAAACATGTGCCACTGGCCCTTCGTGTAAACCAAACTGAAAGGCTCCTGGCAGACGGCTGCGGTTGTTGATATAGACGAACTTCTGGAAGAACAACTTCTAACTCCCAAGGAAAACGGTAACATTTTAATTCCCGCCTGTGACGGCACCAAAGCCACGAAGGCCGTTTGAAACAGACGGGTTTCTCCTTTCTGCCTTTAGTTTATGTCTGTCACCGCGTGACTTTGTATTATTTCTTCTATAAATGCAACATTGAAACTGTTTTGACTTTTTTATTTATTTTCTTTTACAACCGAAATGAGATATCGTCAATAAAGTTAGGTCCGGCTGGATGAACGGTACCCAACCGGATGATGCAGGTACTGGTCGGATTGACTCTGTCCATCTTCAGGGCATTTCCCCAGTTTTTTATATATGTGGTCACTGGAAAAAAAAATAAAACGGGCTCTACTGTTTGTACCAAGACCCACACGAAAGAGAGGAAAATGAATCGTCTCTCAGCCAAACTCTCCCAGTACTTCCTTTCTCATCTATAATTGAGGTTAAAACAAATCAGTTAATGATGGGAGCACGCAGCCACAGCTGTATAGACAACATTGGCAAGTTATGTGGGCATTTATGATATTCCACCCCTATGACGAAAATCCGGAAACGAGAGTGAATATTTTTCTTATGTTGCTGCGTATTATCTCTCATGTGGAGCGTTGTGTGTGTGTGTTTTTGTTAACGTTTGTTTGTCTGCCACATTAATTCTAGGAACTGAGGGCGATGGTGTTGTACAGATTATCGGTGTCTATGTTGTCGTTCAAGTTCAGCCCTGTTTTTCTGAACGGGTTGTGCTGGAGCTGGTTACTGATCAGAGGAAAGAGATGGAGGGATGAACCAAAAGATGAGTCATTTTCTCTGTCAGATACTGTTGTTTTCCACTAAGCCCTGTTATTTTCGCTCATAAGTGGATGCCAGGTAGTGGGTGGAAAAAGCGTCCCTTTTTCTGTTTTCACATTTTGTGTAATTTTATAATCGTGTGGAATGTGGTCGAAGTTGAAACTTTTCCCGTGTACTTGTCCCGGTGTGACCTTTCTGTCGCAGAACATACGTCGAGCAAAAACAAAGACATGTATGGGGGAGCTGCTCAGCACGAGATTAGGATGCACATGTGATATCTAAGTGTTCATAGCTGTTATGATTGTAGAGCTGCTCTGCCGGGCCACAGATGTATAAAATGACGTCAAAGGAATAAAGAGAAAGAAAAGAGGATGCATCTAAATTAGGGATGCATGATAACTGTTTTTTAAAACCGATACCGATAACCGATGACACACACATATACCTAAGATCATTACATCAATACTAAGAACAAAATCAAAAATAGTTTTGACTTTTTAAATGAACAGATATTTATTTTTTCCAAAGAAAAACTATTCGCAAGCCTCTCAAACATTTTCATAAAGCTATCAAACAAACCTATTTGATATCTCACATCAACTTAAATAAGGTGCATTACTGACTGATATAAAAAATAAAGGCTCCTTGAACTGATGGAAATACATGCATCAGAATTACTAACTGAAAAAAATTTACATTTAAAGGATTTTGGCTTGTGGTTCCATTTAAATTAAGACCTTTAATTAAAGTAAATGAGGTTCAGTAGTTTTTTTCTTTTTTTTATTATCTCATGGAAGCTTTAGATGAGAGAAATGAGGGAGAGGAGAGGAGAGGGGAGACTGCTGCTGGCTTGCGCACGATAGCGTTAGCTCACATTAGCTCACGTTAGCACGATTTCAAGACTCAATGGAAGTGATTGTTATGTTGTACGTGGCTGATCAGGTTTTACGTATCAAAGCTTGTGCTTCCCTCCTCGTGGAATTCACTTGGAGGATTCGTCACAAATAATCAGCAAACTATCTGCTTCTAAACTTTAACGAAGTTCCATACCATCGCCGCCATGTTTGTTGTGATCAGCACGCTGTGCTGCATGCTGCATTCAAGCTGTAACGTAAATTCCCACGTTCCCTCATTTGCTAGTGGTTCTTTCAGCCTTTTCTATTTTTTTCTTTTTTTATGTGTAACATGTGGGAAAATACTGCGAATATCGATTCAAGTCAGCAACTACTAAAATTATGACCGAGTTAACAAGTTGTTTTCTGGCATGAGGGGGTATTCTTGATTTTCCTTATTGAATAATCGTTTTTCTGATTATGCTGACGTCACTTGAACATAACATTCACTGCCGGTCATTCAAGGCTCAAAGGGAGCGAGGCACTGCCGTGTTGACAAAAATATATATGTTATCGGGGCTATTCGTCGTGATATCAGACTTATAGGGATGATGTCATCATTTCCTGTTATCAGGCCGATAGTTATTGGCCCGATGGTTATCGTGCACCCCTAATCTTAAATATTAGAAAAGTCAGAGCGTGGGATCAAACCAGTCTGTCAGGGGATGTATGAGACGGTCTGCAGTCAGAATGGCTACGACAATCAAGTTGAGGCAGGGAAAAAAAAAAGCAACAGATGTAAATCACAGTGGTCAGAAATGCAGAGACTGACTGGACACGCCATTTTTTGAAGTTTGGGGCTCTGGCTACCTGAGTTGAAACAGACAAATCTTGAGTCAAGTCCTAAGTCAGAAACATCAGATTCCAAGTCCTTTTAACAACGGTGCCTTTACATTGGAGATGTTACAATACCAATTTTCCCTCCTGATACTAATTCTCAAGCTGTGGGTATCAGGCTGATATCAACTTCCGATCCGAGTATGATATTGCAAAAAAACTGCCTGACTGTAATAAATGTATATTGTTGTAAAACATGAATAAATACAGCGAATCCAAGCCATTTATGTCTATATTTATTTCCAAATAGAACAGTATAAAACAGTATTGCAAAATGAAAAGGTATTTCTTTTTTCTGGTAGTAACCACTAAATAAATCGTTAAATATAAATGACTTGGTATCGGTTGTTGCCTAGGACTCCCGTACTTGCCGATACCACTACATTTTTGGCAGTATCAGAGCAATTTTCGATACTGAGAATCGGAACAACACTAATTTACATATTAAATGTAAATGAGCAGTTTACATTTACTCCTAGTTTTTCTACCCAAACAAAATGATTCTTGAACATTTTTGTGAAGTGCTGAGAGAATGAAATCTTGTTCCGGTTCATTCCGAACGAACCATGCTGCCATGCTTAGCAGCCTGGAGGTTCGCTTTGCAGAACACCATAATGCTATGTGAACATCCGCTCTGGGGAGGGAACATTGCGCCTTCACGCCTGATCACTGTGAATGCACAGCTGGAGTGTGGAGGCGGGAGGAGGAGGGAATCGCTCATGCATCTTATTGCTGCGTGAAAGTGGCTTTAGTCTCGTTCCCTGGTATTTGCCTTTGACATTTTGAGGGATAGTAACTGCAGACGCAGAAGAAACATGTGACGTCGGCAGAACGACGACCAGACGGGCATCAATAAAAGACGCCCGAACTGCTGTGCAGTGGAGTAGGAACACTGGTCAATGACTGTGGTTCTGCAGTAAAAGCTTGTTGATCCAGTGTGTTAGCAATTTAGCAGACATCTCGGTTGCTTTGGACAGTGGCTATTGGATGCTCCTGTATGTGTCATTCTATAAAGCCCGCCCCCGCCTCACTGCAATTGGTTAGGAATTTCAAGAGACTTTTCACAATGCGAATGGATTTGACCGCCCAGACTGGGGAGAACGCTGTGAAAATTCATTTTCAGAAGGGGATTGACTGTTTGTTTTTAAAAAGAAAGTATATATATTAGGGCTGGGCAAGTTAACGCGTTATCGCGTTAATGCGTTAACGCATCAATTTATTAACGCCGACATTTATTTTATCTTGCGTTAACGCATGTTGCTCACATGCTTTTGTTTTGAAAAATCTGCTGCGAACCGAAAGATTATTGGCAGGTAAACAAGGAAAAGCTAAAACAGACACGGAAAGCGGTAAAAATCCGTGAACTTTACAGTTCTGGTAGCAACTCAGGTAGCAATATTAACAATTCTGTCTAAAATAAAATTCTGGACTGCAATAAAACTTTGGCGTCATTCCTCCATGTTCCATCAGATCTGCTCCATGTGTTCTCTGTCCTGCTGTTCTCTAGCTGGTTACTGCAGTGCGGCTCCATCTAGTGGCACAGATGTGTAATGACAACAGAAAGTCGGGTCCTCGATTATAAAACAAATTCAGTTCTGTGGCCTGCTTTTTAAATTTGTATTTTTGATCCAAGTCTAAAATTTAAATATTAAAAAAAAACAGGCACTTTTTTTCATTTTTTTGTGTTAGATTAAAAAACGAAAAATGTAATAAAATGTCACTTTTTAATTTTTTAAATTTTTGATTGACAATTGAAAATGGAAAGAATGAATGATACACAGATTGATAAACTTATAGAACTTTAACATGGACATTTTCATTTTAAAGTTCTCCCAGATGGAGGATTTGACAACATTATGTTACAATGTTATTCGTAACAACTGCCAAGTTGAACTGCCCCGTTAAAAGATTCTGCTGTTACCTCAGAAATTGCCTGTTTTAATGTTCTGATTGTGCTGAGCCACAATCATTTTGTTGGATTTTGTTGGTAGACTTTTTTTTTTTTTTTTTTATAAAACAGAATTACAATGCCCTGGCAGTGGCAATAAGCTTTATTTTATTTTACATTTTTTAATATGAGATTTACACTAATTATGTGTTACTGACAAGTGCTGATGTTAAGTGTTTGAACAACAAATGTTATGGCACTTTAGTTCATATGGCAGCAGAACATTTCAATAAAAGTGCATTTACTACTTTTGAATTCATTATTTGATTTTGAATCGTGATTAATCAGGGAAATAATGCGATTAATCGCGTTGCCCAGCCCTAATATATATATTATAGAGTTCCTGATTATTTCAGTTACAATTTAATCTACAAATGTATCTGGGTGATATCTAACATGAGTTTACGAGCAGATCCACAGTCTTAATATGAGGGTATTCACGTCCCAGTTAGAACCGGAGTTTAGGAACAGCGAAGCCTCTTCTTCAAGGTCTTAAATTTAATTAGACTAATCTGAATGGCCATAAATAAAATGTTGAGTTTTATTCTGAGGTAATGACTGGCTGAAGTCTTGAACTCATCTACATCAAAGAATGTGTTTACTCATATGTGATGCTTTGCCAGCCCTTAACTGCAGTTGTTTGTTTTGTGTCTCTTCCTGCCTTTAGCTTTTTCCTTTCTTTTCGTTTTTTTTTATTTTTTCCCAATTTTGGTGCACGTAATGTTTGCAATTTAGATTAACAGTCACCAATAAATACAAAGAACTGACACAAACACATAAAACTGACTGGGACTTCTTCCGTAATTGTTTGATTGCGCTGTTGGTCCCTCTATAAAGAAATCTGTTAAGTATCTCAAATGGAAACTGTGATCCATACAACTGAGAAAGAAAAAAAAAAAAACACCTTTAACCGAATCGTCTCTCAAATCTTCTCAAAATAGGGTACACCCATATTTAGAAAATTTACAAGGTAACAAAATTAAGTCTTGACGTTTGTTTTATGCTGGAAGTGCAGCTCATCCTGTTTTCACAACAGAGACTCATAAATATGTATTTATGCATTTTTGTGTTAGAAAGCATCCTCTCCTGGTCTGAGCTGCCGGCAGCAGCGTTCTGGTACCAGAAGTGGGTATCGGCTGGAAGGGGATGGGGTTGAACTAAATGTCTGTGGCGTGTTTTTACCGTGCACACAGGATGCACAGAGGGATGATAAGGCTTTTTATTTAGTCGAGGGTGAAGACTTTTGAAGTTTGATACGATCTGAGCCCAGAATGCACAATACAGAGCAGGAGATACTCTCATGATTCTGTGTTATCAGATCTTTTTGGTCCGGTTTCATGCCAACCACAGCCGGTCCCAATGCAGCAAATCGGTTTTGCAGAACACATCCTGACATCTGATAGCACCCGGCCTCGCCAGCACACCTGCGGGCATAGAATTAGTTCTTCTTCTTTTTTTTTTGGGGTAATTTCATATCAATAATAAATACAAAGGGTGAAAATGATTTAAGAGATGATAAGGTAAGAAATGATAAACTAAATCGGTGGGAAATCAAATAAAAGAACGAGGTCAGCTTGAAGGAATGTGTAAAATATCCCTCTGCTGTAATTTTACTGCTTATTTTCCTCTTCATCCCACTTTAGAATTAATTAACTCTCAGCGCTGGTTGATCCTCACTTCCCGAAGGGATCATACGTGTGGGAGTGCGCTTGTATATTATCTTGCTTGGATTAGAGGCATCGCAGAGCCGTCGTGGGAAGTTTGAGTGACACTTGACACGGATTCATGCAGACACAAAGCCGTCGTCTCCCGTTTCTGCAGCGAAGCGAGGAAGACTCGAAGGTAAACTTTCCTTCTGGAGTCGGGCCGTCTTCTGTCCCTTTAAAAATTGCAGCACTCGTCACAAACAACAGCAGCAATGATTTTTTTTTTATTTTTATTTTATTTTTCTTTTTTTTTGTGACGGTAACAACCGGCTTGAACTGAAATTTTAAGGCAGAGCAGCTGGTGTCATCTTAAAAAAATCTGGCTCTTCTCCTTCAGTAAGAGGCCCTTCAAAACAGAGTGCGAGGCTCTTTTCCTCCCGAGCTCCTCTTCTTTTAAAAGCCTGCCAAGCCACATCAGGGAATGTGAAGGAGTCTGTTTCCAAACACAGACTGAAGATCCTTCACTTAGGATGGTGTAACCTTAACCCCGAAACCTGCGCCCAGAAACCCGTTTGCTCTTCTGTCCGATTGCTCCTCAAATCAATCGTAGTTATCTATTTGTTTTTTTCCATCTTACAACGAGACTGTTTTTATTCTGTTTTCAAAACTCACAGCGTGTCCTCAAACACACTGCAGATTCCAGTGAACTTTAAACGGGAACTTTGGTGGCTTTTGGAGGCGGGGTATTGATTTTCACCTGCATACTTGGCAGTCTAGACGGGCTGGGAGGAGTCCCCCCAAACACTACTGCGGCCGACGCTAAATTGTTACTTGGCTTAATGTTGACTTTATAACTGTTCCTGCCTGTACAACAAAGGTGTTGGCAGCCGTGCACGGAGCCATCTGTGCGCCGGCGGTATGAAGTCCCGGTACGAAAAAACAAATTTGAGTAGCAAACCTGTCTCTTCGGGAGGTTTATTATTATTATTTTTTTTAATTTTCTGGATATATCAGTGAGGTTTTTTTTTTTTTTTTTTTTTGTTCTTTTCGTACTGTTTGTGGCACATTTTTACTAGTGTTTCTCACTGCGATGTTGGGGGGGGGGGGATTGTGGTCATTTCTATTTTCTTTCTCCCCTGATCGCTGCCAGCTCCCTTTGACACGTGGAAATAATGCGCAGAAGAATTTACCTTTCTGCCATCAGAGAGGGATGAGGGGATCTAGGAGCTACACTTGCATACCGGGTGGGCTTATCTTGTACTTTTGGCCGGTTCTTACACATACGGGCTCCGTGCACACAATGCCGGGCACTAAGCTTTCAGCTCATAAGAGTAAAGGGGTTGGTTTTCAAGTTCAAGTCAAGAGCAGAACATTGAAAGATCCTTTTCTAAGTCCTAATACAAAGCAAATTCCAAAACTTGAGAGCAATTCAGTTCACCTAAAACTGAGTTGCAAGTTTCACTTAAAACTTAAGTGCAAGTTTTTTTTTTTTTTTTTTTTTTAATGCCTCATAACTGGTGACAGCTTAAGCTGCATTTTTAAAGTTGCCATGGTCTCTGCTTTAAAGTTTGGTTGCAGTTTTCAGTATATTTTGTGTTTTCCGTTCAGTTCCGTGTCTTCCTTCTTTAATTCTGTCTTTAATTGTGCCACCTGTGTCTAGCAGGGCTGGAGCTGAATACTCAGACATCCAGAAGTCCTTTGTCAGATATACGTCCTGTTTGCAATTCATGCATCCATTTGTCATTTTAATATAATTATATTGGGCAATAAAAGTAAGAAATGGAAATTACTACTCATGTTTATTATGGGGATGGATGGAAACAAATACCTGAATATCCGGATATTTGTTCTTTTCAGATATTTGGTGCACAAATTACTTCTCATCTTGTCCCGTCGTGTTTGCCACTCCTCCTCAGTCTAAATAACTTGGTGGGTTTTTCACGTGCGGGCTGCACTTGTCCAGTGTTGGGCACCTTCTTGCTGCGTCATACCCTGCAGCTACAGTCGGGGGTGTGGCAGTTGTCATTAGTAGGGCTGTAGTGATTAGGGGTGTGAAAAAAAATAGATTTGGCGATATATCGTGATTTTCAGCCGTCCAATATAATATCGATTTTTCAGCTCCAAATATCGATTTTTTTTTTTTTAGGAAAATTTTATTCTATTTATTTTATTTTTACTTATTAAATGTGCAAAAACACTAATAATAAACAATAAATAGGTTGTTTTGAAGCAAATAGTTTTGACACAATTTGTCCTCTGAATGATCAATATCATCTGATGAACATATACAGCAACTTGATTTTTCATCTCTACTTTTAATTTTGATATTAACTGGGTAGAATATCACAATATATTGTGATATTGCGATATTGTGATAATATCGTATCGTGACCCAAGTATCATGATACATATCGTATTGCGAGGTCCTTGCCAATACTCACCCCTAGTAGTGATACACTTATCTTGCGATACGATACAATATAATACATGATATTCGGCTCACAACACGATATATATTGATATTCATCTTAAGATACATTTACATCATTTTCTGAAATATTTTCAAGGGACAAAGTGATTTTGGTGACATCTTGTGAGTGTTCCAATGACTTTGTTTGAATTAATTGAACTGAAAGCATCAATTACATATTATATGGCTGACAGGCAGCTGGCAAATGCTGGACAAAATGAATAAAAGATGTGTTGAGAAAAAAAGTTTAATTTATTTAAACAGAGCAAATTATTGCTTACAAGCTTTTAAAGGTAAGGACACAATGGAGAGTAGGGCCCTATGAAATCCGTTTTATTTTTTCTCAAATTTCCTTTAAATTTTTTTCATTTACTGTGTTTTTCGGTTTTTAATTTATGAGAATTCCTTTTTAAGCATTTTATGCAAATTTAACCCCAAGACAGTATATAAAGTAATGAAATATAGACAATTAATGCAATTATAACTGCAACTTTAATGTTTTCATACTTTTAAACATATTGTGTCCAATATAACATTAGTTTTTTAGACAAAGAAAAAAATTCAAGAAAAAATAACTCAAATAGGTAAAATTTCAACAGCAGTAAACTAATAATTTTAGCTTGTTTAATTTCTTCTGTTATCAGACACATAGTTTGTCATGACGTAACCTGACATTTTTCAGGTACGTCATGACAAACTGTGTGTCTGGTAACAGAAAAAACTATATTTATTATAGCTTATACAGATACTATGAAATCCAAAGCACTTAACACTGGTTGTGTGTGTCAGTGTGTTTTTTTTTTTCTTTAGGTGTTCCAGCTATCACAACCTTTTTTTGTGTTTAGCTCAGTGTGTGAATCTCGCCTTTTTATGTTTGTGCTTTTCACTCTTTAAGTGAACCACGCATGTTTCTTTTCGTGTCCATTCAACCGTGTGCTGGCAAAACTTGCAAAACATTGAATCGCCAGACACATAATAATCTCAGAGAAACTGCTTTGTCCTGTACCTGGGAGTAAGCCGGTAGTTCCTTTGCTTCTTCGCCGGTTTCTCAGATGGCCGCTTCGACATGTTTTTTTTTTTTTTTTTTTTTTAAATTAATGAGGAAAGCGGGGGCAGGAGGGGGCGGAGAAGCGCGCAGTGTCCCAGCTTTTCGTAGACCCTGTTGAAACATTTTCTCGAAAGAAAAGTTGCTTTTAGTCACTAATTTACTCCAACAATCTTTTACGCAAATTGCGTTCAGTTCTGTTATATTGCGCATTTAAAGTGAATTCCGTTTTTAATCTCCAATTCCGCGATTACGTCCGCGATTCCGTGATCGCGAATTTCATAGGGCCCTAGGAGAGTTAAAGTACAGCAAGTGGCCTCCTTTGGCAGCTTTTTTGGCTTGATACTAACATATGAGGTAGCTACTAGCCATTCTAGCCACCAGGTTAAGTAAAAACAAACCATGGCAGCCAATAATTCAAGTCCATTGGAGCAACATTTAAGCCATCTTAAAATTCCACCCATCTCAGCAGAGTAGCTGGCGGACTCAACGGCTCTTCCTACGGGACATGGAGGTTTTTAAAGGAGCTTAGAATATCGATACCCGCGGCTGAAAAATCGATACTTTCTGGGGAAATAAACTATGGATATATATCGCAGAATTGATAAAATTGCTCAGCTCTAGTCATTAGTGTTAAATGTGCCACGGTAAAAGCAGTTAATCCATGGAGGAACCTGAAACTGTGGAACACAGCAGACTGGTCGTTGCACACCATCCCAGTATTTTTCACATACTGTACACTGTGCAAATATTTGGACACCTTTTTTACTACATTTTGGAAAAATCAAAACATATTACCGGTTGGCCGGCAGTATGTGGTTTAGAAAACGGTCACAGTCTCGACAGGTGGAGGCCTACATCTATGAGGTACTAACCGTTTATTGGTACGCTTTCGCCATACCAATAAGGTACACGAGCGACGCAGTTCCCCACAATCTGTTTTCTCAGTTGCCCACAGTTCGGTATCTTGGTGGCTTCACTTTTGTGGAGATTAGAGGCAATGATTGTCCTGCCAAGAAAAATGTAGTGTTTTGTAAAAGTCCGCAGGCTCCAGCTTTTGTCCAAAACCTGGATTCCTCTGTGATTCCCAGCAATATAAACCATCTTGAAACCATTAAAAGCACGATGAGTCATTTTTGTTTTTCATGATTTTCATGATGCTCACCTTCTTCTGGTCCTCATTGAGGATTGTGGGATTTTCAGCATATCCAACAACCTTACAGTACGGGGGGGGGGGGGACCCAAACAATGGAAAGCCTTTTAAGCCTTTGAGAGCCTTTTAATGGCATTTAAAAGTATGTATCTACAGTACAGCGTACACTTCAGTAGGTCAACATTAGCAGCAACGGAATACAGTTTCAGAAATTTTAAGTATGCCGCACACATCATTTAATAGAAAAAAAACATTTTCCAATAACCATTTGCTGTTATTGAAAGGAAACAATTTTCTGATTAATTTGTTTTGGATGCTACGAGCAACGTTAAGTGGGAGAAAGTTCCCCCAGAGTGTTGTCTGGCCACATTAAACACTTCACTGAGCTAATACGTTAGTTTTGGACCGCTACCCCTTCTTTACTTAGACATGGATGTTGTGAGAGAGAGGAAAAAAAGGCTTTTATTTCCAACTTAGTCAACTTGGTGAAAACACAACGAGGCTTTTACTTTTTCAAGTTTGCTCGAATTATGTATCTTTTATATTAAATGAGTTGCCTGAATTTGTATCTTCTAGGCCAGCCATTCCCAAAGTTCAAAATACCACGGCGCAATTTGAAATGTGAAAAATCTCTGCAGCCCACCAAAACCTTTAATCACAACTGTGATCAACATACAGGACTGGAAGCCATGTTCTGACATTAATGTAAGGGGTCAACAAATAGGGTGACACTTGTCATATTAAGTTAAGATGACAGTAGAATAACACTTAACTGGTTTGTTTTGTTACTTCTTAATGTTTTTTTTAATCATGTCATGGGTATTTTACAGTAATTAAAAACATATTTTAAAAAGTTAGGTGATCTAAAACATATTTGTTTAATTTGAATGACCTCTCACGGCCCACCTGCCGTACCGCGAATGGCCCACCAGGGGGCCACGGCCCACACTTTGGGAATCGCTGTTCTAAACACTTTCATCCTGTAACGGAAGCAAGTAAAAGCAGTTCTTGATTGAATTTCCATGACTGACTGATCGACCTACTTGTACATTCCAGTTCTGGCAAATTCTCATTTTCCAATTTTAACATTTTTGAGTTGATTTGAAAATGTTTGTTTGCATTGCGTGTCATGTTTTGTACTTTGGCCTTGAATGATGTGCCATCCAAGCCTAAAAACATGGAGCTGGCCAAAACTGTGAGACGTTGCAATACCATTTGAGGAAAAAATAAAATAAAATCAGGCAAGTAAAATAGTCTGCCATGAGTTGACTTGCGTCGTCGTCGTGCCGCACCACAGCGCCCTCTACTGGACGTACTGCCACCTGGAATTAACTACATTTTAGCGTGATAGAAAGACTGGTTAAATTTCTTAAATTATTTGATAAAAGTGACCAGTGTAACACATTACAGTTCAGAGACAGTAAAATAACTATTTACTTTAAAATGATAGTATCAAGTAACATAGAATATATAACTTGTTAAAGTTAGTCGCCCAACACTGTTATTACCAGTAATGAGCCCAAATTTAGATCAGTCTAATCGATCCTCTGCCCAGCAGAGGAGCTGCCAGTGTTCGCTGGGGTGGCAAATTAGATGTTAGATAGTCAAAAAAAGAAAGAAATCTTACCTCCGCTGTGGTAACGATGGTGCCGCCATGTTCAGTAGGATGTCTGAATGATGCTTTTTGCTCAGCAAAGGCTGTTCACTTTTAGCGTTAATTGGAGTAAATTAGTGAGCTACTAAATAACAACGTTTCAAAGTCAAGGAGGGTTTACTTTTAAAATTACGTTTAAGTTTTTCCAATGCTGTCATGTTTGTCCAGAAATAAAACTCCCAACCCAGAGACTGACGAAGCAATTAATGTCAGCAAACATGGCGTCCAAACTTTTCCACCGTCCGTCTGCTTAAACCCCCATCTGTTCAGGATGGGAAAGATGGGCTGCAGTTTTGTCTAATTTTCTTTTTCAGAAATATTCTCTCTCAGCTGCCTTTGAATGCGTCTCCGTTGTATAATACGACTTCCTCGGGATTTGGATGCTTCGGAAATTCCCCCACACCACAAGATTTCACCATCCTGCGTTCCACAGAGATGCGGCCGTCGCCCGGGGCTTATAGGGGTGTTTTAACCGAGTTAAAAAAGTCCCCAGATTTGCCTTATTAATAGTGACACATGTCTCATCAGTGCTCCGCTTATATCGCAGACTGATCCGGGGTTACGGTGCGTTTAGACTGGAGTACTTGAGCCAGACAGAATGTTTAAATGTGAATTAATCCATCATATTAACAATGTGTTTGAGGAACAAATGTTGCTGACAGCAATTACATCAAAGCTCGTAAGTTTCTTGTTTTTTTCAGTCCAATCACTCTGTCCATTTGTCTGGAGATTTTTGATGTGGCGCCATTTTTGTCGGCCACTTTTGACCACATGGGGGCAGCTTATCACAAGGCGGTTCACCCATCAGCCCCTCAGATGTGCACCTCAAGTGAGACAAAATAGTCCTACAAGACCGTCGCTGCTCATTGGCACAGTGACCCTTTCATAAACGCAGCAGGTCCGTGTGCCCCCATGTGGTCAGATATGGCGTTGCTACGTAGAGAGGCTTTAAAGATTTTCAGATTAGTGCTGTAGAATTCAAACGTTAACTCAAAGATCCTGCGCACACGAACAATCTCAGAAACTGGGTAACTTTAGCTACCAGCTCGCACCCTTGTGATTCATCGACGGCATTGAAATATCACCGGTGCAGAAGCCCGAACAGCAGACCTGCTTTGCCAAAGAGAGAAAAAGAAGATTGTCCTTATTTCTCAGAAAATAAAAGCCCCTTTATCTAAATCGTCAAATTACCGCATGGTTTAAAGATGATGAAGGGTTTTCCAAATTAGACTGGTGAATATCTAATATAACACAGCATGCCGGTTCACGCTGTGTATCAGATCATTTTCACGGCGGCGTGGTTTTCTCCAATACACACCAAAACAAAAGTCTACTGTTTTACCGTCTTACTAGGAACTGGAATTTTCCTTCAGGTCTTTTATGAAAGGGTTTTCATCCTGCCAAAGGGCGACACTACACTTATTGAGCCCTTCAAAGACCTTCCTCTGCATCCAGGCACTTGAATTAAGCCTTTTTGTTGATGACTAACACGTTTTATAGTGTTAAATTCCTGAAAAATGCTCTGAATTATACGTCGTAAAACAGGCGGCCGACTGCGTCATTTAGCTTTTATAACCTTATATCACACTTGATTTAATGACATCTCACAACGCCGCGCTGCAGTCGATGAGGTTTTTTTGCAAGTCTTAAGTTTTAGCCGTCTCTTCTCAAGTTGCCGTCGAGTTCAGGGAAACTTTCTCCTCCTGTTTTTGTTTTCTTTTTCTTTCGGATTTCCTCCTCCTTTCAGGCCTCATTTCTCCGATCCGTTCCCCGTGTGATTCTGTTTGCCCCTCGTCCACGTTGTTGCCCGGTAACTTCCTGGATGAAAATAAATGAATCTTTCTCGTAGCAATAAAAAGTCGGGGAGGGCCGCCAGCGGCGCTGTGTTTCGGGTAGGTGTCACATTCTTTGCTTTATATCGCACCACTTATCTCTCCTGGTGAGGGTTCGGGTTTCCACCAAAAGGCAGCTGAACATTTGATCTCGGTCAGTTCGAGTGCTGCTGTTTCAGAAAGTCAAACAAAGAAACTGGATGCTGTACATCAAGAAGGGGGGAGAAATAGAAAAAAAAAAACCTGAATGGGTTGTTGTTTTATTCCTGAATGACTTCGTTTTGGGTTTAATAATAGTTTATTGAGAAATGTCTGACTTCTTGAGAATAACAGATTAAGGTAATGGGATATAGTCTCCGTTTTACTCGCGCTCAACTTCCATCTGGATCTTGGCATGACTTGGGCTTTAAAAAGCTCAGTCAGCTGCTTCCACATGTAAACAACTTCCCCCTAGTCATGGTTACTTAAAGCAAAAATGTGCAAGAATTGCCAGCTATTTAAATCTTTTTAAAGCTTTCTAAATTTGTGTTTTAATGGTAAAAAAAAAAAAAAAAAAATTCAGTAGAGAATTTCAAGATGTCACAGAAAGTGACCAGAGCTACTCATAGTAACTCAAAGTACTACGTTATATTTAGGGGTTTAGAACAGGCTCAGTCATGGACGGCATTGATAGGCCTGCTTTCAGCTCGTTAGCACTGTGCTTTTCCGCTTGACTTGACGCAAAAGCGATAGATAAATCTCTGGCTCAGCTGGCGGTTGGAAAATTGGGTCTACGGCGGCGTGGACAGACTTCCAGCTCTGTACGTTCAGCGTGAAACCTTCCTTTCTTCAGCGTGTCGGCTTCTCCCAGCTCTTTCATGGTCCAAACCCAGCCGCGTCAGCCCGGCTGAGTGTTCATGTTCAGCGTTTACGTGACGCGACACGTCTGATCTGGATGCATTCGTCCGACTGTGCGAAGTTCGGATTCGTTCGGACTTCAGGCGTCCAAAGATGTTTCCATGCACTCCACACTCCAGTATACAGCGGAGGCTCGACTCATCCATGTGTTACTAGACTCTCTTTCAGTAACCGGAGCGACTGGGGAAGTGACCGATGCTCTTCGAAATCCTTACTGGTTTGAGTTTTGTCGCATTGTAAATCACAAATGAGAATCTTGCCAAAAAAAAGAAAAGGGAGATAATTTTCCACAGTAACCGTCCAATCTAATGGGTAGAATAAAGGATATAAAGCTGTGAAATATCACCAGAGTAGCTTTTTAATTCAAGTAAATTCTTGAACACAGTAAAGAGTCATCAAAGTGTTTTTTTTCCCCCTTTTTCTTGTTTATGGCAAAAGTCATAAATAACAATGATTGACAGGGAGTGACAAGTGGAGTAAATCTCTCATGTCTGTAAAGTGGGTTACAGGGACGTGTTAGATGAATGAAAAAAACCCCACTTAACTGGATCTTAACTGGATAATGCATGATGTGTTCATGGCATGATGTTTCATTAGGATCAAGCAAAATATTCTAGCACAGCATTTCCTGTGTGTTATAGTCTCTGTATCAGTAGAACGGTCGAATTAGATCACGGCTGTCACGTTGTAGAGATCAAGCCGCGTAATTCAGTTTTACTGGATCTAGCTGCACCTGAAGTTCCATGTCACGATGTGAATATAGACATCCAGCTGTTATTGAGTTAATGCTCAAACCGGCAGCTGCCCATTGCTGTTGTAGCGCACACACACACACATTCACAGACCACACAGAAACTCTCTGTCCTGACAGTGTCCCTGAATGAATGCTCAGATTGCTTCTTTTCTTGCCTGAGTTAGGTGGCCTTGGAAACCTTGCATTTTTCCTTTCATTCTTTATGCGTCACTGCGACAGATTTGGAACTGGAGGCATGTATAAAACCTTTAAAAGTAAAAAAAAGAACAATAAATATGTAAAAGTATTTTCAACATGAAGGTAGTGGGTAGTCTTTATGCTTCCATACATGTTTGTAGCATTTTATATGTGTGAAGTAGAGCTGAGCTATTTTATCGATTCTGCGATATATATCGATATTTTATCGAGTATCGATTTTCCAGCCGCGGGTTCTTCCAAAACCCCCGTGTCTCACCTTTAAAAGCTTGCAAGCAACAATTTGCACTGTTAAATAAATGAAATTATTTTTCTCAACAAATCTTTTATTCATTTTGTCCAGCATTTGCAAGCTGCCTGTCAGCCATCTAATGTGTAATTGATGCTTTCAGTTCAATTAATTCAAACAAAGTCATTGGACAGTCACAAGATGTCATCAAAATCACTTTGTCCCTTTAAAATCGTTCGGAAAATGATGTAAATGTATTGTAAGATGAATATCGATATATATATCGTGTCGTGAGCCAAATATCGTGTATCGTATCGTGAGATTAGTGTATCGCTACAGCCCTAGTGTGAAAGTATTAAGGCGTTTACAGGTTGTTTTAGACAATAATGGTAGCAGTGCTGCGCTGTCAGAAATGAATTGACACCAACATTCAGAACTGTCCGTGTAATCTTTCCCATGTCGATTATTTCACTCATTTCAGTTGTTTGAAATATTCAACAAGTGACCATAAAAGTTCCTCTGTGTGCATTTCCCTTGATTTATTTTAAAACCTACAAAGTTGTGTCCGATATCCCGGTTGTAACGTCTGCAGCTGGAGTTGTTTTGCAACTTTATTTTGCGGCTACGTGCGGTGCCGACGCCACCTCTGGCGTCTATACTTGTGCGGTATTGTTTGTGTCTCTCTGTACCATTTTTTCAGGACTGAGTCACACTTTTTTTAGTAGTTTGGCTGGTCCTGCAACTTATATTTTGAAGTGACTTACATGTCAAAAATGTCCTCCGTGTCATCCAGGACAACAACAGGACATGGTCTACTCTCACGACAACTGAACACTGCTACCGAAAAAATGACAAGAGGAACACAAATGTGCCACCAAAAAAAAAAAAGGTGTACTGCAGAATATAAACTGAAGATTATAAAATATGGAGCTGAAAACAGTAATGGAGCAGCAGAAAGTTTGGAGTGATGACAAACTTGTCAGAGACTGAAGAAAAGCAGAGGAAAATCTAAAGAAGGCTAGCTACAGGCTGAAAGATGGACTGAACTGGAGGAGCAAGTCTACAGCTGGAGGAGCGGCTCCACAGCTGGAGGGGCGAGTCCACAGCTGGAGGAGGCGTGTCCACAGCTGGAGGAGGCGAGTCCACAGCTGGAGGAGAGAGTCCACAGCTGGAGGGGCAAGTCCACAGCTGGAGGAGGGAGTCCACAGCTGGAGGAGGCGAGTCCACAGCTGGAGGGGCAAGTCCACAGCTGGAGGAGGGAGTCCACAGCTGGAGGAGCGGGTCCACAGCTGGAGGAGTAAATCCTTAGCTGGAGGGGCGAGTCCACAGCTGGAGGGGCGAGTCCACAGCTGGAGGGGCGAGTCCACAGCTGGAGGAGGGAGTCCACAGCTGGAGGAGGCGAGTCCACAGCTGGAGGGGCGAGTCCACAGCTGGATGAGGGAGTCCACAGCTGGAGGGGCGAGTCCACAGCTGGAGGAGTGAATCCTTAGCTGGAGGGGCGAGTCCACAGCTGGAGGGGCGAGTCCACAGCTGGAGGAGGGAGTCCACAGCTGGAGGAGGCGAGTCCACAGCTGGAGGGGCGAGTCCACAGCTGGAGTCACAGATGGGTCCTTGAACAGCTGCTGCTGGAAAGGGCTCATCAACGGTGCAATTATCACCCGCTCGTATTAAACGATGCGACTTGTATATTTTTTTCCTCTTTATTTTATATTTTATGCCAGATGCAACTAAAACTCCCGTGCGGCTTATACCCGGGAAATTACGGTAAATATGCCGCCGACCGCTAAATGGCAGTTGGGGGTTTGTTTCTGGCGTGATGCAGCTCGCAGTGCCGGGTTTCCTTTTCCCACATTTAGCTCAGAAACGGAAACAGAGAAAATAAAGTATATTTTATGTGGCGCTGATAAATGTTAAGCATCGGTCGTTTTTTTTTTAGTGGGAAATCCAAATACGAGCAAACCTGCTAATCACATTTGTAGTGGTCTCACGGCTCACACACACAGCGTATCTACGGCCTCGCACTAGTTTGACGCTAGACATCCGTAACATCAGCGTTGAATAAAAAGAGAGCACCATTAAAAGTAAAGATCCTCTCAACAGCGCAGCTGTCTTCATGTCAGGACAACTCCCAGCGACTGTCAGCTGGTATTCTTGTTTAAAGTACCCGTCTCTAACACTGTTATCCGTCTGTTAGTGTGCGGCTCCGTCGTCCACGCCGCCTTCCTGCTCAGCTGTGCACAAGGCGACACGTCAGCCAGCTGTTGTCCCTTTTGCCCTCATTCATATACTCCGGGTCAGCAGTAATTGATAAGAAATTATTGATCCCTATGAGTGAACTGAAGTTCATTTGTCTGTGCACGCAGAACGAGAGACTTATTAATCAGTGTCGCGAAGTGAAACGAGAGTGAAACAAAATGTTGGCTTGGGGGTAACGGGAAGACATCCAGTGCACTGTGTAATGGAAAGAGTCCTACTCTATTGCTTCCTTTTTGTTATCCTTTCTTTTCTACCTCCTTTATTTCACTATAACTTTTAGTCTTCAGTAGTCGTCACTTCACGTTTTTCTTTATTTACTGTTTCCTTCACAAACGTTATCTTTCTGCTGAACGTTTCTCAATCCTCCTTGTTCTGCTTTAGTCTCTTTCACTCTTTCTTTTTTCACTTTCTCCTTTCACGACTTGGTTCTTGCTGTATTTTTTTTTTCATTACTTCATTCCTCACTTTACAAGCTGCTCTCTGTCTCTCCCTTTCTTCCTCTCGCTCCTCCTCTCCACGTCCGTGTGCCAGCAGCCCGACGGACCGTTCGGTTTTCTTTTCCTCCGCCTAAAAAACAAGGTCTAAAGTTCAGAGCTGCTGTTGTGGATTGGCGGAAGGAGCGGGAATACAGAGGGAGGCCAGAGCCGGGTCAATACAGATTTAAATATCCCCTTTAATGGATGGAATTTTAATCTAATTAGACATTTTAAGCTCACTGCGCAGCAACTTTTAAGTTTGATGCACCAGTCTCTTGACAAGACAAAAATACCTTCTATCATGCGATTCTGCTGGAAGTGCAGCAACGGAGACCCAAATAGGAGTTGTCACGTTGCGTTTGTGTGTGTTTCTGCGTAGGTGTAGTCAGATTAGTGCCTCGATATGTGACTGTAGTGAAGTCAGGAGTTATTAATATGCTATCCTGACTGCAGGGCAGGAAATAGAAATTAGGTGAGTGGAGCTGCAACGCAACGTCGGCACGCTATTTTGCCTGAAACTTCAAAAGGGAGGCCCTGATGAGATGTGATGAGTGTTGTCTTGTGCATGCACGTACGACCTTTGACTGCGTATGTGAGAATACGAATTTGTGTAATAACCGTGCAGCTCCACCTGCAAGTAGTCCAGGTTCCCACCTGCATTTATCCCAGCTCTGCTTCCTTCAACCCCTGTTATTACACGTCTTGTATAAAACAGCCTCCCACGAAGGTCTGCATACTGGAACACTATACACACAATTAGCAGCACCTTATTAACTCTTCTTGCTGCTGAGTGGGTGCTTATGAGGGGAAAAAAGTTTTTTTTTTTTTTTTTGGCTTTTGCCAAATGTTCAGTCAGTTATATGCTGTGCAAACTGGATCAGAGTGGATCCATTTCAGCCGGTACCGGGCCGGTCCATCGCTGGACCAATGACCATTTTACAGTCGCTTCTCAAACCGACATGTGACTGCACGTCTTTGGACTAGGGATGTAACGATATGGAAAATTTAATATCTCGATTATAGTGACCAAATTATCACGGTTTACGATATTATCACGGTATTCTTCTTTGCTGTACAAATATCCAAAAAAGACATACATTCAAATAATTTCACAAAATCTTGTGATTTTTTTTTTTTTTTTTTGTCATACTAAAACATCAGAAGCCAAAATTTTATCAAAATGAAACTTTCACATTAAAAGGGCAAACAACTGGCACAGCAAGATGTTTTATTTTAAATGAACAAAATAAATAACAGGAACAAAACTTATTTGTCTGGTGCAAATTTAAATAAACACTTTAACAACCATAGTAGGTCAAAATATGTAAACAATTATCAGGAAAAAAAATTATAGTTCCAAGTTCAAATGAAATAAACTTTGGACTTTAAGCTGAACCTTAAATACGTATAAATGTGCAAATAAAGAAACAGTTGTTTAGGAGCCAAATATGTTGTTATGGATTGTAGTTCACTCTGTGTGTCTGTGGGTGTCGCTGTGTTGTTACCTGAGGGTCAGGTATAAAGGTAGCTGCCTGTTATTGGTTAGTTGTTTGACCCGGAAGGGAAAAGGTTTTTGACAGCTGTGGCGCTAACTGCCGGCGTTATGGTTGTCGGATCAGTTAATGGAATAAATTAATATCTTAACTGCATCAGAAGAACATGGTTCTGGTCATTTTTCAATCGACCCTCAACGGTAACGTTTACGAAATGTGAGTTAGCGAAGCGCGTCAACCAGGTTACTCTTGGTCAAACATCTCAGTAGTTTAAAGCATTAGCTTTAGCTCCTTCAAGTTGCTTGTACAAATTACAATAAAATGTAAACAAATGCTCTGCAGACAGGATCATTGTCATCCATCAGTTGTCCCTGGATTAAAAAAAAAAAACTAAATATGCCCAGACCTCAGATTTCGTCCTCTTAGTGGGTTGGTAAACGTCCTGCGTGCTACCACCCCTTTGCTACAAGCTTACATTACGATGCCGATGTTACAAGCTACATATTTACGTGAGATACAGTCACGAGTCGCTCGCACACTTGAATGAGGTTGATATTACATATCCGGTAATCGACCGCGATAATGAGATGAAGTCAAACATAAACGGTTAATCGTTATTGCGTAAAATTTTACAGCGCTTTACCATAATACCAGTAACCGTCCCATCCCTACTTTGTGCTAGATGAAAACCAGAGAAACAGCCTCATACGGCTTCGCACTTGCACCGGTTCCGGTTTCACTTGAAGGATTATTACTGAACTACTTTTAGGAAAGGTTGTCTTACTCTGCAGGACCGAGGTAATCCTGGACTCCCATCCCAGCCGTCTCCTGCGATAATGGCTTATCACTTTACAGCACCGTGTCCCACATCAACAACAATGAAAGTGGCTCACAGAGCTGCAGCGGACACCATGGGAGACCGGAGAAAGGAATGATGGGAGATAAAACAAGAGACTAATCAGATCGTACAGCGTGGTGAAAGTGGCGTGGCTTTTGTCGTTCCTGTGAACTGCCCTCGTCTTGGGTTCGGCCCGAGGAGCAGTACGTGTAGACTGTACGATGATGACCCGGTCAGCTGAACAGCATCATCAGCAGGCACTGATGGTAAAGGGTAGGCGAAACGAGAATATGAGCCGCAGCCACTCACGCTTTACGATGCGAGGCTTCCATTTTATGACGAAATATATTGATTCTTGTGTGTTTTCACGACGTCCATCTTTAGTCACGCGGTGAATACCGGGCGCTACACCGGAGGGCTTGAGGCCCTTTAACCCGCACGGATGTTGATTGTGATGGGCTGAAAGCTGGAAAATCATTTCTTCAGAACTCATTTTATAGTAAATAATTATTGATTTATAAATATATGAAAATAATAGGATTTTTTTTTTAATCAACAGTGTAGAGAAACAGGAAAGTGAGGCGGACACGCAGCAAAGGAAAGGTTTACAGGATGGGAATCGAACCTGCGACCGCTGCAGGACTGTAGCGTCTGAATATCGGCCGCTGGCTGAAATCATAATAATTAAAAAGAATTTTTAAAAAAAGCTTTAAGTCTGATGAAAAAAAATACACCACCTCCCCTTCCAGCATTTTATGTTGAATTATCTTTGGACTGAAATACTACAGACAGATTTCAGATGTTTGGTTACAGCTGGATGACTTTGATTTAGTGAGAACAGTTAGCGTGTGACTTTCAGGACTAATCTAAACCAGCCGCTCCGAGTACGTCTATGCGACTGACTCGTACCAACAGATTATATCGGTTTCTCTGATTCACTGTCATTATCGGACTGCATTCTTCTCCGTTTGCATTTTCTTATTTAAATCCTTTGCGCACATATTTAACACTGAAGACTCACATTAACTCCAGATTAAACTGGTAATTACCACATGAGTGTTTGTCTACATTAGGACCATTTGTTGGCTCACGTTTGTGCTGCTTGAACCTCTTAAAAGCAGCTTTGGACTCCATGAATAAAACGCCGTCTTTGATCTCGACGTCCCATATTGAGAGTTGGGCCGAGGATCAGGTCGTTCATGTGGAGCCACTCTTCTCGAGATTCCTCACTTAGCTTTGATGTCTGAGATACATGTGTTTTATTGGATTAAAATACCACGAAACTGACACTTTTAGAAGAGAACCTTCACCTCTGGTTCCACCGAGTTTGACTGATGGCAGAAGAAATCGAATCCTAAGATGCTTGTTCACCAGTGTCGTCCTTGTAACGCTGTAATATAACCAGTGACCTCATTTTTTCCCTCTCCTTCTTCTTCCTCCACTGTTGGGTTTTTTTCTCTCTCTCTTTTTTTTTTAAAGTCTTGGCACTGGCAAGTTGTCAAATGGAGAACAGGATACGGGGACTGCTTTGATTAGATTAGAGTAAGAATATCTCGCTTGCTTAATAACCTAAGTTTTCAACTGTTTTGAACTGTTTTGTTGCGTTTTTCGGTCAGCATTCAGTTTTATGACCATTTTTAGTGTTAATGGGGGTCACTACATCAAGGGTTGGTCTTGATTTACTGGGTGAAAAAACCAAACAGTCAGTCTTCTATAAAGTCACGAGAGAAACATAGAAACTTCATTGATGTCGAAGGAATTTGTGTGACGACAGCTGAAAGTCATGATAGCGAGCAGCGTGAGAAAAGAAATAGATGTAAATACTAAACAGATTTATAATGTGGATCATAAATAATAAAAAAAAAAATCTGCGTCATGTACAAAACATCAGTTCTAGATCATATGAACAGGAGGTCAAATGCATATTTATTCAGTTCAATTTTATTTGTATAGCGTCTGTTACAATGTCAATTGTCTCTAGGCGCTTTACAGAGACCCAGATCATGACCCCCGAGCAAAGATCATTAACTAAAATTAGAATATTAAATCCAAATCAAAGACAATGGCAAGTAAAAAACTCACACAGAGGGAGAAAAAAAGCCAAACAGTGGCAAGAAAAAACTCCACTTTAAGAGGAAGAAACCTTGAGCAGGACCTGGATCATATGGGGGGACCTTCCTGCTGAAGACCAGCCAGGTAGAAGAAAGAAAAAGAGAGGATGGAGGACAGAGAGAGGAGAGCACACAAATGAAATGACTATATAAACAGATGCAGGTAGCAGCACTGAGGTGAGATGGTCAGAGGACTAGATAACCGGTCATCATGCCAGCCGGCACCTTGAACGCAACACAATTTATAACCGTATATACGCGTTAGGGCTGCAGCGATTAGTTGATTATGAGAGTCTTTGCTGTTGATGTCTCATATATATAATCCCATGAATGTTCTGGTCTTTTTTGGGGGGTAACGTTCATTTGTTTTTGCGTTACAGGAAGTGAAGGGGCCGGTGGCGCTGACACGTAGCTCACTAAAGAGTTAAACGCCGGGCACCAAAGCTCTCTGAGCTACTTTCATAGATACTGATGTGTGAAACTGAGAAACTGCCTAATTTGAAAGAAATCTAAAGTTTGAGAATGCCAGTTTCATTATAACTAAGTTTTTTTTTTTCTCTTATATTAACTGGCAGGATGAGGATGTACGCCAGGGATGTGGGATTTATTTAAATTCGTACAATAGTTTAAAATGGCGTGATGCTTTATGGTTTTGCGTTTAGGAGTGAGATTGAAAGGAATTAATGAACAGCTACAGATGTCAGACGGTTCACGTCTGGTAGAGCAGTTATCACTGTTTGAAGTTGGAACTGAACCAGCGGCGACTAAGACGGGGGGGACATCAATCTCTGGCCGTCTGGGCAGCAAGCAGACACTGATGCCACGCATGATTAAAACTATGTGCAGTCATTCTGGAGCGCAGCATCTCGCATAAAATGTTGGAGGACAGTAAACACCTCCTAAAATAACAAGAAAAACAAAACGAAAAAAACTCGCCTCATTAAAAATATTTAATTTGCACTGGAGTCACTAACAGAGCAGAACGCGATGATGATGCTCTCCAGCGCGCACCGTCCCGTTCCCCGGCCACGGGTGGAGGAAAAAAAAAAAAAACCAAAAACGCTGCCGGATGGGACCGGAGATGAACGGGAACGCCTGGACGTATTGGCGAGCATCAGCGCGGCGGAGGGAAAAAACTTGGCAACGTGACAGGCGGACGGGGAGGAAAAGATGGGACGGCAGATGCTCACACGGGCAGGTGACACAATCGGAGAAGACGGTGAGACACAGGTGACGATAATCGAGGGAGACGGCGAGAGGACGGGGCAGACGGGGGAGGGAAGTAATTAAAAACAGAGGAGCAGCCTAACAAAGAACAGAACAAGAAAACCAAAGCTCTTTACAAAAACCAGAAGAGCAACAAAACACAGCCCCCTTAAACCACAGTAGTAAAATAACAAAACACTGAACAGAGGTTGTATAACAGAGGAAAACCAACACTCACTGAAACCCTACACCGTGATAAAATTAAGTGTTTTTCACTCAAAATGGCCTCCTTTTTTTCTTTCTTTTTTTTTTTTTTTTTTTTTTGTTTGTGGTTATCCAGCAGTGCTCAATTTTCAGCTCTTGAAGTCTGACACGCATGATGTAAATAAATATGGCCGCGTCCTCCGTCGTGACCGCCAGCACGCTTCACACGGAGAAATATTCCTCTTCATAAGCCCTGAGCCCTACCATGAGTGCTCCTCGTGTCTGGAGCCGTTAGTGAGGCCCACCGTTGGGCAACTGGTGATAAAAGTAGGCCATGTTCCCTGTTGGGCTGCCTATAGAGCGATGTGCTCTATTTCAAACAGCCCGTTCTGTTATATCCTCCCGTACCGACTTTAAACCACAGCTGTAACTCTGGGCTTTGAGGAGAGAAGCTCTGCTGAAGGTAAGAGTCAACCTGCTTCTCAATGGCTTCTCTAGTTGACGCATTTCGTGCTTTTTAAAAGTATTTTACAATCTCAACAGCTGCTTGCTGACAGAGCAAAGAAAAGGAGGAGATTATTGTGGATAGATAAAGGATAGATAACAGATAAAGGAGAATCTTCAGGTGGTCTGCTTCATTCGTGAATAAAAGTGGAGCTTCTTTTGTGCAGTTTTGAGCAGAGATTGTGACGCTTTATTGATCCAGGAAAGGATATGGATCTTTTAGAGGTCCGCATCATCAATTGCCCAGCGGCCTTCACATCTGTAAAGGGTTTTGGTGCATTAGTTTGGGGATGCTTGCCTGTGAGCTCAGTTTAGGAACACTTGGTTTCGCCGAATCTCAAAGCCAGAGTCTCGATTTGTCCTTAAACTGTAGAATCGGTGGCCCCTGAGTTCTTTTAGATCAGGGGTGTCAGAATCATTTTCAGGGCCACATCAGCATCATGGCGGCCCTCAAAGGGCCAGATTGACAGCATGAATGTAACAAAATGCAATGTAAATCAAAATAAATTAAACTGCACCTTATTATATTGTTAAATAACTGTTTCTGCATTTACTAGGTATTAAAGTTTCAAATATTTAACACATTATTATAAACTCTGTTTGTGGTTGTAAACCTACTCTTGCACAGGTGATGTTTACAGAGTCCGTTGCTATGGTAACGGACTCTGTAAACATCACTGAGAGTATCCATTACCTTGGTTTTAGAAGCGGGAGCGATTCTAGGTTTTTCTTGTGGGCTAATTTAGCAAATTTAGCATGCCCCGTGTTTGATGTCAGAATCCCGACGTAGATTGTACTCTTTCACGACTGACACCGCCTCATAACATAAAAGACATACTGGTTTTTTTTTTTCACCTCGAGGTACAAACTTATATTCGTTTTCCCATCGTTCATGAAATTGCCCTCGTTGTGCATCAATTTTTCTTTTCTTAGACATGTTGGGGTTAGTTTGTAAAGATCTTTCTCAAGTCCATCAGTTCTTGATGTCTTGCTCATGGTGATATACTGTTACCGTTGTGGGTAACGACAAAATGCATTATGGGAGATGCAGTTTATTGTCAATGTGCGCTTTAAAGAGTAAGGTTATTCTAAGTCTTTAAATATTGGTTTAAAATTTAAGCCAATAATGCAGAAGCTCTCGAGGGCCACATAAAATGACGTGGCGGGCCACATTTGGCCCGCGGGCCTTGTGTTTGACACACGTGTTTTATATGGTGAATCCCAAAGCCAAGTTAGCTCCTCTCTGCTCACCTCCACCAGGTGTTGTGGTGGCGGATATCAGCTGTTTAATAAGCCACATCATCTGCTTCGATAACACGGCTGTTGCATTTCTTGCATCAGTCACGTTCCTGTGCGTAGTTAATTCTCTCAGAGATAAAGTGTAATTTACCAGGAAAAAGACCGTCGCTGCGTCCGTATCTTGTCGTGGCTGCGGCGCTGCAGGGATGCATGTTAGGGCAGGTGCTGTCCACAGCAAAGAAAAGTTACCCGGAGATTAGTTTAGTAGTTAACATGCTTTTTAACATCTTTGTGGGGCGTCTTTCAGCGTTTAAAGAGATCTTCGTTACATAAACAGGGCTGCTTTGGACCTTAAAGTCACGTAATCAGTGACTGATTACTGGACGATGTGGTTCTCAGCTCACATAACTCCTGTGAACTCTGGACATAGCACTTGTTTATTTTTAACTATTATGATTTTTTTTTTTTTTTTTTTTTAAGCCCCGTGACGGACTTCTGGTCTTCTCGAGGTTTTACCTCGTCTTTCCCGGGTGACAGCCGGGAAACGTCCAGCAGACCGCTGCGACCCCGGATGGGGACGAATCGGTGCGGAGACTGAAATCCTGCAGGTTTTTCAGCTTCAGGAACGTAAAAGGAGTCCCCGCCATGAGCGAGGCGGCTCTCCCGAAAACGTCCCCCAGTCAAACGGGACAGCGTAAGCAAACACGGCGGACGACAGGCGAGAAGAGGTACTGCAGCCTCGTCGCTTTGGGTTTATGTTTCGATTAGATTTGCTTAGAGACCGGTCGTCTTTCCCTCTTGGCCTTTAAGGTTTGTCTCATTGATAAAGCTCCAAGTTGAGGGACAACTTTGCTCGTGACTTTTTATTTATTTATTTATTTTTTTAGCCCTGTTAACCGGTTTTTTTTCCTCTCCACTACTACCTAATGTTTGCTCAGGCACCGACGTGAAGATCCAACGCTGTCTTTCGGGTTCCTTTCTTTCTTTTGTGAATTGACGTGACACAAATTTGAACTTTGAACTCAAAGTCAGATTGAGCCGGGTCGGGACTTGGAATGAACTGAACAGGTTGAATAAAAGCACTCTGGCACCGGCCCTGTCGTCCTTCCAAGCAGCTTCCCATCAGCCTCGGCACCTCAAGATGTGATGAGACGATCCTCAGAGCGACCGCGACGACCGCCGCGTTTCCGTCAGAAGGGGAACGTTTAGCCCAGGCTCGTCCCAGTTATCTCGCCGTGCGTGGACGGGTAATGAAGAAATCCCAAAAAAACAAAGCAGAGTCTTCTAGCGGTTGGGGGGGGTTTGAGTCGGACATGCTGCGTCTGCACACACTTACACAATAGTTTACACAAGCACGGCGAAGCAGCACCTTCCCGCTGGGCTGCGGGGAAGTGTTTGTTTTTGTGCTATGAAACGATTAGTAAACAAGGTTTTTTAGCAGCTTGGACGCCGCTCCTTCCTCCGTCTGACTCATCGGGCTCATTTGGCAACACACTCCCAGTTCACAAACGGAGACAAACACTCTTCATGTGCGATGCCTTTTAACCTCTCTGCTCTCCGGTCAGAACCACTTCAGCAGCGTATGGTGGCTCTGTGAACATGTGACATGCTCTATCCCAGTCATGTGTTTCAGCAGCTCATGGGATGTATAGGTTTTTCAAATTGGATGAACTGATTTTTTTTTTTTTTTTCTCTCTTAATGGGTAGAAAGCATGAAGGAAAAACCCCCAACGCAGCAGTCTGAGTGGGCTGCACAATGAGAATGGAGTTAAAGAGGGAAAAAAAGCAAGCTGCAAGTAAGGATTTTCTCCATTTTTGCATCTTTATATACTGGAATACAAGCGCTGCCTCGGAAACCTTTACAGGTGGAGAATTTCCTCGTTGGACCTGCGTCTTATTTTTAATCTGCAGGCGAGGCTGAGCCCGCTAGTTTAGCTCCCAGGTGGTCCGGCCGAATGCGTCCAAGAAACTGAAGTGGGCCGTTCACAGTGAGTCTGTTGTGTGTTGTGACCAAATGGTGTGGCAGCAAAAATAATAATGATAATTAGGGGTGCACGATAACTATCAGGCCGATGACAGGAAATTATGACGTCATCCCAATAACTCCGATATCACGACGAATAGCCCCGATAACATATATATTTTGTCAACACAGCAGTTCCTCGCTCCCTCTGAGTCTTGTATAACCGGCAGTGAATGTTATGTTCAAGTGATGTCGGCATAATCAGAAAAACGATTACTCAATAAGGAAAATCAAGAATACCCCCTCATGCCAGAAAACAACTTGTTAACTTGGTCATAATTTTAGTAGTTGCTGACTTGAATTGATATTCACAGTATTTTCCCACATGTTACACATAAAAAAAGAAAAAAATAGAAAAGGCTGAAAGAACGACTAGCAAACGAGGGAACGTGGGAATTTACGTTACACCTTGAATGCAGCCTGCAGCACAGCGTACTGATCACAACAAACATGGCGGCGTGGAACTTCGTTAAAGTTTCAGAAGAAGATAGTTTGGTGGTTATTAGTGATGAATCCTCCGAGTGAATTCTACGAGGAGGGAAGCACAAGCTTTAATACGTAAAACCAGATCAGCCACCTACAACATAACAATCGCTTCCATGGAGTTTTGAAATCGCGCTAACGAGAGCTAACGGAAGCTAATGCTAACGTGCGCAAGCCAGCAGCAGTCTCCCCTCCCCTCTCCCTCATTCCTCTCATCTAAAGCTTCCATGAGATTAAAAAATTAAAAACAAAAGCTACTGAACATCATTTACTTTAATTAAAGGTATTAATTTAAACGGAGCCACAAGCCAAAGTTCTTTAAATGTTAATCTTTTTCATTTTGTAATTCTGGTGCATGTATTTCTATCAGTTCAAGGAGCCTTTAATTTTTTTTATATCAGTCAGTAATGAACCTTATTTAAGTTGATGTGAGATATCAAATAGGTTTGTTTGATAACTTTACGAAAATGTTTGAGAGGCTTGCCAATAGTTTTTCATCGGAAAAAATAAATATTTGTTCATTTAAAAAGTCAAAACTATTTTTGATTTTGTTCATAGTATTGATGTAATGATCTTAGATATATGTGTGTGTTATCGGTTATCGGTATCGGCCTTTAGGAGCTGAAAGTTATCGGTAACCGGTATCGGTTTTTAAAAAAACAGTTATCGTGCATCTCTAATAATAATAAAACCTCACATAAATAATCAATACAGTTCATCAGAGCAACTCGGAACGGCAGAACGAAGGGGCTCGACGTTCTGGAATATCCCGTCGAGCACAAACGGGTCAGAATATTGGCCCTGCGAAGAAACGACGGCATCGAGCCGCATCCGTCTTCCTCCTGTCGCGTTGCAGAAAGCGTGACAGCAGTGTCGCAGAACGCACGTCGCAGGGTTTCAGCCCGAAACGCCACAAAGCCCGTTAAAATGACCACACCTTTGCCACCCGCGGAGTCGGCTGCGTTCCAGGCGGTCCGTCTGAAAACCAGGCGAGCCGCTGTCGCCCGTGAGTGTTTCCAGAGGAAGACGTTCTGTCCCCGCTCGTAAAGCTGAAGCTCGGAGGGGTTGGATGACTTATTTATTTATTTATTTTTCAAGAAAAGGACATTCTGTCGCTTGCAGCTTTGTCTCTGAGTGATTATTTACCATGTGACTGTGTCATCGTCCCGCCACGACAGCGTTCAACACAGGGCCCTGTTTATTCATCACGCTTCGGCTTCCCAGCGAATGTTGTTGTCCTCAAACGCTCCGGCCTGAGCTGCGTGATGGGGCTGATAAATCTGTTTGTCAGTGTTCTCACTAGCTCTCTCTCTCTCTCTCTCTCTCTCTCTCTCTCTCTCTCTCTCTCTCTCTCTCTCTCTCTCACACTAGGAAATGGCTCTGAAAAGAGTCCATTACCCACAGCTGAGGTCCGTGTCGTCCAACAACGCCGTCTGTCTTGCCTCTCCCAAAATCATTTTATTTCACCAGCATAAATGTCGTATGAACTCATCGCTGGTGAGCGTCCAAATATAAAAATCAAATTAAACAACAGTATGAAGCAAAATAAGGCCCTAGTGAGACTGAATGGCTGCGTTACAGAACAGTAATACAGACATTTCCAGTCAACTCGGGCTGACCCGGAGAGCGTTTTTTCTGGCTCCGCAGCTTCAGCAGATGATTTCGACTCTCCTCTCGGTACAGGTGGGTTTGTGGGGGGGCTCTCCAGGCGCTACGAGGATATTTCTGGACCGAAACAAACGCAAAGCCTCGTTTTTAAGGGCTGCAGACTGGAGACGAACAGACTGACGTACCCGAGTCTTCGGGTCCAGACTCTTTCTCTCCGACGTCAGTCTTTTATAACCAACTTTTTCAAGGAAAGATGACGGCGACGTCGCTCGATGACAGAAACGGAGCGACAAGCCCAAAACAAATGTTGTTGGGTGGCAGCGGGGGGAGGAAAAGCCTGGGAGCCGAACGTCCTCTTTCTTTTCTCTGCCAATTAATCATGTTGAATAAATAACGATAGGATTTATTAAACAGCGTTACAAATGGAAAACAAGTGGGAACGAGAACACATTAAAGGGAAAAGCAGAGCATCAGGGAAGTGATTAAAGACAAAAAAAAAAAACAAAAAAAAAGGCCTGTGTTTTTAATGACAGAGCTGGAGCCTGATGGCTGTGTTTTAAATCAGCTCTGCTAATGAAACAGCAGGTTGTTTTTCTGTTGTTTTCTCGGATCCGTCGAGATGCTCGACACCCCGCGTCCCCGTTTCACCTCCTCCGTTTATTTCATTATTCACCTGCATCGGCGAAACAAAGCTGTTTGTGTCGCATGATAGCTGATCTCCCCCCCCCCCCCCACTTCAGCTTCCCCTGACATGCAGCTTGAATCGCCAACGTGCATTAAAGCAGTATTTCACCCGTGATTAAGCGTGCATTAGCGTTAGCTGTGCGTCCAGCGTACTCTTGTTTAATGGGACAGACGCTTCGCAGTCAGACGTGCGTTTTTCCCCCGGAGTTGATTTTTGAGCTGACGTTTCCAACAAAGTGAAGTGTAATAAAACCTAATTCAGCTGACTGTGTTTACCGCCGTCGCTCACTTTTGCTCCCCCCCCCCCCCCCACCTTCCCAGCTCTCTCCCCACTAACACCAGTTCCCTCTTTCTGTTTTTTTTTTCTTTTTTCCATTGTTTGACATAATCAGGGCCTACTTCTCTGCACGTCAGCTACCCAGGGGCTATGTTGTGCAGCCATGTGACTCCTGCTGCGCGTAAATCCATGCATGCACAGCCCCCCACCCCCACCCCCTCTATCTTTCTGCTCCTTAGTGGTCCTCCCTTCACATGACCTCTCCCATGGTGTTCGTGTTGTGTAGAAATCGGTTCGGATGTCTCTGTTAAAACATATAGCAGGGACCCAGCCGCTTGTTCCATTAGACGTATCCTTGTTTTTGCAAAAAAATATTAACCTTTGCCTGGTATTATTTTATCATTTCGTCCACCCATTGACTTTCTGTTCAGAAATGAGGAACATTCCACAGCGAGAGGCTGTTTCAGATTTTAATCTTGGCCTCAGTGTCTTTTACATGAAAGCTAATAATACTGTTTATTTTTTTGGCTTTCTCTCGTTTCCCGTTGGCTTTGTCATAAATGAAATTTAACAACTTTTGAAGGCACTGAGATCGAATCAGAGTTAAAGTCGCTTTTCCTAATTCTTCTCTCCTCGGTACCAACGGATGCACCGGTCCGACTTTTTCCCGTCTCGACAGCGATGCCCGATTCTGATCCGACACCACTGTTGAATTAATGAGCTATTTGTGCCTCAGCATGCTGAAGAAACTGAAGCCGTCAACCAAACGAGTATCAGCATCCACGAGAGAGTGGAAACTGGAGTTGGATCGACAAAGAACGACAGCTGTCAGCGTTCGCGGTGAAGATTTGTCGATCCGAGGTGTAATTCTGCCGCCACCTCGGTCACCCAGTCCTAGAGTGTTCTGATGAGTTTCGGTACATTCTGTACCAGATGGGAGGGGGAGCGGTACCAGACTTGTTCTGATGAGTTCGGTATGTTCTGTACCAGATGGGAAGGGGAGCGGTACCAGACTTGTTCTGATGAAGTCGGTACGTTCTGTACCAGGTGGGAAGGGGAGCGGTACCAGAGCGAATCTTTGTGATCTGAATACGATTCATCCAGTCTGTGTCGTGAAATCATCCTTTAAGTTGATGGCAGTTTTTGTTCCTTTGTTATTAATCTTTGATCCTCCTTGGGTGAATAATAAAAGTTATCTGTAGAAACCAGAATAGGATGACTCAACCATCATAATAAAAGTTATCTGTAGAAACCAGAATAGGATGAATCAACCATCATAATAAAAGTTATCTATAGAAACCAGAATAGGATGAATCAACCATCATAATAAAAGTTATCTGTAGAAACCAGAATAGGATGAATCAACCATCATGATAAAAGTTATCTATAGAAACCAGAATAGGATGAATCAACCATCATAATAAAAGTTATCTGTAGAAACCAGAATAGGATGAATCAACCATCCGTGGCGAAGTTAACTCTGCTCCTTAAAGGATCCTCGTCTCGTCTACAAAGATGTGCTTGGTAAATGATTCACATGGATTAGTTTGCTGCTGGTGTGTGTTACACTAGTTCTGTTTATTTCATAGCAGATGGCCAGATGGTGTGTGTGTGTTTGTGTGTGTGTATGAGGGGGGGGGGGGTTTCACTGTAGAGAACTGCCAGTTTTAAAATGCATTGGCCCTTTTGACAGCAGTTGGCAGTTTTTTTTTTTTTTTAAATCATTAATTCTTTCTGCAAAAACACGGTTGTTCACTCTTCCTAAACGTGTGTACGTCTGCGCGTTTGGACACGTACGTTTTCTCTCTGACTCATCCGTCCAGTGGATGCGAGATGCGGGGCGCGGCTGTTCGTGCCTTTCGATAAATATGCTAATAGCGCAACACCTGTTTGTATAAGAGGAGAAAAACGCAGAGCTGCCCTCAAAAACGCGCACCGAGCGACTCTCCAGGCAGAGCGGCGGGCGAAACCAGCTGGATCTCGAGTTTAATTGGTGGTCGGCGTAAAACTGATGCACGCAAGCTCGTCGTGAGTGTTTCTCGCTTTTGATGTGGCCGCCGTACGTTTTTGCGCGTCAAGAAGCGGTGCAGCGGTGTGCCTCTGTCATCTTAACGCGCTCTTTTTTCCCTTTTCCTCCCCAGTGATGGAGCCCATGACGGTGACGACGTCAGTGGTGGGGCCGGATGAGTTCGACCGCAACGCCCCGCGGATCTGCGGGGTCTGCGGGGACAAGGCCACCGGCTTCCACTTCAACGCGATGACCTGCGAGGGCTGCAAAGGCTTCTTCAGGTGCGTGTCGTCTTCATCTTCATCGGATTAGTTGTTCCAACACGTGGTCATCTCTGTTGAATGTTGAGTGTTACTGCAGGTGTTTCCGTGCGCAGGATATACTCTTTTTAAGCATACGTGCGTTTTTATCGTCAGTAAGGCCGTTGGTTATATTCAGTTACAAATAAATTGTGCTTTTACTGGGAAATATTAGCACACAGCAGATGATTCACATCATTTTCAAACTTCACTGAGTGATCAACAGTTGGTTTGTTTTCCTGAATTAATACAATGATAATAAGGTACAGTAACCCCCCACACTTCGCGGTCTCAGCAATTGCGGTCTCAGTACAGTTTCAAAAAAGTTTCAAAAATATTGATAGAAAAAAATATTTGAAAAAATTTGAAAAAAAATTAAAACGAAGTATACTGTATGTACATATACATGTACATGTACATCCACATTGCAGTTTTCACCATTCGCGGGGGGGGTCACAGCCCCCATTAACCGCGAAGTGTGGGGTATTACTGTAATTGTTGTTAAATATTAATAGTTGTGTCTTTTTAATTAAAAAAAGAAAATAAAAGCAGCGTTTTAATTACACTACTTATACTTACATATAGGGATGGACGATAACTCTTTTTATCAACCGATAACTTTCAGCTCCTAAAGGCCGATATCGATAACACAGACATATATCTAAGATCATTACATCGATACTACGAACAAATCAAAAAACAGTTTTGATATTTTTTTTCCAACAAAAAACTATTGGCAAGCCTCTCAAACATTTTCGTAGAGCAATCAAACAAACCTATTTGATATCTCACATCAACTTAAATAAGGTTAATTACTGACTGATATAAAAAATAAAGGCTCCTTGAACTGATGGAAATACATGCATCAGAATTACAAACTGAAAAAGTGCATTCCAGAAGTTTTACAAAAATTAATGCACTGACACAAGTTAGATTCAAACATTTCTACCTTCTACCCATTTCACCTTTGACCGTGGGTCACCTTTGGCAAATTTCTTGGATTTTTCAAAAGCCTCGCCGATGTGTGTAAGTCCTGGTGAATTCTCTGCTGCTGGGTTGCTCATGTTAGCGTTAGCTCCTATTAGCGCAATTTCAAAACTCCATGGGAGCGATGGTTACGTTTCAGATGGCTGAATGGGTTTGATTTATTAAAGCTTGTGCTATTTTTTCCCTCCTTCACTTGGAGCATCTGTCACAAATAACCAGTGAATTATCTTCTTCGGAAACTTTAGAGAAGTTCCATACATACAGCCACCATGTTTGTTTTCATCAGCACGCTGTGCTGCAGGCTGCATTCAAGCTGTAACATAAATTCCTCCGTTCCCTTGTTAGTCGTTCTTTTGGCCTTTTCTATTTTTTTATGTGAAACATGTGGTAAAATACTGCGAATATCAATTAAAGTCAGCAACTACCAAAGTTATGACCGAGTTAACAAGTTGTTTTCTGGTACGAGGGGGTATTCTTGATTTTCCTTACTGAGAAATTGCTTTTCTGATTATTCCGACGTCACTTAAACATAACATTCACTGCCGGTTATTTGGGTCTCAGTGGGAGCGAGGCACTGCCGTGTTGACAAAAATATATATGTTATCGGGGCTATTCGTCGTGATATCGGAATCATGTCATAATTTCCTATTATCGGCTCGACAATTATCAGGCCGATAATTATCGCGCAACCCTACTTACATGCTCAGAAAGGAGCGTGTGAATGAAAGCTTCATGTCTGTTTGTTACATTGGTGTCTATTTTTTTCCCCCTCAGGTTATATAAACATGCTTGCAGTACTTAAAATATTCATTATTCAGCAACGTCTGTAATTGTTTGCCTTTATAGTCCTCTTTTTTCTTCCCGTCTTTAATTAAACGTCTCATTTAGTCGTGCACAACACGCACAGGTTTTGTTCCAAATGCAGACTAACTTCACAGCGTCCTCAGTCGTTTTACGAGTCCGGTGTGTGAATGAGCGTCGTCCCACTGTCCTGACTTCCTCCTTCAGTTTCTGTATCCAACCTGCCGCCTGATTTGACTTCTCATTGATCTGTAAATTGCCAAACTCGCTGAACTCGGGCTGCAGCGACTGGTTGACATAACCGGCGTAATCGCTTCTTGAAATCACACTGAACAAACGGCTCCTTCTTCACCACCGAGACGGTGATGTTCATTTGTTGTTGAGTGCAGCGTCGACTGAATTCCACTCCTTTGTCTTCACCAAAGAAGGAGAGCGTAAACGGTGACGAGGGAAACGGCGAGGGAGGGGGTAATGTAGTCGTGCACGCGGCTGTAGCTCGAACCCGGTCTTTCTTGTTGTTTGACCAGTGACCTAAAACAAAAGAAACCAGTGTCCCACCACTTTTGTTACACCAGCATCATTTAAGCATCAAATGTTCCACAGTTTTCTGACTGTTTTGGGCAATGGTCGACCCAGCGTACAGCGCAACCACAGAATTGTCAGCGTGAACGTGCACTTCTTTCAAAATAGTTTCATCAAGACTTTGCTTTCCTGTTGATAAAACTGATAAAATCTGCCCCGTATGCAGAGATGCTGGCGGTGATGAAAATAACCACTGTCCACAGAACCGCAGCCGGGGCGGGGTTTTAAGAGTGGCAGCAAGCTTGGCGGGAAAGAGTCATCAGAAGACTTGGGACAGACAACTAGCTCTTGTTCTACAAGTATAGCTATGAACAGTAGAGCTGAGCGATTTTATCGATTCTGCGATATATATCGAAATTTTATTTCCCCAGAGAGTATCGACTTTTTCAGCTGCGGGTATCGATATTCTAAGCTTCTTTCAAAACCCCCGTGTCCCACCTTTAAAAGCTTGCAAGCAACAATTTGCACTGTTTAAATAAATGAAACATTTTTTCTCAACAAATCTTTTATTCATTTTGTCCAGCATTTGCAAGCTGCCTGTCAGCCATATAATGTGTAATTGATGCTTTCACGTCAATTAATTCAAACAAGATGTCACCAAAATCACTTTGTGCCTTTAAAATCTTTTGGAAAATGATGTAAATGTATTGTAAGATGAATATCGATATATATTGTATCGAATATCGTGTATCGTATCGTGATATTAGTGTATCGCTGCAGCCCTAATGAACAGGATGGAGTAATCAGAATGAACCATGTGAGGTGAACATAAAACACTGCCACCACTCACACTTCCTCCATATTTACCTTTGACTCATGGCACGGTTCTGCACGAGAACAGCACAAATAACACAGGGGGAGTAAATTAGGGGGTAGTTTTATGGGAGATATCGTTAAATCACCGATTTGTGACTAATTCCTATAATTTAATACCTATTAAATTTATCTGACCATGTGAGGTTTTTGCCTGAATGTGTCAAACCTTCACAGAAATTCAAAAGACGTTTCATTTCATTTTATTTTGTGGTTTATTAATAATGCTGACGTTTGACCGCCAACGATGCTAAATGAGTAACTGGATTTTTTTATTTTTTTATTTTTTGTCCTCTTGCAGGCGAAGTATGAAACGCAAAGCCTCCTTTACCTGTCCGTTCAATGGAAGCTGCACCATCACGAAGGACAACCGGCGTCACTGTCAAGCCTGTCGCCTCAAACGCTGCATTGATATCGGCATGATGAAAGAGTGTGAGTTGACCTTCACTGATCTCTGAAACTCTAACAATGTTAATGACGCTTTGAAGCCGCAGCCGGAGCCAAATACACGAGGTCACCTGCATATGTTTCTGCCTCCACTTTTTTTTTTTTTAAGGTCGCCTTTGAGGCTTCCCGACATTTCAAATCTTCTACATTAGAGGGACTCTGTGTTTTGACGCAGAGGGCCAGTTTCTATTTTTCACGACATAATTTGAGGAAATTATTAAAATATGAAAAAAATGTAGATTTGCATCTCTTAAGAGAGACCTGTTTTGAATTACTTTCACATTTTATGACCGCAAAGACCCAAAAGACCCGACTAAAAATTCAGCTTTTTTCAAAGCGGACGGGGGTCTGGAGGTCTGAAGATGGCAGGTTTTCAATTGAACTTTGAACTGCTGCGAGGGATTTAATTAGTTATATTTTAAAGAGGTTTTTAATTTGTAAAGAAATCCGTGTGTAAGATCCTGCAGTATTTCAGAGCCAGAAACCGTATTCCCTCAAAGAGAAAGCGGATCCTTGCCGGTGTGATGCCAGAGACGCCTGATACGATCTCCTGACGTCTGATTAATTCACTCTGAATCCTCTGCTTCCGTCTCTGCTGTGCTGTTATCGTACCACCAGCCGCCGGGGAACACGGCGAGCGCCCTCTGTACGCTACCCGTCTTCCCGTCCCTGAATCTGGCTTCAGGATCTCTGCCTGAATGCGTTCAAAGCGTAGTCTGGTTTGATTGACCGTTGTTTAATCCTCCCCAACTTCGGTTAAGTTCTTTTTTCAACAGGCACAGCAAAAGTTGACTTTTTAAAATGAAATTCAAACCAACAGTGTAGGTTTTACATGCCGCACTAACAGGTTTCATATTAAGGCGTCAAAATACGGCAAATGAGATGTGACGAGTCATACCGTTACCTCGGAACAAAGGCCTGGTACTCAGGGCAGCGAAGTAGGCGGGGCTTCATCTGAAGCTTGTTACTTCAATCACATTGATCCTTTTATACTAACGTAACATTCAGATTTCATTGAGCTCGACCTGATCAGAAGCCCGTTCTGATAAATGAACTTTACCACTTGCCGGCATGGCTGCGTTTCAAGTTTCGAGCAGAACATCGCTCGGTAAACACCAAGGTGAAGGTGGGAAACATGCCTTCAGATACAAGTTTCAGCTGTGAGTAAAACGGGTTTCCTCAGTGGCGGGTCATCGTCACTAAAGATGCAATTAGCCGACGCAATAAAGACGCACACCTCCGGGAAATAGTGTCCCTTATAGAGCTGAGCGATTTTATCGATTCTGCGATATATGTCGATACTTTATTTCCCCAGAGAGTATTGATTTTTCAACCGCGGAACACTCACAAGATGTCACCAAAATCACTTCACGGTCTTAACGGGTCCACTTTCATGGACCCGAACCCGAATGGACCCATGAAAATTCGACCCGAAACTGACCCGACCCGAGCTATTGTCACAAGTTCAGGGAGTCCCAACCCGGATGGACCCGCAATATTTGGACCCGGAACCGACCCAACCCGAGTCTTTAGTTTCCGACCACGAACCGAACCGAGTAACCTGAAAAGAACAGAGACAATACAGCCCATAAATGCTCATTTTAAAAGTTGTCTAGTTGTCTGGTTCAGTTGCTACATAGGCTACGTGATGTAAACAACAATAAATCCACGTCGTTATTTTCTTTGCGGATACAGATGCTATTGGTAGCAACTGCTAACGCTAATAGCCTACACCAGTCAGGACGTGTCGTAAATATGTTCTCTCATCCAGCGTTGTCATGTTGGCGATCCGTTGTGATTTACAGCTGCCAGCATACCGCTAATAACACGCTATGGCAACACAAATTGTTTCATGACAAATACGCCATGTTAATTAATAATTAACTGCCCCGAGTGCTGACATTGGCTGCCACCGCCAATATCTTTAACTCTCTCGAGTAAACGCAGACCCAGCCTGTCAGAGAGAACCGACCGGACCCGAGACTAACTTTACCGATTCCAACCCGAAACCGGAGTCACATCTTTTGAATGGACCCGTAACCCGATTCGGGTCGGGTTAGAACCTCTGGTATTCGGGTTGTTCCGAAGACCTCTACTTTGTTCCTTTAAAATCTTTCGGAAAATGATGTAAATGTATTGTAAGATGAATATCGATATATATCGTATCGTGAGCCGAATATCGTGCATCGTATTGTATCCCGAGATTAGCGTATCGCTACAGCCCTAGTCCCTTAATCACTATTAAGGAGGGGAAACAAGGCGGCAACAAACTGGTATTGCGCAATTTCTTGACGGAACGAAGTGCTTTGAAAATCCAAGTCAGAGGTTTTGATCAGCAGCAGAGTGACAGGATAATGTGGTGGCGGAGACGAGAACATGTCACAGAGAGACACGGCGGTGGAGTCGGACACCTTTTGAGCACCTGGTCTGACGGGACTCCACCTTGACCTCAGGGAAGTTGCAGCTCATTCTTCAGAGATGCGCTCCACCCTCCGCATTGTGTCCTCGTGTTTAAGTTTCCTACACCAGCGGGATAATGTTCCCAAACACACCCAAAAAGCTAAAAAAGAAAAAAAAAAAAAAACACACACAGCTTGTTGACCGAGGAGCGGTGACTGTCGTCTACCCTCCATGAACCCCGGTGAACTCTCGCAGGGCCACTTGAAGCCTGGGAAGTATTGCTGACATCACGTGAGGCTCTTTGAAGCGCCGGGGTCGAAGATAACGCGGGTCATCAGGTTTGAACAAACTTGTCCGTGCAGTCTGAGTGTCCTCGCCGCTGGTCTCAGGTTTTTGAACCTCACGTTTGTTACGTGCGCGCAGATCAAATTACGGCAGCTGAACAAAACAAAACTGTTTTCTTTTTTGTTCTTGTGGGTTTCGGGGTTCTGGTGGGCTGCAGCAGTCGGGGTATAAGGACACACTGGGGACCCCCTCTTCACTGCGCCTCCACTCTCCAGGTCCACATTCGCACTGTTCCCTCCCCGCTGTGTCCTGGTCCCGATGTCTCCGGTCACTGACCGCTTTGTTCAGCTGGAACTGAATTTAACACTCCACTGATTAAACTCCAATTAAAAAAAAAAACCCAAAACATCCCTCCCGTCGCTGCTGAAGTTTGGGGTAGTCCCGCCTCAGCGTGGCCCGGCTTCAGCGCCCACCTCTCCGTTGCTAAAAATGGCAGCAGGGTTCACCTAGTGGCTCGCGTCCAGTGTCAAAGTTCACAATACGACCGGTCCAGCCTGGACGCCGCTGTCGTAGCGGACTGATTTCACCGTCTGTAAGGAGTTTGCAGCCCCCCCGTCACGCCGGTCCGCTGTACCGAGTCTCTGGTAGCGCTCGTTTCAGATTTTACGAAGGAATAATGATGTCATTTTTAAGCCCAGCAGCTCCTCTTGTTGGCGCGTGTCATCGCCGTTGATGCGTTTGCACGACACAACTGGGACAGACGGCTTTCAGACTGCAGCCTTCCAGTTGACATTTTATTGACGTGCACTTTTTCGCAGCACCAGCATCTCGTTAACCCGGTCGGGTTCAGATTTCCAAATGCGAACCTCTGCTAAAAAGGAAAAAAGTAGTAAAGACAGAGGGATGTTGCTGAAGATTAGTGCCAGTTTGGGCGGTTTTTAAATCTAAAACTTGGAAACTTGTAGAAGAAGCAGCAGGCACCGGAATCGACGGTGAAAGCTGATCTCATTTACCGTGAGGACACGGGTAATAGTGTTTACAGTGCATACGCATGAGGCCGGCGGTACCATATGGCAAACTCGACCTTGGGTCAAATGCTTCAAATAATTAGTGTTTTTCATCTCGCTGTTTTCCAAACAGATGCGGTCCATCATCGGCGCAGCTGGTCAGAGGGTATAAATCCATTACTGAAATGATATTTTTGAATCATTCGAAAAGCAGCTTTAACTGCGTTCTTCTCTGAAGCACCTTGGTTATTCATGCAGCACCAGGCGTGGGCGTAACACGAGAACACGACGCCATGAGGAGGGAGTGAGACGTCACGCCTTGTAAACTCAAAGTGACCCTTTGTCACAACTGATTTGCGGCCGCCGTCGCGGGGCGTCTTCATCCACGCGTCTTCATCCTGTCTTTATTCGAATTGACAAGAGCGAGGAAGCTTCTCGTCTGCGGGTCGGCGTGCGTTTGGATTATGACACGCAGAGTAGGAAATCCCACCAACAGCAGCGCATCACAATAGCCGCAGCAAATGGGCGGTGACAAGGAGAGAACAGGCGAGAGAAAGGCAAAGCAGGAAGGAAGGAGGCGAGGAGGGGTTAAAGTGCTCTTTTAACAATGACTCTCCTTCTTCAAAGACACACGGTCGTCTCGCTTCCCTGTTCGTTCACGCTCATAACGCCCTGGCGGGCGCACTGAGCACGCTCATGTCACATGGATGATGTGACCCGGGCAGTAGAATGATGATAACCGCTGTGTTGACCACAAATAGCCTTATTACACTGGAGTGGTTGTGCTTCATTGAGGAAAAGATGAGGGAAGAGCGAGCGATGGACGGGAGGGAGAGACTGTTATCAGAATAAAACGGCCTCTTTGTTTGCTGCTGCTCGTGTGTTGGTTCACGCCGAGAGGGGAGCCCACGCACAACGCTACGGCGGCTCTACTTTTTCTGTTTGTTTGTGTTTTTGCAGCACATTTACTAGGGGTGCACGATAATTATCGACCCGAAACCTATCGTGCCGATAACAGGAAATTATGACGTCATCCCGATAAGTCCGATATCATGACGAATAGCCCCGATAACATATATATTTTTGTCATTTATTTAAACAGTGCAAATTGTTGCTTGCAAGCTTTTAAAGGTGGGACACGGGGGTCTTGGAAGAAGCTTAGAATATCAATACCCGCGGCTGAAAAAATGATACTCTCTGGGGAAATAAAATATCAATATATATCGCAGAATCGATAAAATCGCCGAGCTCTACACAGAGGAGTGTTGCATTCAACGAAATTTGTGCAAAACTAGAGCCTTTAATTCTGTTCTATCAACAGCGTATTTAACTTCCATACTGACGTCATGAAACCTTACCGCTTCAGTAATAGTAAAACTTTCCAAAAAGACGTCCTCATGCCAAATGTACTGTACGATCGAGAATTCTTTGACGTCATGAGGCAAATTTAAATGATAAACTCGTGACTAAACTCCATCAGGCTTGTCTGAAGGCAGCTGTCCCAACGTTACGCTCCACACATCCACAGGTTTCATTCAGTTAAAAGTAGGGTTGAGTATTGGCAAGGACCTCGCAATACGATATGTATCATGATACCTGGGTCACGATGCGATATTATCATGATATATTGCGATATTCTACCCAGTTAATATCAAAATTAAAAGTAGAGATGAAAAATCAAGTTGCTGTATATGTTCATCAGATGATATTGATCATTCAGAGAACAAATTGAGTCAAAACTATTTGCTTCAAAACAACCTATTTATTGTTTATTATTAGTGTTTTTGCACATTTAAGTAATCACAATGCGTCTAATACACGAATATATGAATTCCTAAAAAATCGATATTAGGAGCTGAAAAATCAGTAATATATTGGGCGGCCAAAAATCGCGATATATTACAAAATCGATTTTTTTTCACACCCCTAGTTAAAAGTAGGATGAGAGATTTCTAGACGACTTTACAGTCGTTGATTGATTTTTTTTGTTTCAAACATCAACAAAGTGGGGAGAGCTCCCTCCTTCAGTTGCCCCTGAGGAAACACAGCTCATCTTTACACGAGCACGAACCTTCCTCCCGTCAAGAGTTTTTCTGCAGCATGCACGTTTGTTGTGTTTGTTTCTGGTTCACGAAGTACAACAACGCTGTTCTCGCAAGATTGATGGGCAGCTGGTGAACGGTAATGAGATCTTCGTGACAAAATGTTCCAGGTTAGCGGTGTCGTACAGTTCGTGTGGTTGACCCACAAATAGAGGCTGCAGCTACAGCCGGGTTCGATCCCCAGCTCATGACCCTTTGCTGCCTGTCTTACCTCTTTTTTTCCTGTCAATAAAGGCCACTGGAGTCACTAAAAATCTTTATTTATTTTCTAAAGAACACCCTTTATTCCAGTCTTAATCTTTCTCTACACAGCCATCATGCAGTGTCAGTTACCACACACACTAGTGTGTTTTTTTTTTTGCTCATATAACAAATACTTTATGTATAATTCACATAAAAAAAATGTCTCCTTGTACCACTTGGATCCAGTCCAAATGATAAAGCCTAAGCACACAGCTTTGTATTACGTCTCTGCTTATGCCGACTAACCGTAAGTGGATGCCGGTAAATACTAGAAGGTCACAGTATGGTGACCCTGTGACCTCCGTGGTTTAAAGTGGGACTGCTGATGGCCGTCTGTTGCAGAACTGCATCTTACATGCAGCGGCACTCAACACGTGCATGTCCTTAGTAGGGCTGTAGCGATACACTAATCTCACGTTACGATACACCATACTCGGCTCATGATACGTTATATATCGATTTTCGTCTTAAGATACATTTACATCATTTTCTGAAAGATTTTAACAGGACAAAGTGATTTTGTTGACATCTTGTGAGTGTTCCAATGACTTTGTTTGAATTAATTGAACTGAAAGGTAGTTGACCGCAGACAATGTCACAGAGAGGAGAGAAAGGAGGCTTCTGATTGGTCAATTCTACATCCGCGTAGAAAAGAGCCCATCATCGAAGAAATGAGGAAGTACCCACATCTGTACGATTTTCGTTTTCCGCACTACAAAGACAGCACATATTCTAGTAATTCATGGAGGGAGATAGCGATGAATGTGGGTCTGGATACGTTCGAGACGGTGAGGAAAGTGGAAAAATGCAAGAGATAAGTTTAAGTTTAGCTAGTTCATGATTGTTCTTGCGTTGTGGCATGGAATAACATAGCACAGACACGCTTCAAAGTTGGGCATAAATCAAAAGTAACTGCGGCATACCGGCGACAAGATAACTGCGACACATTGCAGCGAGAGTAAACACAGCCCTTAAAGCCGGCGTTTTCCACCGCTGAATACGGTCTCAAATCCTGACAAATAAAGCAGGCAATGGACTCCGTAATTTTCTGCGACCTAGGTGAAGTAGATGGAAACTTGTGGCAACAACTGCCATCACTGTCCAGCATGGTTTGTTTCGGATTGCGCCGCAACTTCTTGGGCTAGCTCTCAGTTATTCAATTCAAATTCAATTCAAAATACTTTATTAATCCCCCAAGGGGTAAATTCAAGTTTCAGTACACCAGGAAAAATCTGGTGTACTAGAGGAGCTGCTAGTGTCCTGCGCTGCTTTTAATGCCTGGTCCCGTGGTCCGAGTGCTAACTCCAGATAACAGCCACTAGCAGCTGTTAAAACAGTTAACAGTTAGCATTACCTTGTCCGGGTGGTGACGTTTCAGGTGGGCTCGCAGGTTGGTGGTATTTCCAGAGTACTTCATGTTTGTGTGACACAGCTTGCAAACCACCAAACTTTTGTCTAAATCTTCACTTTCCACATCTGCTTTTAAGCACGCAGCCGCTGGGTTTATACTCGCCGCCATCCTCCTGACTGGCTCAGCTGTAGCCAGAAGAGAAAGAAGCTTCTGGATAACCTGTTAGAAATGCTCTACAGCAACGCTAGCGGCTGGAGGACTTAATGGCTCTTCCTGGACTTTGCAGGAAGAACACCCGTGTGGGACACAGGGGTTTTGAAGGGAGCTTAGAATATCGATACCCGCGGCTGAAATATCGATACTCTCTGGGGAAATAAAATATCAATATATATCGCAGAATCGATAAAATCGCTCAGCCTTAGTCCTTAGTCTTATTCTTATTTGACCTTTTCACGTCAGTCGCTGCCCCTCTGCTGAGCCTCAACTCCCTGAAAATGTCATCTCCATTTCCCAGGGTGCCCTGCAGGGAGGGAGCTCCTCGTGTTTGGGTGACGTGTTTGTTTCAAATATCAGACAAAGATCACTTACCCTGCCTTTAATATCACCCCTCGCGCTCGCCATCGCAGCGTTTCTAAACTGATCTTTCGAGCCGCACGTTTCAGACGCCGTGCGTCATCGTGGGTGTGTATTTTTATTTATTATTTTCTATTGTCTTTTCATGTTGTCAGCATTGCAGCTATGCGGATTAGGCGGCGTGTCGCTGTGTGCGTCTGTGTGTCCCAGCGAGCTGCGCCAGCCGAGCTCGTAGTAAACACCGTCCTTATTCGACAGAGGTTCAGAAGATGCCAGGAAAAGACCTCCCCAGACGCACGTCTGTGTGAATGCGCGTTTTCATGCCTGCGGTGTTTGTGTAGATTTGTATGCCGAAGCAGGGGTTTTTATTTGTAACAGGATTAGAATCGCAGGAGAGTTTTCGAAACGTTTTAGCGCTCAGATGATTGAACTCCCGCTCTCTGCCAAGGCCTTAAAGTGGCTCCCTAATTCTTCACCCTCCGTCAGTCCTTTTTATTCAGTCCCCTTGACAACCTTTACTGCATATTACCGTAATTGCTCCGGTTATAGTTGCATAGACTGAATGCTGCTCGGGGAAAAAATGCACAGGCTTTGTCTCAGATCAGTTGCTTATCTTAAAACTCTGATCCACACGGGTTTGCAAACCACGATGTCCAAAAATAGTGCAACACATTAACACAAAGAAAAAAGAAAGAACTTCTGCTGGGTTTTTTTGTCACCTTTTCCTGCGCAGGAAGGCACTTCTTCGTTTTGGCCGATGCGTTCGCAGATAAGAAACCCAGCCACTTGAGCGGCCTGCCCAAAATCGACATTAATGAAGGTGTTTATTTTTTTTCTGAGCGAGCATGCATCCTTCCTGCCGCCGTTCTCACCCATTCAGATCTGTACGTCAGCTGTTCTCCATCACGTATCGCGGTTTGCCCGATCTCACCCCGAGCCGGGCCGCTGGTGAGAAAGTCCTGGCTCCACATCAAATGCTGCTTGACATATATCACACTGAATGTGAGCGTTAGCAGCCTCCATTGTGTTTGGCTTGTTTGTCGCCTGGTTAATGAGTAAGCCCACTGTGAACCTCTGGCCTCCACCACAGGGGCTCTCTTGTCTTCCCTCCTTTACCCGGTCCCTCCAGCATCGCTGGGGTCGACCAAAACCTGATTTTGTTATTCTGTTTAATTAATTCCCCTCTCACTGTTTGCCTTTCTTTTTTTTTTTTTTTTTTTCTGTCTTTGCTTCTCTTTGCCCAGCCAGGCACCACATCACCATATCCAATCAGCTGCTTTCCAAAACCCCAGACAGTCTTTTTGGTAAACTCCCGCACGTCTGCCAAATGCAGCGGGGTGGTCAAGTTGTGCCTTTGATGGACTGCTGCTTTTTTCTTTTTCTTTTTTTTTTTTTCCTCCTTTAATGATGCCATCCAGTGCTCAAACTTCACCGTCAAGTGCCAGCCTTAGAATAGCTGTTTTGACAGCTTGCGCCAAACTTTGACCAAACTCTGCCTATTCACGATTATGCTTTGCATACTTGGATGTCCTCACCACGAGGAATGGCTCTCGGCGAGCCTTTCACTGACACTGGAGTGCAGCCAAAGCTTAATTAATAGTGGCTTAAAGAGATGAAAGCCAAGTAAGTCCCGGTTGGCTAAACAGTCGGATTCATTCAGGTGCCTTTTTAAAGCCTTTAGCAGTAGTAGATGTTGCTCCCAGCATAAAACACATATTGTGGTTACATAATGTTGCTTGAATAGTTGCAATTCAGATTGCAATGAGAGAAAGTCTTTCTTAAGATGTTTGTTTGTTTGTTTGTTTTTTTTACATGAAAACAAGTTTTCAGTGTTTCAGTGCCGTTTGATTTACTATCATTGACGTTATGAAGGTGTTGAAGGCCGCACATTTAGGTGTGTTTCAGGTGCTTTTTTTAAGGGTGATGTCTGTTATTTTTTTCCTGTTGGGTGGCCAGCAGAAGCTGTGATCTCGCACAAACCCAACTTTGTATCTCTGACCTCCAGCGCACCTCCAGGCGTCGCTCCCATGAGCCCGTTTATATTTTGGCTGATGACAACTGGATGGGCTGGAAGGGAAATAAATGTATGATTTCTTGGAAGATCCCTAAGCTAAAGGGTGGAGACACGGGCGCCACGTGCACGCCAGGCATTACAGACGCTGGCTTTTGCGCCGTATATAATTCGGTCTTTGTCATTTTGGTATGTGGACTATGATGTCTGTATTTCGTAGAAGCGAGCTGAAGCACGGATCCATCTGACCACAGACCACATGCTCATTGTTTTTCTGTCCTTCTGACATGAGCTTGAGAACAGAAAACCGTATGGTGGACCTCCACAGGACTGATACATAGCTTCCTCTCTGCATCCAGCAGGGGTTTCCAGAGTTGGGTTTCATCCACGGAAATCACTCTAGAAACTTCTTTTCTTCCATTTGCTCCAGCTTTGGCAGGTTGAGGTTAGGGGTGTGAAAAAAAATCGATTTGGCGATATATTGTGATTTTCGGTCGCCCAATAAAATATCGATTTTTCAGCTCCTAATATCGATTTTTTTAGGAAATTGTTTAATTTTCACATTTAAATAGTTTAAAATTTAAATGTGCAAAAACACAATGATGAATGATCATCATCTGATGAACATATACAGCAACTTGATTTTTCATCTTCACTTTTAATTTTGATATTAACTGGGTAGAATATTGCAATATATGGTGATATCATATCATGACCCAAGTATCATGATACATATCGTATCATATCCAGGTCCTTGCTAATACTCACTCCTAGTTGAGGTCACATCATGGCAATAATGTTTCTCCAGCATCACCCAGGAGTAGCAGCCGCTGACCACCGGCGTTGCTGTACGTGACGATACCGGTCGACTGGATTAATGTGGATTAAAGTAAAGAAATCAAAACCACACGTAACAGACAACACGATCCATTTCACACAGCGATCGCAAAATCAGCGCAAATATCATTCATCTTCCAGGGAAGCGAGAAGTTTGAAAGCGACGCCACCTTCTGGTTTCGTCCACTTCCGTTGCGGCTTTTGCAGTTGTCTGAGACGTCTCGGAGGTCTCTGCCGGGCCTCATTTCAGCTCTGCCGCCGCTCGTCTCGCAGCACACTTGAAATGAGGATGTTTGGACGGATTTGACCTCAGTGGATGTAACGTAACATTCTTCTCACCCTCTCGGCCCAGTTCATTGTACCAGCCCGACGAGCACGAGCAAAAACGGGCTCCAGAATCAGTCTGTAGAGGGCCTTTGGGTGACATCACGGAGGGTTTGTCCAGTGATCGTTCAGTCTGCGTGGCTCTCGTCCAGTTTTCCTCCGTACGTGTCTGATGACTATTTAAAGGAAATAACCTTGAAAACAACTTTCCAGAAGATGGGCTCTTTATTTTCAAGGCCTATTAAATCCCGCCGTGGCTCTGCCTCTGCTGGTGTGTGAACGGGGCAATCAAAAACACATTTGGTTTCTCGTGTCCTTAAATGCACCTCGAGGAGATAAGGGGCAAAGAGATGATTTCCAGGAACAGCTCGGTTAATACCCTCATTAATAAAAAAAATGCTTAAAGAAGGTGAAACCGCCCTAAAGTTTTACAATCAGCAATTTCTTTCGCTGCCAGATTGGCAGATCGGCGACCGTATTTTTGTTTGCTGTGACCCCATTGCTGTGGCAGCCTGTCTATCCTTGGCATTCGTTGTCTGTCTGGCAGACGTGCCGCCTGGCAGTTTGTCTCCGTGCATAGTTTAGCACCTCATGACGATCGTTTACTGTGGCAAAGAGTCAGAGGATTAATACGGGCCAAGGCGTTGAGGGGTCGGCGCACGACTCCGGCAGCTACTACAATGACTTTCAGGCTGAAAACGGAGAAAATAGAAATATCAAGCGTGAGCGTTCCCCTCGGTATTTATGCTTCCTGTGGTGTTTTTGTTTCCTCCCACGTGCGCGCTGTGACTGCAGCGTCTGTGAAGACCAAAAGCCAACAGTAGCGCATGCATTATAAAACAATTCAGCGCCGTAAGACACGTGGAAGCGGGATGCATTCCTCCGAAGAGACCGTGAGACTTTGTCACGCAGTCGGACCTGAGAGAGTCATGAAAAGTATATCTGGTTTAGTCTGCTCCACCTGCAGCCTCTGCTTCCGCCGCATGAATAAGGAAAAAAGGCCCCTGAACATCCAACACGCACAGCACGTATTTAAATTAAAAATAAAAAAAAACAGGCAAGGAGACGTGACAGACTTCCCTGGCGTGCCAACTCCAGCGTGGTTGGGTATGTACGGCTTGTGCAACCTGGAGCGGAAATATCTGGAGCCTTCATTACAGCTCCCTCAGCTCGTTTTACTGCTGGCATTTTTCACCTCAAGGCAGCTCTGTAGTTGATTCACCGAACTTCAAGTCCAACTCCGGTCGAAAAATCCAATCAGCGTGGAGTCGGCTGTGGATAAGTCGAGTCGAAACACACGCACTGTCTTGGAAACGCTTTTAAAGCGTCTCTGAGCATGAGTGTTGTTGTTACGGCGTTTTTTTTTTTTTTTTATTATTATTTTGTTTGTTTTGTACAAAGAAGCTTATAGAAACCAATAAATGTTACATTTTTTCTTCAGTTTAACTGAAGGAGCAACTGCACCGCCGGACGGCAGCTTCGGTCGCGACTGCCGACAAACAAATGGACTGCTTGACGGTGCGCTTTTTAATTACGACGTGTTCCCTCATTTCTCACATCAGCAAAGGGACCTCCACCTCCTTTCCCAGGATGGAAACACTGCTGTGTTGATTCTTGCTCCTCCTGAAGTCGACAATCATCTCCTTAGTTTTGCTGGTATTTAATACGAGATGATTGTTACTACACCATTTCACAAACTGACAGATCAGTTCTTTGTACTCTGCTTTCTGTCCGTTGCTGATACACCCAACAACTGCAGAGTCATCAGAGTATTTCTGCAGATGACAGGACTCAGAGTTGTACTGGAAGTCGGAGGTGTAGAGCGTGAAGAGAAATGGTGAGAGAACAGTTCCTTGTGGTGCTCCAATGCTGCTGACCTCCATCTCAGACACGCAACCTTTCAGTCTCACAAACTGTGGTCTGTTTGTGAGGTAGTCATAAATCCAGGAGGTTGTGGAGGAATCCACCTGGAACTTATGGAGCTTCTCACATAACAACGCAGGCTGAATTGTATTAAAAGCACTTGAGAAATCAAAGAACATGACCCTCAAAGTGCTGCCTGATTGGTCCAGATGAGAGTGGGCTCTGTGAAGCAGGTAGATGATGGCGTCTTCAACCCCAAGCCCATTACGATATGCAAACTGTAATGGGTCCTGAAAGGTGCTGACCTGCTTGTTGAGGTGGACCAGTAAGAGTCTCTCCAGGACTTTCATGATGTGAGATGTCAGGGCAACTGGTCTGTAGTCATTACGTTCAGCTGGTTGTGGTTTTTTAGGCACTGGAACAAGGCAGGATGTTTTCCACAGCACAGGAACTGTTCTCTGTCTCAAACTGGTGTTGAAGAGGTGCTGGAGAATCGGACATAGTTGCAATGAGCAGGTCTTCAGAACTCTGGGACAGACACCGTCTGGACCTGCAGCCTTGTTCTGGTTCAGTTTCTCTGGTTGTTTTTTGACCTGAATGCAGGAGACAGACAGAGTGGAGGGGGAGGCAGAGGAGGTCTCTGAGGTGGAGAAAGATGACACTGTTTTCTGGTCCATGACTGAGCTGCAGGGTGACAGAGTGGAGGTGTGACAGGAAAGCTGTGGGCTCACCGAGGGGGTGTGGTCTGTTGGGCTGAAGGCGGGGGGGAACTGAACCTATTGAAGAACCTGTTCAGTTCATTAGCTCTGTCCAGACCTCCATCAGTCTGGTCCCCCTTTGCCTTGAAGCCGGTGATCTTCTTCATTCCAGGACCACACATCCCTCACGTTGTTCTGCTGGAGCTGCCTTTCTAGCTTCTTCCTGTAGTCCTCCTTGCACTTCCTGGTTTGTGTTTTAATTTGTTTTTGTGTTGTCTTCAATAACTCCCTGTCTTCCATCCCTAAAGGCTTTCTTTTTGATGTTCAGCAGCTTTTTCAGGTCTCTGGTGATCCAGGGTTTGTTATTGGGAAAGCACCTCACAGTTCTTGTTGGAACGATGCTGTCCACACCAAGGTTATTATCGTTAACGAAAACAAACAAAATAACAAAAACTAGAATTGAAAAAACATTTTCGTTAACTGAAATAAAATAAAAATGCAAGTTTTTAAAAAAACGATAACTAACTGAAACTGTATTATGTGTTTATAGAACGAACTAAAATTAACTATAATGATATCAAGAACGTCCTTCGTTTTCGTATTTGTAATTTTTTTTTCTCATAAACGTTTGAAATCTATTAACTTCGCTCCACCGTACAACCACAAAAAAAAAAAAAAAAAAGTGATCAGCAGTGATGGCTGCGGCAAAAGTTGGGAGAAAGCGTTACAGTCCTATTTGGGATTTCTTTGACCATGACTGTGTTAATGATTGTTGTAGAAGCAGGTGATACAATGTGTGGAATACTTCTCAAGGAGAAAAAACCCACCAATCTGAAAGTCAGTTTGAAAGGCTTGCATAAGAAGGCTAACCAAGACTAGCTGGATAAGCTAGCCTAAGCTAGCCCCCTGGAAGGAAGGCTAACCAAGACTAGCTGGATAAGCTAGCCTAAGCTAGCCCCCTGGAAAGAGAAGCTACAGGCCAGTCAGCTTTGGGAAGGACCGCGAGAAAACAGCAACTATAATGGACTGTTTCCATGGAGACCAAATAGTTGCTGGTCAGTAAATACGCAGGAACACCACAAGCGGGAAGACGCATTCATAAATATGTTTATTTAGACCGGAATGTAAACACGACTATGTGATTCGATAGCCTTCAAAAAGTTCAGTGCTTCACTCGAACCAAAATTACAACCCTAATTTACAAAATAAAACTAAAACTAACACTGAAACTAATAAAAACTAAACTAAAACTAAGTATTTCAAAACAAAAACAAATAAAATCTAGCAAAACTGCTCTAAAAACGAAATTGAAACTAACTGATTTTGGAAAAACTAAATAAAAACTAAAACTAATGGAATATCCAAAACTATTATAACGCTGGTCCACACAGAGGTTTATGTAATCTGTCACACACTCAGTCATGGTGTTGATGTTGTCTCCATGAGGTTCACAGAGGACATTCCAGTCCGTAGCCTCAAAGCAACCTTTCAGAGCATCTTCAGCTTCACTAGACCTGGTTTTAATAGTTTTTGTGATCACTGGTTGCTGCTGGAACATTTACATGACTGTGTTCGAATTTTCTTTTGCTCTGTTTCATCGTGACGTATTCTAACCCCCCCAACCCTCCTCCTCTGCTGCAGTTATACTGACAGATGAGGAGGTTCAAAGGAAAAAGGAAATGATAATGAAGAGGAAGGAGGAGGAGGCGGCCCGCGAGGCGATGAAGCCCCGGCTGAACGAGGAGCAGGCCCGGATCATCTCCAGCCTGGTGGAAGCCCACCACAAGACCTACGATGCCTCCTACTCCGACTTCTCACGCTTCAGGGTGAGTCCACGACGTCCTCCGTCACCTAACCGCCGGCCGTTCTTCCCCGCGAACACCTGGAAAAGTCGGACCGGTGTTTTTCAAAATGGCGCTTGTAACCAGGCCAGCGACACCAGTGACACGGGTCACCAAAGCCCTTTTCTGTTTTTAACTTGGTCGTGTCAGACAGCGTTGTCCCAGTGGACAACAACAACAGGATGGTGCAGAGTAAATGGGATGGAGATTACTAGGGGTTTGAAAAAAAATCAATTTGGCAATATATTGCGATTTTCGGCCGCCCAATATAATATTGATTTTTTTAGCTCCTAATATCAATTTTTTTTTTTTCATATGATCTGTTCAGATCAGTGTTTAAACTGACACGATAGGAGAAATTATTTTTTCATATTTTTGTGCATTGTCAGTAACTTCGGGTACTTTATCCTTAATGTTCTCACTTACAGAGGTTACAGTATGTTGTAATGGCTACTTAAAACTAGGGATGGGAATTGATAATATTTTCCAATTCCGATTCCATTATCGATAATGTTTAACGATTCGATTCTTTATCGATTCTCCTATCAATTCTAATTTGGGGAAAAAGGAGAACAAACAGTTTTATTAGCATCAATTTTTTTTACTTAGAAGTCACGACCTTACAAACTCAACAGCGAGGTCAAAAGAGGCCCAAAGATAATGTGTTAACTGTTGTAATATGTAATTGTGCAAATACACAAGAATGTGTAACATTTTACTAACAGATTTTTCCTAATAGAAATAAAAAAAAATCTCCATTTTTAAAAGGATATATGAGCTCACTAAGCAACTCAAAAATAATAAAAAAAGATAAATACTATCAAAAACAATGGAACAGTGCATAGTGGAAATCTGCAAATACTATGAAAAATGAACAATTCTTTTGCAGAAAAATTAGCATGTCTTCCAGCCTCTGAACCAGCCAGACTCTCTCTCTTGTCACGGTCATCTTCTAAATGTAATGCAGAAGGCATTTGTTTAATAACATAGCATTAATGTTGTAGCGTGTTTTACAAAGAAGCACATAGGCAGCAGGATAGCTACTTACCAGAGTTACCAGAGGTGATCTTAGCTTGGCTACTGCTGCTGGGTTGAGATCCATCAGTCCAAAGCGTCAAAAACACGACACTTGTTATCACATGTTGTGTGCGCAAATGTTGTTAAACTCTGTTATCTCCACTTTGCAATGACTGCTAGTTGCCTTGTTGCCATCTTTCTTTGTGAAGTGAAGCCAAACTTTGGAGCGTTTGAACCTGGTGGGCGCCATTGTTGTTTACAACTCCAATGCGCGTGCTAAACCGACGTAACCTAATCACGTAAGAGCTTTCTGGAATTGACTGTGCGTAACTTGCGTAAATTACATGAGATTCGTGCTGGTTGGAATCGATAAGAGAAACGCTAGATAAACTGCCAAACAATTCCATGGAATTGAAACACACGGAACCGATTCTCTACAGGAACCGGTTCTCGATTCCCAACCCTACTTAAAACTACGACTGACTACAAAAACTGACTACAAAACTATTACTTAAAACTACCGCATACTGCAAAAACACTAATAATAAACAATCAATAGGTTATTTTGAAGCAAATAGTTTTGACTCAATTTGTCCTCTGAATGATCAATATCATCTGATGAACATATACAGCAACTTGATTTTTCATTTCTACATTTAATTTTGATATTAACTGGGTAGAATATCGCAATAAATCGTGATATCACAATATCGTGATAATATCGCATCGTGACCCAGGTATCATGATACATATCGTATCGCGAGGTCCTTGCCAATACTCACCCCTAGAGATTACAGATTGGCCTTTATGAGAGTCTCAGTCTGTGATTTATTTACCGAGCAGACGGTAAAGTGCTGCTCCGAACCCCACAGGCTGACGTCTGAAATAACTTGACGGGGATCGTCTGTGCTTTTCATTATTGTAGACACAAGGAGCCAGATATGTTCACGAAAGACACAATGCGCCGCTGTTTTTTTTTTTTTTGTAGAACTCTCGATATTAATATTTATGAGATCAAAAGAGCGAGCCAGCGCCGGACTGCAGCAGTGCAGTGAAGCTTCGCTCTCACCGTTACACTCTCATGCACACATATTCAAAACATTCACATATCCAACGCACTCTTTTCAATCTTCCCCGCTGCTGCTCTCAGCACTTTCTGTTGTCAGTGTGTCAGTCGAGCACATGATCGGGGTTGCGGCAGAGCTGACGGGCGCTTTTTCTTATTTGTAGCCGGCCCAGTAACATAAGTTATTCACTCCGAGGTCTAAAGAAACCCCGATTGTGTGAAACGGGTCTCTGGCCCGTGGTGACTGCAGTGATTTTATCGCCCGATTCTCAGTTCCAAGTGGGAGACGGGAGAAGAAGCTGTGACTGTATTTATGCCTGTCTGTCTTTTTTTTAATTTAATTTTAATTTTTTTTTTTTTTTTTTTTTTGTCCTGCAGCCTCCGGTGCGTGACGGCCCGGTAACACGCAGCGCCAGCAGAGCCGCCTCCCTTCACTCTCTTTCTGATGCCTCCTCTGATTCATTCAACCACTCACCTGGTGAGATGAATGGGCTCCTTCTTCTTCAGACTTTGTTTGCATTCAGGGTTATCTTTACCAAGGACACAAGTGATTCAATCGAGTATCCTGTCGGGCGTCACCGTGGCAAGGTTTCTCACTGCACAAACAAGCACGGACTTTTATAAATTAATGACTGAAGCTTTTGTTGTGTTTCATTGCTGTTGTCTCATTATTGGGGGATTTTAGTTTTTACAGTCGGATTTGGAAATAAAACGTGCAAGATGTGATCAAAGTTTTTACTTTCATAACTGTAAATGTAACGATAATTTTTAATACTTTGATCTGAAGAAAGTTTGATTAGTGATTGGTGTTTTTTTTTTTTTATTATTATTACCTGTCAGTGACTCCTTGCTGGTTTTGTGTGAAGCCATGAACCGACTGTAACCCATGTGTCTTGTATCAAATCCCCTCCTCAAACAGAGTCAGTGGACACCAAGATGAACTTCAGCAGCCTGTTGATGATGTACCAGGACGGCGCGAGCAGTCCAGACTCCAGTGAGGAGGACACCAAGCTCTCCATGCTGCCCCACCTGGCGGACCTGGTCTCCTACAGCATCCAGAAGGTCATCGGCTTCGCCAAGATGATCCCGGGCTTCAGGTGTGAACTTACGCCACTGCAGTAAATAAGTTTGGTCAGCAAAACACCCGAGGAGGTGATGAGTGTTGGAGGCTTTTCAGAATTTTAATTTAACTTGGCAGGTATGTATCATGTCCCACATAACAAAGAGCATTTGGCTCAGACTTGGCTCATATCTGCACTTTTCCTTGGCCCACATTTGGCTTTGACTGACAGCGTTAGCTGGGGCCCAGTTTTGATTTTCTTTGAATGTTTGGGCCACATCTGGCTCATACACGTATATGTAGTTCGTTACCTTGTACCTCGCACGTCTGATGACATATAAACACACGTTGAAACCCAGATGATGAACTTTGGGACACGTTTGAACCACACAGCAGCTGCAGTGTCTATAAGTGTGTCATAAATGCCAGAATTAACCCAGATTGGGCCTAAATGTGCCTCACAGGTCTTTGACTTGTTCCGTCAGATCTGATCTAATAACATTCCTAAATTGAAACAGTTCGTGAATGGGCAGCATAAATAAATCTGCAACTCATTTCCAGAGTGATTAAAGGTAGGGTAAGTGATTTTTGGACGTTGTCATGTCTGTTGATATGTGAAATAAAACATCAACAGACACGGAGAACTAGCTCCTTCACTGCCAAGCACCGACCCTCGTCTCGTCAGTGATTGGCCGGAGCAACGTTTGTCATGGTTTGGGGTGCAGATTGGCCTCCACTTCCAGTTTACAAAACCAAAGCTGTGTGTGGACACCGGGGTTTATGTACTCGCAAGATGACTGGTGAGGAGATGAGAAGCTGCATAAAAATTACTTACCCTACCTTTAAGTGTTGAGCAAAAACACCTGCGGTAGGTTGAACCAAACCACAGTATTGATGTTTAAGGTGTAAACGTGGTTTATTGCTGACAGTGAAACAGCTCTGCTCCCCGCTGCTCTCTGTCGTCCTGGTTATTATTTATTGACCAGCTAAACCCTGCTGGATCAAACGCACGACAGCCAACAGCATGAATGAGTTCCCCTCTTACACACGGAGCACATTGATTCGCTGTCCACATGCATGCAGGACATTATTGTGTTACATAAAAAAAAAACAAAAAAAAAACAAGCTTTTCCGTGAATACACCGGAACAGGCCGTGGCTTTATGAGTACATGCTGAGCTGTGAGAAAACTTTTTATAGATGCATGCACGCAGGGAGACTGCATAATACATGAACAGAGGCGCAGCGTGTCTCGTCATGAGGAACAGAAATGATCGCTGATGTGCAGCAGTCATGAGACGATAGAAGAAAATTTAACAACAGAGGTGATAAAACATCATCTCTGTCCTGATTTCTGTCTAAAACGAGCCGGTGGAGCCTAAAAACGAACAAAGCATCACGACGTTTACGTCCATAATCCCCATGGTGTCAGTGGTTTTGCTTCAAAGCAGTCGGACGCCCGACCGTCACGCCAACAGGAGCAGTAATGACATTTATTTATTTTAAGACTCCGTTCTAGCTCATTCCAGAGGTGCCTGACGAGGGTGAGGTCATCGCTCCGTGCGAGCAGGCCCAAAACGTCCACAACGTCCTGGTGTGCTGAGGCATTAAGACAGGAGTTCCTCACTAATCCCATCCTCGCTTTAAAGAAAATCTGGAGTTACTTTGTCTCGACGTGACGAAACTTCCGTCGCGTGTTCCGCAGGGAATAATTAAGCTCGACAATGATTTTTTTCAGTTTGTCTTTAGTGACAACGTGAGAAGGAAAACAGACACAGCAGCTCCTTAAATCCAGCAGCAACGGCGACAAATACAATCTGCATAAAAGCTCAAAGGACATAAAAGGTTTCCGGTCACATCTGCTTCCGTCGTTGTGCGAGGACGTGCACGCAGTCACGTTAAGCACACGCTCATTGTACATGCCGTGCTCGTCGCTCTCGTTTGTGAGCGTGGGTGGTTAAGTAGAACTTTCTGGTACATAAACAGCAGTTATCTGTGAAATGGATCTGACTGTGAGCTGGAACAATGCGATGTGTGTGTGCCTGGCATTAGAACGCCGTCACAGCCTTCAGATATTTGATCTTCAGGAAGTGGTCAGTTCACTTCATTCCCCCCCGCTCTGTTTGTGATATTTAAACCACTGTTCATTTGCCTCGCGCGGCTAAAAGCGTAGCTTCTTCCACTTTTAGTTCTCGCTATTTAAAGGTGCGACGCTGCGTGGAAACGCGTCAGGCCAAACAAGGCAGCGTTATATTCTTATTCGCCCCCCGTGCTTGCGCGATCCCAAATGTTTTCAGCGCGTGATCATCGACTGTATTCGGTGGAACAATAGGTTTTAGTTCAGACTCAGGCTGCCACACTTACCTGGTTAAGTAAAGTCTAAGTGGTAAACCCGCGTTTTCTTTTCCACAAAGCTGAAGGTGTCTTGGAGTCTTAAAGTCCACGTTGATCACTGTCGTTTATATCAACATTCCCTCTTGATGGTTGATGGACAGAGAAAGAGGCAGGAATAATGCGTTTTACACTCAGAGGGTGATAAGATCACGACTGATGTGTTCTCGCATCCCCAACGCTTTTATTTTCTCACAGAGAATCTCATTAGAGCGCAGAGCTGGACTTGGACAATGTATGAACAACAGCAGCAAACATATCCAGCGTCAAATCTGTACATCGCACCAATGTAGCGGTACCCCGAGAGGTCGCCGGCTCAGAGGACGTGTCCCAGAAAACCCCCATCCATAATGGTGCCGCCCTGTACTGGTGCCGAGAGCCAGCTCCTCCACAGGAGGGAAGGGGGTGGTGCCGGTCCCCCACCTGTTTTACGAGCCTCTGGTTTTCTTCCTGTTGGCTTTAAAACGCATGTTGTTGAATGAGGCAGTGACTCATACTCAAACGAGCCAAACGTCATATAGAATTACCGCGATTCAAGGAAATTCTTCCCGTTGTGAGTAATGCTGCATTTTCACTTGTTGTTCACATCGTTTCAGAGGCCATCGGAGTGCATCTAATAAAAAAAAGGAAAAGAAAATGTAGCCTGTGCTTGGAGATTTAAAAAAAAAATGGATTCCTAAAGTAAAAGATTTTTGTGTTCCCTGTTATTAACATGAATGACGGCTCATGCAGCCTACTCTATTAGGACTTGTTGCTCTTATTCAGGTGTATATGAACAAATTATATATATATATAAAAAGGTTGATGAGTAGGGGTGTGAAAAAAAATCGATTTGGCAATATATTGCGATTTTCGGCCGTCCAATATAATATTGATTTTTCAGCCCCTAAAATTGATTTTTTTTTAGGAAAATTTTATTCTGTTTATTTTATTTTATTTATTTATTAAATGTGCAAAACACTAATATTAAACAATAAATTGATTGTTTTGAAGCAAATACTTTTGACATAATTTGTCCTCTGAATGATCAATATCATCTGATGAACATATAGAGCAACTTGATTTTTCATCTCTACTTTTAATGTAGATATTAAATGGGTAGAATATCGCAATATATCGCGATAATATCGTATCGTGACACAAGTATCATGATACATATCGTATCGCGAGGTCCTTGCCAATACTCACCCCTGTTGATGAGCCAATCAATCAAATGACTCAGGGCTCCTACTCACGCAGACAAAAGATCAGCGCGGTGAATGAATCCTGGGGATAATCGATAGTTTTTGGTTTAGATCAGATGTTCCTACGTACTACAAAACGAGCGGTTTGACGACGGCCGCCACGCTGCTCTTCACGACCAAAGACTTGCCGATTATAAATTTCTGATGACTCCGTCTGCTTTACTAGCCAGTTGAAATGCAACGTGAAATGACGTTTTGATTAGAGCTGAGCAATTTTATCGATTCTGCGATATATATCAATATTTTATTTCCCCAGAGAGTATCGATTTTTCGGCTGTGGGTATCGATATTCTAAGCTCCTTTCAAAACCCTCGTGTCCCTCAGGGATGCTCCTCCTGCACTTTGCAGAGCCGTTAAGTCCTCCAGCTACTCTGCTGAGATGGGTGCGATTTTAAGATGGCTTAAATGTTGCTCCAATGGACTTGAATTTTTGGCTGCCATGGTTTGTTTTTACTAAACCTGGTGGCTAGAATGGCTAGTAGCTACCTCATATGTTCAGTATCAAGCCAAAAAAGCTGCCAAAGAAGGACACTTGCTGTACTTTAAAATCTTTCAAAAAATGATGTAAATCAAGGCCGTGCCGGATCTCCAGCTTTTGACTATGATTCGGAGGTGGGGGGGAACACATAGACAAACACGTAATCTCTGAGTGGTCTTGAACGCACCATACGAGGTGAGCCAGTGGTTGTTCGAATGGAGGCAACAAGTGTCTCTGGACAGGATAGAGGACAAGGGCGGAGACAGTTAGGTGCCAGAAGCTTTGGGAGCCTGGTACCTGTTTTTATGTGTTGTGCTCCAAGACGTTAGTCTATCCATCTAGCGTCAAAAAAAAAAGCTCTTCACCGTCACAAAGGAGACGACGCATAAAGCAGCTGTCCGCGCGCTCCAACACACAAGCCGTTAACCGGAGCAACAGCCACAGCAGATTAGCGGCCGCGATGACTGATCTGTTTGTGACTTGAAAATACGTTTGTGCTCGTTTTTTCGCGGAACACGATTTTTCATTTACGATGACTCAACCGCTCGTACGTCTTTGTAAAATCAACACAAATAACATAGCTCCAGAGTTCAAGAAACGTCTGTCTGATCAGCTCCAAGGATGGATGTTTTCTCTGAATGTAATGGTTCGCTTTTTTAATGATGCATCCAGAGTAATAACATCTAATAACATAATAACTGCCTCTGCAAATATGTTAAAGAGGAAACGAGTCAAGACTAAATGGAATATATTTCCTATCACTTAATTTGCCATAGTTTTAAACAAAAATGATGGAAAAGTTGCAATTTATATGTTTTTTTTGTACAAATTGCCCTTTACTGAATTAAATGGTTTTTAAATGAATCTGATTAATTGGCTTGACTCAGTTTCACATGTTTTCACTTATAACTTAATAACCTTTACTTTATAAAATTCACATTTAAATTGAAGGTTCATCTTGTACATTACTAAGCACAATAGTAAAGAGTTATTTGCCAAATTGCCTATAATGTGTATGCCTTGGATCCACTGCACCCCCGGAAAAACGTTCAGGCTCAGGACTTTTTTTTTAACTTTAAGCCTTGTGTAAATGTATAATATCGATATATATCGTATCGCGAGCCAAATATCGTGTATCGTATCGTATCGCAAGATTAGTGTTTTGCTACAGCCCTAGTTTTGATTGTTGCATCCCAGCGCCGTTCCAAAGAAAAATACGAATCCAGAGTTGCACAGCCAGCTCACACCACTCTGGACAGTCGTACCCAAGACTGAGCAGATGCGAATCGTACAGTACGGGATGTTCCGGTCTTACGCGACTGCAGCGCAGAGGAGCCTTTAAAGCCTCTGTGTGCAGCTCTGGGAGCAGCAGGAGGTTCATCCGTCAGCTCCTGTGCACCTCTCATGGGACAAAGCAGCCTCAGCAGACCTGGACCCTCCTCAGTCATTTACACAGTTGTTTTAGTGCCAAGACAGCAGAGCTGATCCGTATGCCCCCATGTGGCCAGAAGCTGTATTGCCACTGTTAGTGGGTTTATATTCATACTGTTTGCGATGATAGGATAGGATGTTTCATTTCAGTTCAGTGAATTTACCGTTTTAGGAACTTAAAACAATAAAACAAACATGAGATTAAAACTCATCCCGTTGCAAACATTTGTGCCGTATCTCAGTCTGTGCATGCAACCGTATCTGTCTTCCAGAGAGCTGACAGCAGAAGACCAGATCGCCTTGTTGAAGTCGAGCGCCATCGAGATCATCATGCTGCGCTCAAACCAGTCGTTCAGTCTGGAGGACATGTCCTGGAGCTGCGGGGGGCCCGACTTTAAATACTGCATCAATGACGTCACTAAGGGTTGGTTGCACGTCACAGCCACGCATCCATGCCTCAGTGGAAAAAAATCACACCGCTGGCTGCATGTCATGTTTTCATTTTTTTTATGAATTCATATACATGACTTTAGCGGCATTACATTCCTTCTCAAACCACATTTATCACTTTCTCTGCAAGCTGATAGGATAAAACTCGTGAGACAAACCGACAGATGGCTGGTTAGACTTGTTAGTGGATCCTAAATCCACATGCCAGGTTTAGTGTTTGCATGGTATGTTTAGTTTTCTGCTGTTGCAGTGCTTTCAGGACAAAAAATGTGGAGGAAAAATAACAACAATCCTCGCACACTGCACCGACACACATGAAGGCTCTTCTTCAGCTGCATTTATCATCAGAAAGTCCGTGTTACAGCTTTTCCACATGTGGCTGAAGGAAAATGCAGCGGACTCCGCAGGGCTGATGGCGTGTTCGTGTCATCCTCCACAGCGGGTCACACCCTGGAGCTGCTGGAGCCGCTGGTGAAGTTCCAGGTCGGCCTGAAGAAGCTCAACCTGCACGAGGAGGAGCACGTGCTGCTCATGGCCATCTGCCTGCTGTCTCCAGGTACTGCGCCCGCCCGCTCCCTAAAAGCCCGCTCCCTCCCTCCGCCGCGACCCAAACGTCGAGAATAACCATCGTTAGTAGCTTTACGAGTTACTGAAGCCACGTCGTGAAAGCTCGGGGTTTGTTTTTGCGCTCGGTTTCATGCTTGACCTAGTTTCACTAAAGTGTCGCTGTGGGCACGGTGGTGCCAGTAACACATGCACGGGCTTTTCCTCGAACACGCGGGAAGCTGAAGGCCGCTACCGGGCGCCATATCGGCAAAAGATCAATCAGGAATTTGTCTGTAAGGAGAGGATACGTGGGGGAATTCTCCTTATAAGCAGTCGTTGATATGACTGAGGTTTATTTTGTGTTAAAAGTCATCAAATATAAATAATCTGATAATAAAACCGGTCATGAGGCTCACGAAATCTCATCACTGTCGTCCTTTTATTCCCGCCTGACGCCGCCTCAGTTCTCCTGCCGTTAGCAGATGTGTTCAGTACCCAGAACACACGGCAACTGCTGCCAACTGAGCCGCCGAACACATCCTGTGACCTTAACGTGCCAGCGAACACATCACGGGAGACAGTAGATACCAGACACCTGGTCCGCTGACTGCGGGGGAACGATGTTGCATAACGGAGATAACGGCAAGGTCGCGCAGAGAGAGCCGAAGAGAGCGCACATTTACGGCGAAGCTTTCAGAGCCTGTTGATGAACCGTCACCGCAGGTTGATGGAGCGGCGACAGCTTAAGCTCGTCGTCAGAGTTCATATCAAACGCTGAGGCGATTCAAGGTGCAGAAAGCATGAGAACAATACAAACGAGGATGAGGTCAACACGATATGGAGCGTAACAGTCGCAGCAGAAACCATAATTAAAGGGAAAACGCGGGAAAACAGCAGTTTCTCGGTGCAACTTGGCTCCCGGCCTCCGCCTCCATAAAACCGGAGCCGCAATTAAGCAAAAAACAGACAGTTATTAGAAGCAGAGGCCGTAAACCGTCCTCCTTCATTAACGGCTGTTCGCACGACAGTGGTAGTCGACTCATAACGAGGGTGGAGACGGTCCTTCTTTACACACCAAGTTCCAGTTACCTCGGATCGTCCGTGGGGTCGTCAGCCGTCGCCTAAAACATGAGCGTTTGCTGAAGGAGGCCAGTCGCTCCAAGTGCAAACACAGACTCTGTTCTCAGTCCAAACTGCTCCAGTTTACGTCGTTTCGGTCCCTGATGAAAGTTTGCGCTCCTTACCGTCTAATAACAGGCCGAGGGTTGTTTTAACTCTGTAATTTTCCTTTAAGAACGCTGCGGGGGCACGGTAGCAACCAAACGACAAGTAGAGTAGCCGCGTTCGATAATAACTGCTGTTTTTATTCGTTAAGCCTATTTTCAAAATCAGAGCGTGGCCGAGGAAACCCCTGTTTAGGTGCAACGGGAGGCACGTAATGTTTTTGTCTCTGTCCGTCGTCTGCAAGATTTAAGAAAAACTTCTCCGACTGATCTTCTCCCCTCTCTCTCTCTCTCACCCTTCCCTTCTCGCCCTCGCCGCCGTCTCACCCGACTCATCCGTCCACTTGCCCACCTCTTTCACCACGTGACCTCCTCCATACTTGGCCGTGCTCCCCGCTCTCCACCCACTCGGTTTTTCCCCAACTGCAGACCGTCCCGGTGTCCAGGACCACGCCCGCATCGAGCAGCTCCAGGACCGCCTGTCGGAGGCCCTGCAGGCCTACATCCGGGTCAACCATCCGGGCGGACGCCTCCTCTACGCCAAGATGATCCAGAAGCTGGCCGACCTGCGCAGCCTGAACGAGGAGCACTCCAAGCAGTACCGCTCGCTGTCCTTCCAGCCCGAGCACAGCATGCAGCTCACCCCGCTGGTGCTGGAGGTGTTCGGCAGCGAGGTGTCATAGCAGAGGAAGAGACGTGTGTCCACATCCATCACACACACAGGATAACTAACCCACCCGTGCTGCCTTTTTCCTCAAGAAAGCCGCAGCTTTACACGCAGCCCTGAACATGCGGGAGAGGGATGGATGGTCACATACGCAGGCATTTATCCCCCCCCTCCCCCCTCCCCCACCGTCGCCTATCGATCCCCTTCTGACCTCAACCAGCAAAAACTCGACGTTGGCCACGACCGGACCCCTGGATTATCAAACACGACAAACATGCTGCCGGCTGCCGCGGCTCCTTGGATCACCAAATTATATTCTGACCTCCGTGAACGGAGCCCGGCATTTCATCTCATTACAGTCCGCAGATGTCCTGACTCACTGGCATCCTCATCCTTTTCTCGTCACCGCCTTTCCCAGGAAACGGCTTCTTGCAGTTTTTTTTTTGTTTTTGTTTTTGTTTTTTTTTTCAAGTGGAGACAGCTTGATGGATTCGCCCGTCACCTTCACCCTCATAACATTTCTCCATGTCAACGACATGGCGATGAAAGGAAGAAATGCACACACACACATTTATATACGTGTGTATATATCTGTATAGATATATAGATATATAGATATATACGCACACGGTGCATCCATTACCCACGCTGGGTAATGAACTAGGTGTAGATAACTATAAACTATCGTCAGCTTAGAGTTTAACAGCAAAAAGGCATCCAAATATATTAAACTTCAAAGGCCTCTGTTTATATTTTTAAAATTAGCCGAGCGGCAGTTATCAGACGTGCGCTTCTGCTCGCCGAAATCACGTACGCGCGAGAAGAAATCTTAGTCTGACGAAATGAAGCCGGATGTTTGAGTTGAAATGTTGTAAAAACGGCGGGGAGAAAAGGTGCAATCTCTGGAGGAGCGAGGAAAGGAGGATCGATGGGGGGTGGGGGGGAGGGGGAGGGGGGGGGAGGTCCCTGTTCACGCCGGGAACCACAACAGACAAGAATGTATGTTCTATTCTATATGATGTAGTTAAAAAGTGATAGATATAAGCTGATGTATATATGATATGGTACAAGTCAAACTGAACACACGCACACACACACATGCACACACACACACGCACACACCAGGCCGTTCATTGCGAGTGGGCCGGTGTGAGTTCAGGTGTGACCGGCACTATACGTAGAAACAGATACTTCTGAGAGTTCTGAATAACGTAGAGGATCTCGAGGCCCCTCCTCAGCTACGTGCGCACGTGCACGGGCTGAAGAAGCTGAGAAGCGCGCAGGGAGGGGAGGGGGGGGGGTCCTTCTATTTTTGCTACGACGTGTACAGAGTGTGAGAATATCGTCGGGCCACAAGGGGGCGCATCTGCAGGCTCTGGCTGAGGGGCGTGGCTCTGGCTGAGGGGCGTGGCGCGGCGAAGCGCGTCTTCTGTCGGACTCCCGCTTTTGGACCTGTGAAGTTTGTAGATCGACGTATGCAAACGCGACTTTTATGTTTCCACGGACGGCGATTTATCCAGAAATATTTGTCTGGCCGGTTGGGTTGCTGCTAAGACGGAGCTAGATAGTTGGACAGAAACCAGCTGCCAGCTGTTGCCTCAGGGAAAGTTTGTTTGACGATGTTGTGTACTTGGGTTTTTAATGGCGTGTGTGGCGTAAGCTTACAATCAGGAGACAGAGATTGTTTTTTTTTTTTCGAAGCTCTAGGCATCACTGTGATTTCTAATCATACTGAATAACAGCGTAAGGAAGCTGAGAGGTGACACTCTTTTTTTTTTTCAAAAGAGATTTTCATTCCTTATTTATCTGATCATTAAAAAAAAACAACAACAAACATATAAAGTCCTTTCACACGATTGTACAATCTGGAATTATAACATTTTTAGGGTACAGATTCATATTTTGTATTTAAAAAAAAAATGTAAAAAAGGAAAAGGAAAAAGAAAAAGGTAAAAAAAAACAAACAAGTAATTAATATCAGCCTTATGTTTTGGGTTTTTCAGGGAAAAGTCAGTATTCTCAAGATGGTAGCAGTCTATAAACGGTGTGTAAACATTCAACAGTGTCTTGTTTTCAGAATCAAACAGCAGGGCAGAGATGCAACGCATGAAGGGTTTTAATCCTCCTTTCTTTTTTCCTGACATCTATATCATTTCAACACCAGCCACATAAGCAAGGTTTTATCACTACTACATCACAACATATCATGTTTCTGTTGACATGGTGCATGCTGATCCCTCATGCGGCCCTCGATCGCCCCCTTGTGGAGGAACTTTGTAAATACCACTCGCTAAGCTTGTTTATATAAACTAATGTAGTTTAAAAAAAAAAATGATAATAATACTACAAGAATTAAGTTGTTGATGGAAAGATGCTCTGGGGATACAATGATATACGCAGTTAGGAGATGAGCTCTTATGTTTGGCTCAGTTTGAATGGACAGAGGCACCGAAGGTGATCAATTTACTGAGCTGTCACAGATTAGGCCCGTCGTGTTTGGCTTTGATCCGTTCGGCTCTTTTGAAAGCTTTGACAGACACAGTCCCCCCCTCGATTATCGACAGAAATCCAACGTCACACAACGTAAAGTGAACTGATGAGTGCGGGTCCCGATCAAAGCCAGGCGCTGGTTCCAGAGGGCAACGGATGTTTGGCTCAAACTTGGCCCACGTTTGGCTTTGATCCGACGGAATCGACCTGAGGTGAGCGTGGCCGGGTCGGACACGGCCCAGTTCTGCGTTTTCATTCGGCCGCAGCCCGAGTCTGGCCCGGTTCATGGACCTGCGGGGCCGATCTGGCCCATGTGCCACTTTGCCAGCGGCCGTATTTGAGCCATAGCTTTCAAAAAGTCCTCAGATTGGGCCCCAAATGCGTCTGCTACCTGGGACGGAGCTCAGAAGTGTCCGGTACTCGTGACGCGCCCTCCAAACTGGCTAAATTTCATGCGTACAAACACACACGTGTGCGTTAGCGTGAGCCGCCTTGAAGTTTCCGTCAGCCTTTTAAAGCTGCCCGACAGTTCAGTAAGTTGTCACTCTCAAGTGCCCCGTCTGTCCTTTCCAAACGCTCGGACGTATGTCTTTTTCTCTCTCTCTTTCAATCAATAAGCTTTTAACAGTTACACAGTATAAAGATGCTATTTTTTATTTTGATGAATCTCTGATTTCTTCTCCGTTTTGTCGAGATTGTCCGTTTAAATGTCCGCCAGGGTTTGCTGTGTGGCGAGCGCTTTGCTTTCTGCACTCGGACGTGGTTTTTAAACGAAGCAAAGCTCAGCGACATGGACCTCCGGAGCCTCTTTCTGACTTCGGTCGAGGCTTCGCTCCTTGTTCGGACGGGGAAATGGACACTGATAACCTGTTTGACTTCTTTTTTCTTTTATTTTTTTCTAACGAGAGGAAAGAGGTTTTCCCTTCAGCTGTAAGTGAAAGAGCAAACTCATCCAGTTTTCTACGGAGATGCAGTCCCCAACTCTGTGTACGTTCGTCTTCTTTTTCAGGAGCTAATGTCAAAGACACTCGAGTGATCATTACGTAACACTGCCCCCCCCCCCCCCAAAACTGACTGACAGGAGTTAGCCGGTGGCAACCCGTTGCAGCAGCAGCAGCTTTGGCGTGCCTCTTCATTCATCAGCCAGCCGTCTAACCGCCTCTACTACTTCATAGCTTTAAGTCAGCAGCCGGCCCGAGCTCCGCTCTGGAAAACTGTGGCGCACCAAGTCCCGACGGGAGTCTGGGACTCAGACGGAACTGGACACGTCGGTCGGCGTGAAGCGGCTCCTCCTCGTCCCGCTTTGCACCGGGAGACGCTCTGGACCGGACCTCCACGAGACTGTGTGTGTGTGTGTAAAATCTGTACAAAGCTCACGGGCGACGGAAGGCAGGGCGTGCAGAGACCGACCGAGGTGTCGCCTCTTAGATCCAAAGTGTGACGTTGTCTCTCGTATCACTCTGTGTCTCACTTCGCAGCTCTCGAATTTCAGATTTCTAGCAGTCGTTATATGTGACTTTTCTTGTGTTTTACATCATCATCTACAGCATCTGTCTGAACAGAGATGCAGGACGGGGTGTCGGCCGGGGAGGGCCTTCAGCTTTCTGGGCTCGGAGAGTCGTTTCCCTACGCTGTTCCTGCCGTTCGACGTCGACTTTCCTCCGGAGAGGATCTCTCGCGGTCAAAATCTTTGCTGTAGATTTAGAAATACTTTGCCTGACTTTCAGTTTTTTACGCGACCGGTCGACATCGCGGCAGGTTCAAGAGGTCGTCGACCCTCAGCGGAGCTGAGAAACGCTGAATCCTCTCTCCCGCCTTCACCCCTCCTCCCCCCTCCCCCCCCCCCGTCCACTCAACCCAGGTCAGCAGCTCCACCTCAGTAGCCTTACTTACAGAGACCTCACTCAGCTGAAAACATTTAACAGATACCTCAGTAATTTACAGGACAACTTTTCACAACAGCCTTTAAAGGGAACCAAACACAAACTCATACCACAGACACAAAGAGCACTCTGAAACTCTCTCAGTCCCAAGTGTTTTTAACGCCAGACCCACGAACAACCTCACAGCCAGTTGATATCACAAAGACGGATTTGTTTTTTTTTTTTTTATCCCAGTAGGACCCTGTTGATGGTAGGACGGTCAGCGTACGAGCGGATCCCGATGTTTCTAAATGTCATCTGTCAGTCTGCTTTACTCAAACTCTCCTCATCGCTGCCTCATCCTGGACTCTCTGTCTCAGATGTCTCTCTGTCTCTACAAGCAGATGATGTGCCGCTGAGCTTTGGCACTGCGTTTAACCAAAAATACTACCTCTCCTGTCCGCACATATAAATATATATAAATATCTATATCTATATATATATATACTTTTTTCAGCATTATTGTGTCTAATATGAAACATCCATTTTTATTTTAACACTAATTTAGAAGTTTTTGTGTATATGTACAGTAGTATTCTCTCTTTTTTTTAAATGCTGGATGATTTTTTTTTTTTTTTTTTTTTTTTACCTCAAGTCTCAATATAAGCCTACAAATCATTGGTCTGCAGTGCTGGACAGTTTGTCTCCCCCCTCTGGCCATTTAGAGTAATGACCCAGATGTTCTCGCCGCCTGCTGACACGGCGTCACCAGTGACGACCATCTGTCCGTCCTCACTGTGGCTCGCGTCCCCGTTTTGGGCCGTAACTCTTCAGCCGCACGTCAGATTTTAGCATTTTATCCGGAAACTTTCTTGCCGTACGGGTCAGCGCCATAATTCTCGGCGCTGTCAGGGATTCCCGTCTCTGTGAAGTCTAAGGCCATGTTCCAAATGGGATACATTTTTTTTTTGTTTTTTTTGGGGGCAACGAATGTTGTCCATAGATTGTATACAAAGAACTGGACAAACCCGGTGTGTGATGTCAGCGCTCCACGGTCACCTCTCTGACCGTGTTGACCGCGGCGCCCGGGTACCTGCGACAATAGTCGTCAGTTTGGAAGTTGATTTGGAACATCGCCAAAGACTTGAAACTCAGAGACACATCTGGAAACGTTAGGGTTCGGTTAAGATTTACAATCTGGCCAAAAAAAAAAAGTCAGGATGCATCACAGGAAGTAAGATTTAAAGACTCCACATCATTCCTCAAAAAGACTTCTTAAACAGTGAACACAAAACTCTCGTTTTCTTTCTGACACACGAGGAGACGTGCCGTCGACACCTTTCCAGTTTATTTTCCTCAGTTAAGTGGGGACAGTTTCCCCCCCGACCCAACGTCAAACAGGTCGACGTACAAAATGACATCTCGAGCTCCGACTTCCCACTTCTGCAAGGGCTTAAATGTGATGCACGTTCAGCGGCCTGTAAAAGTCACGCACCCCAGCTGTGATGTCACTAAACCGGAGGGCTCTGTCGGACCATTTTCTCACTGAAGAGTTAAAACGCATGTTTAAGAAAAAAAACATCTCTGCATGAACGTAGGCCTGTATTCACACCGCGGCTGAAAGTCTCCATATTCTTTTGGTTCTCCTTCGCGTAATGAAGAACTGAGGCGTTCTGACTGAATTTGGTTAGTTTTTGCTCCGACGACATGCTAATCTGCTTTAAACCGCCTGCTACAGACGCCGGCTCCCGTTGTAGCTTCGCTGCGTCGGCTGGAGAAGGAAGAACATCGGATGCGGCGGCTGTTTTGAGGGATTTCGCGTTCCCGTCAGGCACCGTGCTAAAGAACAGTGTTAGAAAGGCCATTTTTACAGTATTTTAATCTGCATTTACTTGGTTTATAGACTGAAACTTAACCATGAAGAGATGGTAGGATGTAGACTTTTGATAAAAACACTAGCTAGTTTAGCGATGCTAAACTAAGAGGTATCTACAGTCATGGAAAAAATTATTAGACCACCCTTGTTTTCTTCAGTTTCTTGTTCATTTTAATGCCTGGTACAACTAAAGGTACATTTGTTTGGACAAACATAACGAATAACCACAAAGATTGCTCATAAGAGTTTTATTTAAGAGCTGATATCTTACCATTTTCCATGGTTTTCTTGATTATAACCTAAATCACTTAAGTTTTTACATCAATAGCTATGGCGTTGTACTGCCAAAAACACTGCTTTTATGCATTCAGTGTTTTCTTTTCTGTCTGTTTTAGTCACATGATGACGTTTAGTGGTACCAGGTATTAAAATGAACAAGAAACTGAAGAAAAAATGGTGGTCTAATAATTTTTTCCATAACTGTATATCGATGGAAAACGTCAGTCACAAACTCAGTCTGGCTCGTGCCAATGCTTTCAGCTTCACTCAACTGTTCGGAGATGAGGGATGAAGGTCTTTCACCTCATTTATGTTAACTCAGATGAGAGTTTTAGTCCGAATCTGTCTGTTCTAACATCCACATTGTTCAGGGAGACATATTATGGCCATCCATCCGTTACCTTGTGCTCATCCGGGTTTGGGTTGCAGCTGCAGCAGAGAGGCCCAGAACCCCCCAAGAAATACACTCTCTCCGGCATGTCCTCGGTCTGTCCTGAGTCTTGGTCCCGCCCCCCCCCCAGGGAGGCGACCAGAAACCATCCCAACCAGATGCCTGGACACGCCTCCATTGGCTCTTCTCTACATGGTCCTCTCTCTGACTGGACCTTGAAGTCCTTGACAGAACTTCTCACCCCGTCTGAGGTCTTGGTTGGGGAGGTCGGATAATCACTCTGATCCGGGTCTGTGATGTCACAGTCCTCTGCTCTCTGAGCAGCAGATCTTCAGACCTGCGTAGCCCCAAATAAAGTGACATGGTTGTGTTCCCTCCAGACATCCTTTTTTTTTTTTTTTTTTTGTCCATAATATGTCTCCTTTAAAAAAAAAAAAAAAAACTATCCGCGGCCTGGAGTTAACGCCAAACACCCTGATCCTCAGTCGGCTCGGTTTCTGCGGGGCGTCCCGTGTGCTTTCTCTCGCTGAAGCTTTCCTCAACTGTCTCATAAGAGTTTGCAACATTGGGATCCCACTTTAGTTGTTTTAGATGCACACAGAGGTCAGTTTTGATTGTTTTGCAGTCAGGCATGCCTCACTCACCGTCTGCAGCCCACCGCTCTGCCTTCTTCTGTTTCCCCCCACCAGTTCCGGGTCTGAATCCTCGGTTTTGCTTGCTGCTCTCACTCAGTTTTCAGCCGCCGGGCCTTCACGAATATGTGCTGTGAACGACACACGAAGCCTTTAGCGATCGCTCTTCTGTTATATTACTTAACGAATCACGTTCCAGCGCACGGCTGGTGGACATTTAGGTCATCTGAGATTCATTTACTACCTTCTGCTGTCGTTTATAAAAACATTTTTGGACAGATTTGGATATTACACGGACTAATTATGTTTAATTACTTGGCAAAAGTGGTTGATATTTCATTAGCCTGGCCAGCCAGACCCGTTAGACCCGTTTCCATTAGCTGGGATCTGGAGTAGTTTTACTGGGCTTAAACTGGGGGACTGGTAATGGAGACAAGCAACCCTGCATTGGGAGTTCTTAGGAACCTAAACCTACCGAGAAGCTGCCGGGTGGGGGTTGGTGCTAACTCGGATCGGATCTGATGTAGGCGAGGGACGTTGTTCAGCTGCCTCGGTGTCGTCTTTGAGTACGAGTCGTCCCTTTTCATTCATCTCCACCATCACAGCAAACGATGACTCAGAAACCATCAGCACAGCGCCAACCCAGTGGATCCTACCGGCCCCGTCACCGTAAATGGAGACGCGACGGCTGAAGGAGCCGAGGAGGAGCCACCCAGCGTAGCTTTTATCCTGGGCTCCCGCTAATTTAAACGCAGGAAATTTAAAATTGAGAGGAGCAAAGTCTTCTCCATCCGTTGGCCAATTTGAAAGTTAAAAGTCAAATTCAGAGGAACCAGGTGAAGTATCTGTATTGGGACGGCTGGCCAGGCTGATTGTTTTTACTGCTCGACAACCAGAAGGTTCCTTCAGACAGAACTCAGAAACCTTTAATCACTTTACACTTCAACTAGCCGTAATCTGAAAAACGACTCGAGGATCGACAGAAGTCGTCACCCCGACCTGGTCGGTGGGATACCTTTCAGCGCGTCTCAGTTCTCGAGGCGTCGAATCGAAGCGTCGCCGGCTGCGTTTGAACCCGAGGAGAGCAGCCGGATAGAAAGTCGGTCTCTCTTCTGTCAAAAACGCGCAGACGGTTCTCGTCCGTTTCTCCGATTGCGTTTCTCTGCTACCTCTTTAAATATGCGCTTGCTTATTCACTCATGCACTTAAACAACTGCACTCACAGGTGAGCTCTCACTTACTGACTGAAAAAGACACAAATCAACACACTCAGCAACACACACACACGCACTTGTTCCCTCACCAGCAGTTTTATTTCTTGCCAATGATGCACTTGTGATTTTTTGTCTTTTAAATGCTCTGCAAGACGTATGAAGTCTGGGAAAAAAAAAAAAAAAGATTTGTCATCATTGTATGCTTCTTCTTTTTTAAACTAATCTCTATAATTAAGACCTGGGCTAGACAGGCGATTTGAAATGAATAATTGATTTTTAACTCATATGTACATTTAGAAAGTTTCATGTCTTTTGAGAAGAAAACATAAATGCACATATTTGCTCAGCTCAGTTGTACCTTGGTGTGCCTAGAACCCACAGCCTTATTTTGGGACTATATCAGGGGTTTAAAACCAGAATACAAGACGTTCAGTATTGGACAGCTTCACTAACTTTCAGTGGTTGTCTCTCTCTCTCTCTCTCTCTCTCTCTCTCTCTCTCTCTCTCTCTCTCTCTATTCATATCCGGATACACATTATTTACTTTCTTCAGTTGTTGCAGCAGTTTTACAAGCCAACAGTAGCTTATTTGTGGGAGGTGCATGTCCTCTCAAGGACGTGCTAAGTAAGTGTTTTATTAATTAAGTAATTTTTTTTTTTAATTTATTTCCCCCTTTAAAGGCACTATATGTAGCGCTGTCACTCATGACCACACGGGGGCAGCACCGGCGTGCGACGCGATGAAGTGCACCTCTGGTGGGACTAAAATGGTATTTACTGGACGACCATCGAGAGGGGCGTGGCTGTAGACTGTGAGGAGGCGGAGCTCCGTTCTGGACGGGAAGCGCGCGGAGACCCCCCCCCGGTCTACGGAGCACCTTGATCTGTTACCTGAACCCTAACCACTCGAGGCCGGAGGTTCGCGTGTTTCCAGTCCAGCCCGGAGCTACGCTTTAATCTTTTTTTTTTTTCTTCTATCGACGATGGCTGTTTCGTCAACGCGGCAGATCCGTCTGCCGCCGTGTGGTCAGACGTGGCGTCGCTGCATCGAGTGGCTTTAAGTGACACTTCCTATAAATAACGAGTATGTGTGAGAAAAAAAAAAGTAAATAAATGTGCTGCTGTGCAGAGTGTACTGAAATGAAAATTGTATATTTGATTTTAGCTTGTTTTTAAGAAAGTCCAATAGACTGACCTGCTCTCATAGTTGTGAGAAAATGAATAAATTAAATTAAATTATACTTGTTTTAACCAGAGTCCCAAGATAAGTACCGTTACCGTCACACATGCGCACCACGATGCAGTAAAACTCACCAGACTTTTTAGTGCTTCTAGCTGAAAAACGTTACTTTCAAAGCTCTACAGTTGCCATTGCGTTGCTGTCGATGACACCGTCGGCAGCCGTACATATGAAAAGAATTGTGTAATGCATACAGTACCTTAACCCGTGTCTCTCTTTGTGGTCAAAAAAAAAAAAGAACTGCCTGTTTATTTTTTTGTGTTGCTCTTTTTTTCTTTTTGTTCATTTTGAAGCTGATTCTTTTGATTATCTGTATTGTATGTAGTAAAATACTGATAATGTTTTGGGGAAATCACAAATAAAGCAGCTGTACATAATGATGCAAAAAAAAAAAAAAAACGCCTGTCGTGTCACCGCTTCTTCCTCGAGCCTCGTTGTTTTTAACGGGAGGAGTGAAAGCACGGTTGGTTCGTAGAGACGCAATGAAGTTACGGACCTTTGCAAACTTCGTGCTTTACATTCACAGGTATGCAAATGAAAGAACCGCCTCTTTGTTATTGTAGGTCTGAGTATTAGGTTAATACAACCTGAAACTATAACTTGTTTCACAGCATAGTTCAATTCCTTAAACACTTTTCCCAGCTGTGTATCCAATGCTTAAGCTATTGTCAATGGACTCAATATTTCCCCCCTCTTCTGGAAAGGTCTTGTCAAAGAAGGTGCACGTCATGGTCCCTAAACACAGATGATGGAGATGTGGAAGTAAATGTTACACACACATGTTTTCAGATCTATAATATGTAACAAACCTTCACGTTTTACATTTACTCTTAAAAAGAAAGTCAGTTTTGGTGTTTGGCGGCCAGTGAGGTGAGCTCCCCTGTTAAAACTAATGTGCATTACACATGTTTGGTCAGTAGAGGGCGGCAAGAGGCTGAACTCGCTCTGACTGGTGGATCATTTTCCTTTTGAAGGCTTGGTTAGTTGGTTTAATGTCACGCGTCTCTGCTTCTGCAAGATGGAATTTAAGGTATAAACCAACAACACTTCAGAAAAATGTTTAGAAAAAAAACAAACTACACAGGAGGACGAGAGGAGACGTTTTAGATGTAAAACTTCCTCTAAAAGTCCAGGTGGAGGTGCAGTCTGTGTGGTTTCAGGTGGCCTGCTGGGATAAATGCAATATTTTTAGCGGGAAAACGAGATTTGCCGTGTTTGCATTGCTTCGTATCCACAGACGCCGGTCGTTCTCTGACATCCACCCAACGTCGGGCTGCGACGTTGCACAGCTGCTGGAGTCTCAGATGGGTTTGGGGTTTTCATGTACCTGTTGGGTTCTCCTCTCCTGCTAAATTTTCATCTTTGCTGTCTTGATTTGTTTCCTTTGAAGCTTCTGTTTCCTTCCCTCCTTCACAGCTTGTCATCTGTCGTGATTATTACCACCTGTGTCTCATTTAACCCGTCTGACCTGATCGTGCCGACCTGCTTCGCCTCAGTATCCTGTGTGTGTATATAAGTGTTTTTATCTGTCGTGCCGTCCCACGTTTGCCCACCTGATTGCATCGTTTCTCCCGAGCTTCATCTTTCTGCAGCGTCTCCAGAAAACGCCCTTCGCGCCAGAAGGAGGCCCATCCTGTTTCTCCACCGAGCCTCCAGATGTCACTGCGTCACAGACTGACATCCAACAAGACAACAACACACACACAAAACTAAGGGAATGATTCTCGGCCCGGCAGCTGCTGCTGCAGACTGCAAACAGTCACAAGTTTTCCTGCATAAATGAGCCTCCTTAATTACCTCTACTTCCTCAATGTGTTTTGAAATCTTGCGAGTTTATGTTGCTGCAATGCAAAGTCACAAGTTCACCAAAGAAGAAAGTTCATGATTATTACGCAACTGGGTCTCGTTTTTTTTTTTCTCCTTCTTCTTTACAGTTTTTTTATTTAAATCTCTCCGTACTGTCTCTGTCCCCTCTGACTTTGGTTGCTTTCGTCTCCAGCATCGAAGTGCCTCTTCTCACTTTTCTCCCTGTGTTTCGTCTCATCTGGAGGTAAAGCAGCAATTCACGGCTTCTCTTTGATCGCAAAACAAATGTGACATTTTTATTGAATCTTCCTGAGCAGATAAACCTTTTAAGGAGGGTTAAACAAACCTTTGAGAGTTCTTTGTAAACCCCCTCCCCCCCACGTCTGGATGAGCATCAGGAGGACGGCGGAGTCTGATGAGAGTCATCCAAACCTCATTAGATCAATCTCCTCCATGTGACCTTGTGGTGGTGGTGGTGGTGGTGGTGGTGGTGGTGGTGGTGGGGGCTTTACATGCGGATCCTCTTGGAAAAATCGGGGCAAACAAGAGGAGGGTGGTTGAGAAAACAGCGGATGTAGGAGACAGTGGCCACGGTTACACGATGTTTTTAAATTCGAATTAAATAATTCAGGATTAAACTATTTTACTCCGAGTTTACATGGAAATAGTAATTCTGAATTGAGGTTTACATGGAAAACACGTTTGATCGGCTTTATCCAATTCTGCTTAAGGTCTGGGGGTTGGGAAGGGTTCTCATTGGATGGGGGGACGGACGTCTTTACGTATTTACGTCTACCGGAAGAAAACAAACTTACTCGATTAGCAACAACATTGAGGACTACTTTGTTAGCATCTTTTTTGGATTTGTTTTGATTTCATTTTTGAAGCAGCAGCACGACAACATCATGTCAATGTCGATGGTTTTCTTTTCCGTTTACTGCGCGCTGCCATCTTGAAACTTTGTTGCGAAAACAAGCCCAGCGCAGAATATAAGCGTCATCACGACAGACGGGCAAGAGAACGAGCATGCGCAGAAAGACGGGAATTAATTTAAACGGAATGAGTGTATACATGACCATGGAATTATTCTATTCAGAATCAAAAAAACAGAATAAACCAGCCACTTACTGGCCACGGTTACATGATGTTTTTAAATTCTGAATTAATTATTCTGAATTAAATAATTCAGAATTAAACTATTTTACTTCGAGTTTACATGGAAAAAGTAATTTCGAATTGAGGTTTACATGGAAAACACGTTTGATTGGCTTTATCCAATTCCGCTTAAGGTCTGGGAGTTGGGAAGGGTTCTGATTAGATGGGGGGGCAGACGTCTTTACATATTTACGTCTACCGGTAGAAAACAAACTTACTCGATTAGCAACAACATGGACCAACAACATTATTAGCATCCTTTTTGGGTTTAAGCATATATAAATATAAGCATCATTGCGACAGACGGGCAAGGGAACGAGCATGCGCAGAAAGACCGGAATTAATTTAAAGCGGAGTCAGTGCGTTTACATGGGAAGTTTAATTCCTCTTTAATTCAGAATTAAAATTAAATCTGATTTAAAATGATTAAAAATTACCATGTAAACACCTAATTCCGAATTAAAATGTCCATTCCGAATTAAACCTAATTCCGAAGTAAGTGGCTGGTTTACTCTTATTTTAAGTCCGAATAGAATAATTCCGCGGTCATGTAAACACTCATTCAGCTTTAAATTAATTCCCGTCTTTCTGCACATGCTCGTTCTCTTGCCCGCCTGTCGCGATGACGCTTATATTCCGCGCTGGGCTTGTTTTCAAAACAAAGTTTCAAGATGGCAGCACGCAGTAAACGGTGGTCAAGAGCAGAGACGATTTATTTAATAAATAGCTTGGAGGAACTGCAAATAATTAAAAGAACAGATGGCAGGAAACATTAAAATTGTGAGCTTTTCAAAGTTGTAGCGGCTAGGTTAAATGAAGGAGGTTTAACAAATCCAAAAAGGATGCTAATAATGTAGTCCTCCATGTTGTTGCTAATCGAATAAGTTTGTTTTTTCACCGGTAGACGTAAAGACGTAAATACGTCCGCCCCCTTTTCCAATCAGAACCCTTCCCAACCCCCAGACCTTAGGCGGAATTGGATAAAGCCGATCAAACGTGTTTTGATGGGTGTATACATGACCGCGGAATGATTCTATTTGGATTTAAAATCAGAATAAACCAGCCACTTACTTCAGAATTAAGTTTAATTTGGAATGGACATTTTTATTCGGAATTAGGTGTTTACATGGTAGTTTTTAATCATTTTAAATCTGGATTTAATTTTAATTCTGAATTAAAGAGGAATTAAACTTCCCATGTAAACGCATTAAATGAGACAAACCAGTCAGGTTTTAGGAGGTTTAAGTTTTTTTTATTTTAAATCGATCGCCCGTGATTAGGAAAAACCCTCCGGGGCCTCGGTTCCACCTTTGTTTACACAGCTCCTCATGGTTGGATGACTGCGTTCTCAAGCCTGAAATAAACTACAGCGAAGCCAACGCGAATACTTCCACTCTATTTCACTCGCTGTGGTTTCCATAATAACAGTTTCTCCCATATTAAGTTCTCCTCCCAACCGCCGACCAGATGCTAATGGCTCCCTCTGCAGCGCGCTGATTGACTATTATCTCGCTGGCTTTCACGGCTCATATAAAGCGAGATGTAGTGTTTTGGATTTAAAATTTAAAAAAAGAAAAGGCATCTGAAGTGTTTCTGCAGACGCATTCCTGAATAATCACCATGTGCGTCCATGTTGGGAAACGGCTGACACACGCAGACATGCACCGGCAGGACCGCGCGCACGCTCGCATGTTCATAAACACTTGTAAAACGTTATTGGCGGCTTTGTTTGGGCTCCCTGAGTCACGTCCTGCTCATGGTGACTGTTATGATGATGATCTTTACTGGAACGCTGCAGTGTGTCGTAACACGGCGGTGAATCATGACGTTGAGAGAAAAAAAAAAAAACTTTTAACTCTGGTAAAAATGGAAATCTAGTTTATGGATTTGACATAACGGTACGAGAAAAGCACATGACGGAGATGAATGTTTTTCTCAACATTTTGACAGAATATTGGACTATTATTAGGAAGCGTCCCCTACTGTCATTAAAAAAAACCAGGTCCAAAGTAACTCCATGGACTTCCATCTTTTCATCCATCCGTTATTTATACCCCTTTCTTCTCATTCAGGCTGGTGGGTGTCTGCTATTCCACCTCCAAACGCCGGGTTGCCACCTGGACGGTTCTCCGGTCCGTTACAGAACTTTGGACTCCTTGATATCTCTTTATCTTTATCGCCCCCAGATGTCAACGCTGATGAAACTGAGCTGTGGCGGACCTGATGGCCGCCAGGTCCGAGGCAGTAATGATGGTGCAGTTTAACTGACTGACACGTGGGTGAAATGATAGAAAGCAAATGTTGGATGTTGGTTAGGGCAGGCGGCCCACGTACAGAAGCTACAGTCCTCGTGCGGCTGGTCGTGGGGTCGATTCCCGGCCCGGATGGCCCTTTGTCTTCGCTGTTCTCTCTGCTCTGTTTCCTTCACTGTCAAATAAAAGCCACTAGTGCCAAAAAAAAAAAAAAAAAAAGTTAGTTAGCCTCCACGCCTGTAAGAGGATCCACGGAGCTAAAAACTGCAAAAGCCCCTTTGTGGTTCTTTAAAGGTAGGGTAAGTGATTTCTGGGTGACGTCACATCTGTTGATATTTGAACTAATTTTTTTTTTTTTTTTTGAGACCAATAGCAAAAGTTACAATAGTACATACATCTTTATAACCATTATAAAATAAAATAAAAAAAGATCACATCACAGTGACCGTAGTGTACCAAGTAGCACTAAAAAAAAATTACAAGTCACAAAGATTTTTCCCCACTTTTTTTAAACCCCTCCAAAACACAAAAAGAAAATAAAAAGAAATGGATACATAATTATTGCAAGATAAGAATTAATTTATAACGAAAAATAAATACAATAAAAAAAATTAATAATTTTTTTTTTAATTTAAAAAAGAAAACAGCTCACCAAAGTTAACTATTACTCTGAACACCATAATGCAAATACACGCCCACACATAAATAAAATTGCAAAAAAAAAAAAAAAAGTACATCAGGTTTCTGAAGAGTGGTTTTGAAGTCCGTTGTTCAAATCCATGAAACCATCTTGGAGCAAATCCCGACTGAATTCATCATTGTTTTATATGTTGTTTGGGTGAGGACAGTTGTAGCCAACACGAGGAGAGCTTGAGTTCTGGCCACCGTGGCCGCCCGACGTCAGCTGGGTGGCCGCAGAGAACCGCGGTCCAGCTAGGTGGCTACGCCGGAGCAGCCCTCCCTTCGGTCGCTTGGACCGGCAGCTCGGAGACGAAGGCGGCGGCTGCTAGCTGCACCGGCTGAGCTGGTAGCTGGCGCTCGCTGGCTCCTCGCCCCTGGACCCTTCCAGGCCGCCCCGCCCTGGTCGCTGCAGCCTGTTAGCACCGTCCCCAGCGTGACGGGCCTTATTATTTTCAAAATAAGAGCACCTGTGCTCTCTTAGCTCTTAGTGGGCAGCAGCACATGTCAAGTGCTGTGCAGCTAAAGTGATAACAGCCATCAGTTTGTACTAAAATTCACCTTTTAGTACACTTCTTACGGACATTAATTATTACTGCGGAGACCAAAACCCTTTCTTATTTTTTTGTACCAAGCTATATATGTGCACTTTTAACACGAGTGTCTCTTCAAAGCGCAGATGCTGACGATACATCGATGTTTAATGTATAATTTTGTCTACACACATCAAAAGTATAACTTGATATCCAACATCTGTGTTCCAGATCAGGAAGAGTTTTCCCACAAATTGCTGAATTTCTATTATCTTTCTTGGAATTTACCCCTCACACCGCTAGTTTTTTTAAATTATAAACTCCGGTGGCATAAATGCACATTTGATGGACTATGTGGAATAAAACCAGACCGAACGCTCATCTTCACTGTGGTGATGCAACGTCATCGGGAGCAGTTTTTCATCTCCACACCACAGAGAAAGTAGCAAAATCAGACTTTTAATTCATTTACCGTTAGTTCACGAGTTTGTTGGGGATTTGTTTGAAAATTAGAAAGCAAAGAACAAGAGACGTATTCCATCGTTTAATTTGTCTCATGATGTTTGAAACAGCTGATGGGGAGACGTGACAGAAACCTCTTAAAGGTATCAAACCTAACTGCAGAATCCCAGTGTGCCCCAGATGGGAGTCACCTCCAGTATTTCTTACTGGTCTCATTTTCACATTAACGTTTTCCCAGCGGAGGACTAATGTTTCACTGAATAAGATTCTTGTTCCTGCAGCCAAGCGGCCGAAGCCACAGCTGTCGCAGCAGACAAATGCAGAAGGGAGAGTTTTATATTTACGCTCCGGGTTTCCCACCGTTAATCAGGCCCGTGCTTGCACAGACGCCATCTTTACACAGTCAGTGTAGCTCCTCCCACACGGGCCCCCACGTCGGCCTGAGATTTAAACCGTGCACTTGAATGAAGACCCGCCACTCGTGCTCGTGAAACGGCGGTGCGTCCCCCCCGTACGGGTCGTGCTGAGCGGTTAATTCAGCGGCCGTTGGGGAGTCTCGTCTCAACACCAGTCCAGGGTTTAACTGCTCCTCTTTGCTGCGGATTTATTTTTTCTTTAAACGTGGAAAAAAGGACGAACGTGTCGTCGTGCCCGTCGTATAAAACGGCAGCGACGCTCAGCGCAGAAAGCCAAGGACGTCCCCGGGGAACGCCCGCTCAGGAGGCGCCGCCGCCTGAACCGAGAGGCATCCGGGTTGTTTACAGCTCAGTTTTATTTGTGTTTATGAGCGATTAGAGAAGCTCTCACACCATCGACGCATCACTCACCGACTCAGACAGTCAGCTCCGGTGCTTCTCGTTAAAAACCCATCAGTTCTCGGGGTAATTAGGATTCTCCTGCTGCTTTTGCTCACAGCAGACCCTCCGCGGCTCCGCTGGCTGAAGCCGGTGGACGCGAGAGCTAAATGCCAAATCTGGCTCCCTTTAACAGATTTGTGTCCTTTTTTTTTTTTTTTTTTTTTTGATTGAGTCATTGCTCGGACTCGGATCAGACGAGTCCTTCAGATCCTTCAGAAAAAAACTCTGAAATCCTTCCTCCCTTCAACAGAAACAAAACAGACTCCTGCTTCAGAAACCGAGGTAAAGCCAGTTGGGACGAACCCCACCGTCACGTGACCTGGAGGCCTTCGGGTAAACCCGTCATCTCCCCCCGGCTTCGTGACGCCATCGGTGTACGCTGGCGTCAGCACGTTGGGTCCAACTGGTCATCAGTCACAATGCTCCGCAGGAAGTAGCAGGTCGTAAAATTTCCACTGTTGCATCTTTTGCCGTTGTGGGCGTCTGCTGCTTTGAGAACGTGAACGTACGAGGAAGCTACTAAAGCTACTGATTCTGATCAAAAGGACAGGATTTTATTTTATTTTATCTTATTTTATTTTTTTTTTCGTATGTTCTGGGTCAAAATATGATCTGACCCAGATACCAGACACATTTCGGCCTCATTTGGAAATTGCGGTTCAGTTACGGCACTGACGAGGTCTGTACGGGCCAGATGTGGCCCAGATGTCATGACCGGGTTTTGACGACCTCTGTGAGGCCCGGCCGCGGCCCGCAGACCCTGAGAAAAATGTCGATGTGGGCCGTGAGTGTGGATGTGCGGCCCAGTTCAGGCAGCCACGTTGACCGTGAGTCAGCGCTGTCAGGTAAAAGTGAGGCCGACGGAAACGGCAGATGTGGGCCACATCTGGGCCAGGTTCAACACTCTTGAAAAAAAAGGTTCCCCTGCTACCTACAACCTGTTGTCTGTGGTTTTCATGGCTGCTGCTGGACTTTTAAAGTCACTGTGAAGCTGCAGAGTGGTTTTAGGACTGTTCACAAATTTTATTTGTATAGCGTCTGTTACAATGTCAATTGTCTCTAGGCGCTTTACAGAGACCCAGATCATGACCCCCGAGCAAAGATCATTAACTAAAAATATATTAAATCCAAATCAAGGATAATGCCGAGTAAAAAACTCCCACAGAGGAAGAAAAAACCTTTCAGCCAAACAGAGGCAAGGAAAAACTCCACTTTAAGAGGAAGAAACGTTGAGCAGGACCTGGATCATATGGAGGGACCTTCCTGATGAAGACCAGCCGGGTAAAGAAAGAAAAGAGGAGAGACAGGACAGAGAGAGGAGAGACACAAATGACTGAATGAAATGACTATATAAACAGATGCAGGTAGCAGCACTGAGGTGAGATGATCAGAGGACTAGATCACCGGTCACCACGACACCCTGAACACACCTACACACACAGGTGGAGGTAAACGCTGGGATGGACAGAGGAGGGAACTGCAAGTCAGCATGAAACTCAGGAAACTGGCCTGCAAACGTGCAGCAAGAAAAGAGAAAAAAGGGGAAAACAGCACAACAAACTACAGGAAAGAAAGTGGAACACAGTTACAGTCACGAGGTGCTGCTAATTAACTATGGATTGAGCTGGAGGAGGAAGAAAGGAAAAGGAAGAGGAGCGGTGGAGACACTGCTCAGCAGATCATGTTGGTGTCCCCCTGCAGCGTAGGCCTATAGCAGCATAGCTATGACAAAGCTGTGATTAAGACGAGCTACTGTAGTCTGAGCTCCTATAACTATTAGCCCTACACACTATAGTTTAGACTAACTGTAGGCTTTACTGAACAGAAATGTTTTCAATTAAGTTTTAAAGATGGAGGTGGTGTCGGCCTCCTGAACCCAAACTGGTAGCTGGTTCCAGTCATGTTGAGCAACAACGTGGGTTCATCTCATCCTGGGTTCATCTTCATGGATGTAAACCTCTTGGCGTTTCAATTATATCTTCCATCTATTCCTCACAAATGGATCTCTGAAGACACACGATCAAGAGCGGCTGATCTGCACGAAGTCTTCCTGGAAGAGTCCAGCCACGATGACTCCAGAGGCCCAACGCAGAAACCTCGGTGGAGTAAAGAAGAATGTACGAGGAACGGCCGGAGGCATCGCTGGGACCCGAAACATCCCTGTTCACGAGTCTGTCAAACCCAACACAGGGTGTCCGGAACCAGAGCAGCTTTTCAGAACAACTGAGATAGCTGCAGACTTTGGACCAACAAGTTCTTACTGCAAAGTTCTTACAGTCGTCCACCAGCGCTGCAGACATTGTGGATGTCGCTGTTCCTGCATCACTGGTTCTCTGAATGGTTGTACGCCTCCAGTTAAGATTAAGATCATTGTGTTTTGTGTCAAATTAATGCAGGAAGGTGTTTAAATCCAAGGAACTTTGCGTCCTTTCTCTCGCCACCGTTGACGTCTGCTCACAAGTTCTCACTGAGGGCTCTTGTTCCTGCGTTTCTACGCACCTTTGCAGAGTTCCTCCTCCTCTGAACTCGCTGAACCTCAGCGTGAGCCTCGTCCTCGAGTAAATACTGTACGAAGCGAAGTTTTAGAGGGAAAACAAAACAAAACAAAAAAGATGAGAAGGAAAAGAGGGAGAGGAAACGGCGAGGAAGATGACAAAACGCTGAGGAAAGAGGGAGGGAGGTGTCGGGTGAAAACAAGCGGGTGGGGTGTTTTAAAACGAGAACGGTCATGGGATTACAGTGAAGGAGGGAAGGACGGGACTAAAGAGGCTGCGGTAACGTTGCTGACGCACATGTGAAACATGAAGGAAGGGAGGGATGGAAAGGAATCTCTGGCTGGAATCGCCAAAACCTCGAGACGAGGTCAGAAAGCCACTGGCGACAAGACGGAAAGCACAGAGGCAGCAGAGCTGCAGCAGGACTATTAACGGTAATAATAGCAGTTTAAAGGGTGATAATCGATGATGGGTTTGAGATCGGCAAAAACCGTGGGGATTATCGGCGCTTACACACACACACACACACAAATCTGATCCTCTGAGGACATTTTTCAAAGTATGGAGAAGTTATTTTTTCTCTCTGTGGGACGCCCCCCCTCCCCCCGTCCAGCGGTGTAGTTTGAACACGCTGCTGGACAGCGCTTTTTCACGTGCTAGCGTGCGGGCGCGCCTCCGTGTGAACCCCACGGCCGTTTCCGTCACGGCGCAGGTATGCGAATGCACGTGCCTGTTGGCTGTGTGTAGGTGAGGAACATAGAAAACCCGTGTGTGTGTGTGTGTGTGTGTGTGTGTGTGTGTGTGTGTGGCCGGCCGGAGCGTGGGAATGCGGTGAAGGATTTCAGTGGTATTTTTAATGTTTGTTATTAAGTATTACCACAAGGGACCAGGACCAAACCCCAGACACTCCCCCTCTGCTCTTCCTCGTCCCTCTTTCTCTCCTCCTCTTCCTCAAATAACAATGAAACCAAAACGACTCGCTGCTTGTCTTAAATAAATCTTAAGGTTAAAAAAAAAGAAGTAAAATTGACCATATTAAATTAACCTCCGTGTTTTTATAATTAAACCAAAACAATGAAGAAAGACAGAAAGGGTGAACAACAGATCATTGTCTTACGGTTAATGAGATGGTGTTCACTCCGAAGGACTAATTAAATCATGTTAAGTCCTAAAATAATACCCAGACCTTTCTCTGCTTTATTATAACTTCTTCAGTAGTAATTAGCTCTTATAAGTAGGGGTGTGAAAAAAAAATCGATTTGGCAATATATCGCGATTTTCGGCTGCTCAATATAGTATCGATTTTTCAGCTCCTAATATCGATTTTTTTTCAAAAACACTAATAATAAACAATAAATAGGTTGTTTTGAAGCAAATAGTTTTGACTCAGTTTGTCCTCTAAATGATCAATATCATCTGAACATATACAGCAACTTGATTTTTCACCTCTACTTTTAATTTTGATATTAACTGGGTAGAATAGCGCAATATATCGTGATAATATCGCATCGTGACCCAAGTATCATGATACATATCGTATTGTGAGGTTCTTGCCAACACTCACTCTTACTTATGAGTGATTCATGCTTCTGCGTCGTCAACAGCGTGCATACACTGATAGCTGTACACTGGACCCTCCACCAGAATCACAGACTCTATAAAGAGAACTGGACAAACCCTCTGTGACATCACCTGTCGGTGGCTACATAGTGGACCTGAAGTGCCATTTTTCTGAGCTACTGTGGATTCTGTCTTGGCACGAGGTGATATCGTCCCGTCTGGAGACGGGCAAACGGTAGCCTGGCAGTTACCGCAAGATAGCTATATCAGTTTAGCACATGCCAACCTACGATGCTAACTAAGTTTACTTTATACTTGTTCTGATTGAATTTGTCCATTAATCGTTATGTCAGATGTCACCAAAAAAAACCAACAAAAAAAAAACATCTCAAATAAGGACTGCCAGTGCTGCAGCCAGAGCTACCGTGGCTCTCTGTTGCTCGTTGCCGATTTGGAGCAGTGGTGGTCGGACAAACGTGGCTCGCCCAGGCTTTGCAGGGCTGAGGCCAGTCGCTGGCCTATAGACTGTTAAAGAAAAGAAAATATTGGACAAATGCTCCATGATGCCTAAAATGTCTGAGAACTGGACAGCGTCCATCCAGATGACCTCAGAAACTAGTCGCGCCAGAGCTAAAACGAGGAGCTGGCGGAGCTCTGAAGGAGCGACACAGTTGCTCAATCACCTAGAGTCTCAGCCGTCGTCCCAGCGGAGCTGCCTGGCAACCAGCAGTCTGATTAATGAACATGGAAAAGTCCTGGAAGGGTCCAGGGACTCGACGGGAGGAGCCAGCTGCTCTGGCTGCTGAAAGTACTAGAAGCTAGCGGCCGTCCAGCTGCTCTGTCTTCTTGTTAGCCCTGGCTAGCATCCTTCAACTGGGGATGAAGATAGCTGCTTCAGGCCGCAACAGCTTAGCTTTCTATTGACTAGCTAATGGGAAAATGGGAATTAAAGAGGAGAGGTCAAGGATAAAGAGCGCGAGAAAAATAGAGAGCAAACGGGAACAGGTCCTGTGGCTGGACTCCAGCGTCTCGCTAGTTGGATTTCAGATCCTCCAGTCGGTCTCAAGACTTCAGGAAGATCTTCCAGTGCCTGCCAGCGACAGACGGTGCAGTCCCGGTCATGTTACTGTGAAGAAACGGCTCTTCACCCCAGATGTAGCTCCCGGCTGGACGTGCCTGAAACAGGAGGATGGCGTCCAGTGGCATCCTCGGCAGACGCCCGAACCAGAGTCCAGTCGGCCTTTGGAGGAAGCTCATTTCTATCCACAACCTCATTGTTCTGGTCACTACCTCATGACCATTGGTGGTGACCGCAGGAACAAAGATTGATTGGTAAACGGAGATCCTTTTTGGCTCAACTCTCTCTTCACAGAGTCCACACCACTGCAGATGCTGCACCGAGGACCCCAAGATACTTAAACATCCATTTAGCGTTAGCATTTGAGGTAGAACCTCACTCCCAACCCCAAGAGGGCACTCCTTTTCCACTTAGAACCACAGTCACGGATTTGGAGGTGGCGATTGTCATCGCCGCTGCTTCGCGCTAAGCTGCGTCTCCATGAAGTCAACAGGGCCACTTCATATCCTGAGGACACCGAACCGGCAGCAAGCTACAGCGCTGCAGGAAAACAACCCAGAGCACGACGTGTGAGGGGGCAGGACAGGACGCTAATCCTTCCAGGGCTTTGCACCTTTCTCTCCGTTGTGTCTTCCTCCAGCTGCTCCAGGCAAAGCCGACTGGATCACCACTCCTTACGGGAACACGGCCTGGACTGAAATCGTGAGATTTTTGTCCTCAAAGCGCCTTCTGAGTCAGTAGGAGTTAGCGTGGTCGCTTTCAAAACCGGAAAAAAATGCATCGTTAAAAAAAAATGGTTTTCGGCCGGACCGCCGCTGCCACCCGGTGGATGACGTCTCTGCGGTACACTCGGGGGTTTCCGCCATCACTGAGTAGGGGTGTGAAAAAAAAATCGATTTGGCAATATATCACGATTTTCGGCCGTCCAATATAATATCGATTTTTCAGCTCCTGATATCGATTTTTTTTAGGAAAATTTTATTCTATTTATTATATATCTATTTATTTATTAAATGTGCAAAAACACTAATAATAAACAATAAATAGGTTGTTTTGAAGCAAATAGTTTTGACTCAATTTGTCCTCTGAATGATCAATATCATCTGATGAACATTTACAGCAACTTGATTTTTCATCTCTACTTTTAATTTTTATATTAACTGGGTAGAATATCGCAATATATCACGATAATATCGTATTGCGGCCCAAGTATCATGATACATATCATATTGCGAGGTCCTTGCCAATACTCACCCCTATCACCGAGCGCCGTAAACAGTAACGCACGAGCATGAACGCCAGAGTTGTGATGTCATCACTACATACAAGTCTCAGATGCAATTGTGATGATCTCTTGGGATTTCTGCCACACCTGCTATCCAACATTTTATCACTACATGTAATTAATATATGAATCCATAAATCACTTGCTCATCTCAGCCCCCTCGGGGGATCGGTAAAGTGTCGAGACAGACGAAGGCGTATATACAGTTTCTTCTTCACCTTAATTTAATCAAACTTGGACCAAACTTCAGTCCCATGAATCACAGCGGGAGTTGAAGTCGGTTGAGAAACCATCTAGACGGCGATGATGCGCCGCAGCCGTAAAAAGCAGGCGGGGGAGTGCTGAGAAGAAGCAGGGCAGCTCGTAACACGATAAGATGAGTAAACAGTTTAAGCATTTTCAGTATCCGAATCCTCCCTCCCCGACACATCTGATCTGAAAATGAAACGGCCCTGCTGCAGCTGAGGAGATCATCATCTCCGCTCTTTTGTTCTCGTGCATCTGTTTATTAATCATTTTCGAGATATCCACTCTGTTTTTTCTCTCTCTCTGTTAAAATGACACCATTAATTTTTTGCATTTCTAAGCCACGGCAGATAAAAGAAGACGTCCCTGTTGGGTAGGTCGTATTCAGCCGTGGCTCGTTTCCTCGTTACAGCCGATGTTAAAACGTTTGCGTATCTGCGTGAAAAGCTCTCCGCTTCACTGTTACAGCCTGCAAATACAGTTTGAGTAACACTCAAAGAATTTGGTATTACGCCACAACATACAGCCCCGTTAGGGAAGAAAAGTTCAAGTTTTTGGTGGAGTCAGCAGATGGAGGGATTCATGCCAAGCAGTAAACATCTTTTCTTTCTCTTCTTTTTTTTTTTTTTAAACTCGACAAATCCAGAACTCATTTATTTTCTTTTTCTTCAGCAGACCTCTGCTCTCCGTGAAATCTTGACACCGTCCAGGCTCTACGTCGTCGACGTCGAGGGTTCGAATCCCGCAGCCGTCCCAGCGGGGGCGGGATTTGCACGTGGCGGTTTATTTCCCGCCCAGGCAGATACACGGCAGATCGCGTAAACAGGAACTGCACCACACGAGGGCTTGTTTTTATTTTTAGCCTGCATGATGACTTATTTTTCTTATCTGGTGTCTGGAAACGTTTCACTGACACCAGTTAACTTTTTCCTCTTCTGCTGATTTATTTTAGTTTTTATCCAGGATCACGTTCGCCGTGTTCAATCTAGAAATGAAACGTCTGACAGGCCATCAACCCGCGTTTTTCCTTTTCTTTTTTTTTCCCGTCACCTAATTCCATCCGATCCCAGATTTTCCCCCGCTCTGCTTGTTTGTTCCCTTCTTTATTTCACTTTATTTATTTATTTTTTAAGCATGCGAGAGCACAATCACGGAGACTCCGAGCTTTTCCGCACTAGCGGCCAAATTTATCCTTGTGGTTTTCCGCGTGTTTATTCTGGGTTTACTTCAGGGACTACATATCTGCGGGAAAACCAAACGGCCCGGAGCGGGTGCTCTTTTCCTCCCGGGGATGATGGAGGCAAGGGGTAAAAATAGGAAAGTCTTTTTTTGGTAAATGGAATTAAAGTCTGGCGAGCGCCTCCCGAGGGTCCCTTTCTCTAAAAGAAGAGAGCGATCGTCACTCATTTATCCCTTTGTTTATCCTCCCTGCTCCCTCTCTTCCTATCCTGCCGAGGCTCTTGAAAAACAACAATTTGGGTCTTGTTTTAGACACAATGGCGAAGCAGCCCTCCATCACGTTGTTTGTCATTTTTATTATTGCTATAATTTTCCAGGGCAGTCGGCTCCAAAAATTCACATAATTACAGAAATCCTTGCAGGTTAAACAAATCACCGTCCTTTTCTTTTCTCTCCTGCTACGTAAATCCGCTCCACAGAGCATCAATCTCTGTCACCCCTTTTTAGAAAACGCTTCTTCACTTGCCCTCATTCCTTCTTTCCTTTTCTTCTCTTTCAGCCGTTGAACTCGATGGCTGTCATTTTAAGTGTGTAGGTTGGGAGGAATTCTCCGACTCCTCCGCTCTGACTCCTCGCTGTGACCTGTGTTTAACGCGCCGTCTGCTACGGCGATCTGCTGCTGCCGCTCGCACCGCTATCGCTGCTGCGCTGGTGGAAATTATTCATCTTGCGGGGTGGGCGACCTGCTCGGATTGCATCGAGGGGGGATGGTGGGCGAGCAAATAGTTTTGTTCATCCGGACCTCTGCTGCAGAAGATTCTCTGACATCCCTCACTGCTGACGTTGGCCTCCGTCCAGCAAATGCCATTGATATGATGGAGGTTCCTCCCTGCAGCACCTTTTTGGCCACTGACGGCTCGTTCCTCACCGAGAGGCATCCAGCAACATGTGGAGTTGCAAGTTTGCAATTTAGCTACGAACAGAGCAAAACAGGATTTTATTGCTCAGAGAATCAACGACCCGTACTGATCTGAAGCCAGCTACTAAACGCCTGTGCTCATTTTTTAGCATGATTTATGGTTTATGGGACCTGCACAGCCGCTGGTATTTAGACTTGCCCGTCGCTGTTTGCGTCGCTCTGTAATTCCACCACCAGATGCTAGGTGGCAGTGTGGGCTCTCTCCAGCGGCGCTGCAGCTTCCTTTCATTCACTTCCTGTATGTAGCTCGGGCGTGGAGGAAATAAAGCAAACCTCACGTGAGCTGGAGCTGATTTGTCTTACCCAGCGGGACCGAAAGCAGCGAGGAAGTAGGAGCATGATGAAAGGCGTAGAAGGAAACGGCGAGCGCAGGATGGATCACTGGAAGTTCAGCTGGTCATTGTTGTTCAGCGTTATCAGCTCCAGGTCAGCTGAGCCACTCTGTTTCAGTCACCATGTCTGAGGCATATTTATGGAGTAGATATGGAGGAAGATAGCGTGTTGGCAAGCTACAGTGGTGCACACAACAGTAATAACAGCGTAACGTGAAACACAACGGAAGAGCGTACGCGACAGCGATAGCTTCAGCTCTGCATACCTGTGAAGCTGAAGCATAAATCGGGGCTCCATCAAGCTTGTGCTTATTATTATTGACGTGCACAGACACCTGAAGGAGCACTTGAAGTTGGGCTCTGACAAGACATGAAAGGGGATGAGCTCCATTTCGTTTGGTCCTGTTGAAAATTTCAACACTGCTACTGGAACTAACGGAGCTGAATTTAACGGAGCCTGAATTTAACTAAGCAAATAGGTCCGAGCCTCCTTTTGGATAATTACTGGGTGATTATCTTTCAGTTGGCAACAAGTTATTTAACCCCAACTGGTGCAATGAGCTGCTTCTCATTTCCTAAACAACCATGTCAAAGACACATCTCCCGTGGTCGTGGAAAAGACGTTAGTCTGTTTGAGAAGGGTCAAATCATTGGCATGCATCAAGCAGAGAAAACATCTAAGGAGATTGCAGAAACTACCAAAACTGAGTTAAGAACTGTCCAACGCATTATTAAAAACTGGAAGGATAGTGGGGACCCATCTTTTTTGAGGAGGAAATGCTCAATGATCGTGATCAGTGATCACTTAAACGTTTGGTGAGATCAAATCAAAGAAAAACAATAGTAGAACTCAGGGCTGTTTAATAGTGACAGTAAGAACATTTCCACACGCACAATGCTAAGGGAACTCCAGGGATTGGGACTGAACAGCTGTGTAGCCTTAAGAAAACCACTAATCAGTGAGGCTAACCGGGAAAAAAAGGCTTCAATTTGCTGGGGAGCGTAAAGATTGGACTCTGGATCAATGGAAGAAGGTCATGTGGTCTGATGAGTCCAGATTGACCCTGTTCCAGAGTGATGGGAGCATCAGGGTAAGAAGAGAGGCAGATGAAGTGATGCTCCCATCATGCCTAGTGCCTACTGTACCAGCCTGTGGGGGCAGTGTTCTGATCTGGGGTTGCTGCAGTTGGTCAGGTCCAGGTTCAGCAACAGTATGAGCTCAAAGAATGAGGTCAGCTGACCACCTGAATATACTGAATGACCAGGTTATTCCATCAATGGATTTGTTCTTTCCTGATGACACAGGCATATTGACAATGACAAGATTCATCGGGCTCAAATTGTGAAAGACTGGTCAACTCGGCGATCTTTCATTTCTGTTATGTGTTGTTACTTGACATGAGAAAGTCTGTAGAGGTCTGACTGACTTTTCAAAATGAGTCAAAATCAGTTATATTTGGATGGAAAGACTAGCCGTAGTGATATATGAATGGAAATATAATTAGTTCTCCGGTGTGGTACCTGATGAAGGTCAAATGGTAAACATGGTGCCAGTGGTTTTTCCTCTTGGACACATCTGTGTCATAACATCTGTAAAACTGCACAGGTTCACTCTTTTAGCTTCTACTCTTCCACAGTTACTCAGCAGATCGTGCGTTACTAATTCCCGCATGAACTGGGTTGCTGTCCCATGATTCAAAGTTTCTCTCTAACGAATGCATTTTTTGTTTTGTTTTTTTCTCTTGCGTTCCAGGTGAATTTACTCACCCGTCTCAGCTTTCTCTCAAGACTAAGTTGGAGGCCTTGTACTAATAATAAAGTGGTTAAGAGAGTATTCCACTTGATTCACAGCACTTAAATTACCGTGAAAACACAGATGACTGAGACACCACCATCCCCTCTTCTTCTGCCCCCCCATCCCTGTCACTGCCTGTTATAAACTTTTGTGTAAGTGCTGTGAAAAGAGATGGAGTTGGAAACAAAAACAGGGATGTGTGTGGTTTGCTACGGTTCTTCCGTTGGCATCAGCAAATATTAGGATGATGCAGAGCATAAATATGTGAGCTCAGAAAGCAGAGCACCCGGTCCAGTTGTGAAATACACGGGAACGTAAAACAGCTTTTAAGACATGGGAAATGAAAATGTCTGGTTCTCCTTATGGTCAAAGCAATCTATGTAAACCACGCAGGCGCTGCGTTTCTATCCAGGCTGACCGGACGAGAGCCGTCGTTCACTCTTTCTGCTGCGAGTTAGCTGCGAGCCGCTTCCCCTCACGTCCACGTCAGCAGCACTGACCACAGTTTTCATCACTCAGCCGGTCACTTGGGCGTGGCCGGGGCTCAGCAGGCTGCTCTCACTGTGACTAATAAGAAGCATCTGCACAGGCACAAATACAAACAGCCTGCTTTCAGGCTGTTTTATAACCGCGCAGGATGCTAGCGTGCGGAAGGCTCCTTAAAGAGGAAGCCGCCCGGTGCATTCGCAAGTGTCCGCCGCAGAGATTCATATTCGAAACACACTTTGGATCCCGTTTTGGCATCCAGGCTGGGCGGTGATTGGAACCAGGAACCGGTTGAACCTGGGCTCAGAAAGACCTGGGACGAAGTGCAGCAAAGCCAGAGGTTGAAGTTTAAAAAAAACAAAGGCCAAAAGCGACGAGAAAAGTCTTGAAAGCCGAGCAGTCGGGCGGCATGTTTAACTACTGTCAGTGATTTGTTTTCCCTTTAAAAAGGGAGAGGAGTAGAAGAAAGCTGATGCCTCTTTGTTCAACATGAAGCTGCTGGGAGGACGAGGGGGGGGCAGCGAGTTTCATAGCAATCATGACATAAAACTGTTTTGTGCTGGTTTCCATAAGTAGTATCTGTAAAGGCTTGGCAGATGTTCGAAGGTTCAACCACATTCCTCCAGACCTGCCACACCTCCGAAGAAAGAAGAAGAAGAACAAGAAGAAGAAGAAGAGACGGACAAACCAATGGTCGGGGGATCACCACTCTTTTCTTCTGACACAAGAGCGTCTCAAGAGCCGTGTATACTCTCAATGTGTCGCCGTTATCTTGTCGCAGAGATGCCGCCGTCACTTTTGATTTATACTAGCGAGTCTCCGCTATGTTATTCCACGCCACAACGCAAGAGGGACAATCAGGAACTAGCTAAACTTACTAAACGTATCTCTTGCGTTTTTCCACTTCCTCACCGTCTCGACCGTATCCAGACCCACATTCATCGCTATCTCCCTCCATGAATTACTAGAATATGTGCTGTCTTTGTAGCAGAACCAGAATCGTACAGATGTGGGTACTTCCTCATTTTTTCGATGACGCGCTCTTTTCTACACGGATGTAGAATTGACCAATCAGGGGCCTCCTTTCTCTCCTCTCTGCGGCACTGTCTGCGTCACCTACAGTTTTGGGGAGGTGCACCGGAGTGTCTGCGTAGGGTGGGGGGGCATCGCTAGTATAAATCAGGCTTTATTGATCGCTTGCTGTCGGCATGTAAAGATGATGTCAGATAATATGAGACGTTTCTTTTGCCTCCAACACATTTTTGTGTTTTTTAAAAAGGTGTGTCCCCGTTTTAACCCCAAACTTGGACTCTCAGGCCAGTAGTATACTTTATGGGTCCAAAAGTGCCCCGAGGGTTTGCCCGGGCCTTCGTGCCGTACGTTTAGTTTTTGTTTTTTTCCGTAGGTGAACAGAGGGGTGTACTACGAAGCGAGATTAGAGGGTTAGCGAGGTATGTTGAGTCTAAAACCAGGATTTCCGGTACCACGAAGGTGGCTCTCTTTTAACCTGGCTATATCACCATGGTAACTTACTCTGCAATCTTAACCTGGTCCGGAGCAGGTTATGTGCAGAGTTTAGGCTCAAATCGGCTCTAAAAAGCGCCGCCCTTTCACTTTCACCCAATCCTGTTGACCTGAGCGCCAGGATTGTGCAATGGAGGGAGAGTATTCAGAGACCGGACTGATCCGCTGGCTTCCCATGACCATATTCTCTATGAACGCTATAGATTTCCAGCTGAGGGAATCCGTTACATTTGTAATCTGTTAGAGCCATATATTGGCAGCGCCACCAAACGCAGCCGTGCGCTCACAGTAGCGCAAACGGTGTGCGTTTCTTTGCGTTTCTTTGCCGCGGGAACCTACATGCATTCAGTTGGTGATGCAGAAAATCTGAGCCAGAATACTGTAATAAAGGTTGTACTTGCTCTTACTGAGCTGCTGAATATGTTTGTAGTATTCCCTGGCCATCTGCCCACACTTCAAATAAAAGAAGCGTTTTACTAAATCGCAGGTAACATAAATTAATAGTCCATTATATTGATAATCAGTGTGACGTGGAATTTCATGTGAAATGTTGTAATATAATTCATTCATAGGATTCCCCAGGGTGATAGGGTACCTATTAAAGTGGCTGGTGAACGTATATTGGTATCACAGATAATATTAAATCTTAAATTAATTTCACATAGATTTAGCAAAAAACTAAAGTGATTTTTATTTATCATCCATAATGGGACAGTCAGACCTACATAATGTTTAAATCTGCTGCATTAGGTTTAAAGTTTAAGCGCTCTAAAAGAGGGAGGGAGATTAATTAAGGTGCATTAAGTGGTAAAATAAATATAATTTACTGTGGCAAGAGACACTACAGAGGACCCGGGCGGGGTTTGATCCCCAGACTCCCGGGTGAAAGTCACGCATAATTGCCAGTCAAGCCAAAGGCATATCCCCTGAGCTATGTGGCCAGGACACGTGATCAATCGGAGGTCAGTGACAGGACTCACACTGTCACATTACGAATTTACACGATCTGCAATTTTTTGCCAGCACTCCTCTCTGGCTTTATTCGCACCTACAGTGTTGCTTTTGGCCGTAAAGATTTCTTTGAAATCCTCATAGCCCTGCATTATTAAAACCTCCTCCTCCTGACTGAAATATACGGACCGCCATCTATCCATTTTATCCGGAAGAGGCGTCAAATGACGCGTCAAACGCTCCCTTTCGTGTGAACGCGCACAGAGCAGAAAGCCGCGGTTAACAAAGATAGTTGATAACCACCGTCGTGGTACCAGTTATCTCTGATCGCGAGTTTCAGGTTTGTTAAGCCAGCTCACCCAAAGAAAGCCTGGCTGTGTCGAACTTGCTTCGTAGTACACCCCTCAGGTGACCCTGAGGACGTGTGATCAAGATCTGACCGGCTCTGACGAACCAACACAGACGAGCCGCTCAGTTGCGTAACGTGATTCATGATATTTACCGCGTTAATGCCGAAACCGAGGCTGAAAACAGGCGTGATGCCAGTAAACAAGAACAGGCCTCGTGTTAGTGACGGTTTCATTACTCAGATGTATATGAAAGGAAGCTAAAGCTCCACATGGAAACAGCCGGGCGCCAGGAGGACCGATCTTATTTGTGCCGGATGACCTTTCTCACACAGACTGTTCTGATTCTCCGGGACTGGATCACAGCTGGGACACGCGCTGCTTCGGCCTTCCGTTTAAGATAAATGACACGCCTTCCCATCCGTTCAGCTCTCTTCCTACTGATCGACTCTGAAAGAAGCTGTGGGCCACGAGCTCATCATTTGAAAACAGATTGCAGGTTGATGGCCTCTCATTGGCCATTTTTTTTCCTGATAAAGTCCGATTTGGAGCCATCACAGTTCTGCCCCTCCCTCAGGTAATCAGCACCATTCAGTTCACCTGTTCTGCTGCCTTTTAAGCAGCTCAAATGAGATCTTTGGATCTGTTTTTCTGCCCCCGCTGTAAGTAGGGTCTTTCTGGCTCGACTCTTATAAGTTGATTGCTCAAGGCTAGGATTCGCATCGAAGCTTTCCAGGAAACTGGTTCAGAAAAGGGTTTCGTTTCTCGAAGCTTTGTGTCCACATGAAACCGCCTGCTGGCTGCGATCTTAACCGCGCGTGGTCTTTGTATTTCTGCGTCAGTAACATTTGTTGGGAGTTGCTATAATAACTGGGAAAAATCAATCCAGTACAGTGTGTTTTCCAGTGAGCGTATCATGACCATTCTGTATCACATGCATGCATCACATGTGTGAAAACCAGTCTCCTGACCGTCCAAAGTCTCCTCCACCACAACCACACATTTTGAAGGGAACCTGTGGGGTTCGTTGGTGTAAAAACTAGGGCTGTCAATTTCTCAAAATAATTATTCAGATTAATCGCATGACTGTCAATAGTTAATCATGATTAATCGCAAATTAATCGCATATTTTTATCTGTTCTAAATCTACCATATACAGATCTTTTTCAAGTTGTATTACTCTTATTAATACGAGTCCTGACTAGAACCAGGAAATATGACCATATTAGTCCAGTCCTGAGGTCTCTGGCTTCCTGTCACTCAGAGAATAGACTTTAAAACAGCTCTACTTGTGTTCAAGTCTCTTCATGGCCCCAAAGTCCATCTCTGACATGTTAGATCCATATGAACCAACCTGGACTCTGAGAACCTCAGGTAGTGGTCTGCTGCTGGTGTCCAGAGTCAGGACTAAACAAGGTGAAGCTGCATTTCAGTTTTATGCTCCTAAAATCTGGATCAGTCTTCTAGAAGATGTGAGACAGACCTGAACTCTGACAATGTTCAGATCCAGACTGAAAACAGTTCTGTTTAGATGTGAAGATGACAACTGGAAGGATTTTATCTGCCCTCTTCATTTTTAATTTAATTAAATAATTTTTTTATTAATTAATTTTATTCATTATTGATTATTTTTATGCCTGTATGAAATGATTCTATTTGCCTTCTTGTGACTTTAGGCATCTGTAAAGCACTTTGATTTGCCTTGTGTACGAATTGTGCTCTACAAATAAAGTTGCCTTGCCTAATATGAGAGTACACAAATGCTTGCCTTATGCAAAAGAATTCATGTTTATTTATTGCTACAATGCCAAATCCATTATATATTATATATATGTACTCAATATTTTCTCTTATGTTCTTCATACAAAACATTTCCGTCTATTTGCTTCAAACGGGGGGGGGGGCTCTCTGCATCCGCGCTCTAATTAACCAACAAGTGATATTTCAGTAGTCGGGACTCCGGTGGTAACTAAATTCACATCAACAGTGAACACAAACAAAATTTATCTTGTGGAGTTCAGGGTTTCCTGCAGGAAAAAAACTGAACTTTCCGGGCAAAAAACAGCGGGAAAAACCGGGAAAAAACTTTGGGGGGGGGCTGGGGGGGGGGGGGTTCAAGCCGAGAACGGTAGCCGAGAACCAAAAAAAAAGGATAAATTACTTAATTAATTAGATTGTTCAATTATTATTTTTGCCCTCAAAATATGAAAGAAGTTGCTTAACAACAACCCACCAAACATGATGATGGAAAACACTATAAAGTGTAGGCTACCTCAGTTTCTTAACTAAAAGACTATGTCTCATTTACTCTACTACTGAATCAATTGCATACCAGTAAATTACATAGTAGGCGTTACCTTTTTGACTGGGCGGACTGGTCTCAATCACCCTCAGAGTGACAGCTGTCAAGTGAAGCTACGTGAGCTTGGAGTCCAGATGACAGGCAGTGCGCCCATTGGTCTTTATTTATTTAGTTAGTTAGTTTAAATACCTAATGTTCTTTTTTTTCTTTTATAGACAAAGTTAAACTTAATGTTGATTAGTGTGTGCGTGTGTCACTTTAATGAATTGTCGAACCAAAAAAAAAAAAAAAAACGGCAGTGAGAGGTCGCACTGTCTGGTCAAAACAAAAGCACCGGGTCTATTACGAATAAAAGTTTACCAGAATCCTACTGACTATAAATAATTACGGACCGACATAAAAGCGAGCGGAGGAAAACTTGTATTGAAGTGAGACGAGACGTGAGCTGTCAAACGTGAGTGATCGACCAGAGAGGTTATCACTGTGTGTGTGTGAAAGAGAGAGAGAGGTGGCCCAGAATGCACTGCAGACAAACAGCGCAGCACTAGAGAATCAACATTAATTCATTATAACAGAAACCTATGTGCGCTGATCAGTTCTCAAGCGCTGCCGTGTCGCTTGCATGCATTGCATTTTTTTTTTTTGCCCGACATTTTTTTTTTCCCGACATTGTAGCCCGGGCGCTCCAGATTTCAGGCCGGGCGGGGCACCAGGCCAAATAAGGTCTGCAGGAAACCCTGGAGTTAGCCATCAGGCAAGGTTTTCAAGCAGATCTTACCATTCAAAATAGTATCTTTTGTATCCATTTTATCCCAGCTACTGCTCACCGAGGTTTGTTTACGTCTGTCTGTCTGCGGCATGGCTTCCTGTTTTGACAAACTACAGCGGGGCCCGAGGCTCATGAAGCCTGGAGGCAACACCTACTCTCCTCTCTACTATTGTACATCAACGGCCAGGCTAAGGCTCGCGTTAATCGCGCGTTAAAAAAATTAGTTGTGCTTGAAATTATTTTTGCATTAATCAAGCGTTAACGCGTTAACTTTGACAGCCCTAGTAAAAACACAACATCCTGTACCGGTCAGCCATGCAGCCGGGTTAGGACGCATGGACACGCACCTCCAAGCATCGCCACAGCTCGTGACATCACTGTTGGAGATGTAGATGTTCTGGACAAGGATGTCACTGATCCTTCTCTCGAGTCGCCCCAGAAGTCTGGATCCAGCTCACGGCACTCGGCCCGGCCCTGGACCGACCTACTGACAGGCCGCTGTGAGCGACCTGCGTCAGCTGGTCCTCCAGTTTGGTGCCCGTCTCTCAACGACTGAGATGAAGTCGGCGTGTCGTTCGGGATCAATCGCTTCCTGTTCTCGCTGGTCCCAGTTCAGTTCCCCTGGTGTGGCCTTGCGCTGCTCGCTGGTCCATTCCAGTGGTCTCGTTGTCGTCTCCTCCTCAGACAACGGGCTCAACTGTCCTCTGCTATCGATGTCATTCACACAACGTCACAGCAATTCTGCCAATTTACAAGCAACTCATTTACTTACAATCTGCACAAAACTGAGTTTTTAGAGACTGAAATCCCCGTTAAAGTTGCTAAAATGCTACATGCACTCGTTCTTTATGGATGCGAGAACGGATGGGATCCATCGGTGGAACGAAGGTTCCTGCAGATTCCCTTCGAACTGTCGCACACGAGAGATCAAAGAACTCGGCAGGTGCGAAACATGGATCACAAGTAAATGGCAAAGACTTGGTTCCCAGGGAACAAGTCGGGAAAGGTTAGCCCTACCTGCCTAATACCGTATTTATTTGTTGGGGCCAACATTTAAAAGTAAAAGGATCACTTTCAGAAACCTGAAGATTGATAAGGTTATTGTAGAAGGACGTCATTTATTTCTGCTGATGATAGTGGCTCATATGTAGGTAGAGGCTAAATGTATCGAGGAAACTTTTTTTGGGTGAAATTTGGCAGATGGTCAGCAACCCTTTCCTGCTGCCACCATGTGTCCTGTTGACTGAGTCCCCGTCCTTCACCCGGCCAACCAATCCAACTGTTAGCCTCCAGGAACTTCTAGGTCTTCAGTTCCTTCAAAGTTTAGACACTATTTGTCATGAAAAATAAAACTGTGGATCTCTGGGTTTGACATGTGGTGTCGAAGTACTTGAATACGTCTAACCGGCTCCTGAGTAGGCTGGGTGTTTTCTCTGACTCCAACAATGACAAACCATTGGCCATTCGGCCATATTTGTTCTCTTGAGTCTACAACCAGGTCAGATGTCAGATCTCCTTCTTTTAGTTCTGAGACAAATGTCACCCTCGGTAAAACGGCACCGGTACTTTCACTCTCTGTCTGGTCGGGGTGCGACCAAACCTTTATGCAAATGCATAAGTAGGTTGGTGTCAGGATTCGTTCTGGGTTAAAAATGGAAAATCTCGGTTTGCATATGCAAACGATTCCACGGTGAACCCCCGAAGACGACGCACACTCGCGGTTTCATCCATCTGGCAAAAATGATGCCCGGCACGCTTTTCTACAAACCTACAATTTTACACCCGTCTGAGGACTCATTATCAGTGAGAGCTTCATCCCTGTGAGTGTTTGTGGTCGTAGCTTTGCTTGAAACCACATCTGCAGCCTGAAAAGCTTCCGGCACCTTCAACCTGGTGAGAAGCTGCAGGTTTCAAAAACGTATAGAACAGAATAATATAGAATATCCTGGTGTTTAGAGCTGTAGTTCTGTGTGCAGTCTGTATTAGGGTTGGGAATCGAGAACCGGTTCCTGTATAGAACCGGTCCTGTAGAGAACCGGTTCCGTGTGTTTCAATTCCATGGAATCGTTTGGCAGTTTAACCAGCGATTCTCTTATCGATTCCAACCAGCACGAATCTCAAGTTACGCACAGTCAATTCCAGAAAGCACTTACGTGATTAAGCTACGTCGGTTTAGCACGCACATTGGAGTTGTAAACAACAATGGCGCCCACCAGGTTAAAACGCTCCAAAGTTTGGCTTCACTTCACCAAAGAAAGATGGCAACAAGGCAACTAGCAGTCATTGTAAAGTGGAGATAACAGCGTCGGGAGGGAACACGACTAACATGCAGAAACATTTGAACACACAACATGCGATAACGAGTGTCGTGTTTTTGACGCTTCGGACTGATGGATCTCAACCCAGCAGCAGTAGCCAAGCTAAGATCACCTCTGGTAACTCTGGTAAGTAGCTATCCCACTGCCTATGTGCTTCTTTGTAAAACACGCTATAACATTAACGCTATGCTATTAAACAAATGCCTTCTGCATTACATTTAGAAGATGACCTTGATGAGAGAGAGTCTGCCAGCACTCGCTCCTGCTCACTACCTACCTCCAGAAAGATCACGTATCCTTCCTGAAACAGCAGACATGCTTATTTTTCTGCAAAAGAATTGTTAATTCTTCATATTATTTGCAGATTTGCACTATTCACTGTTCCATTGTATTTGATAGTGTTTATCTTTCTTTATTATTATTTTTGAGTGCTTAGTGAGCTCATATATCCTTTTAAAAGGGAGATTTTTTCATTTCTATTAGGAAAAATCTGTTAATAAAATGTTACACATTCTTGTGTATTTGCACAGTTACTGCTTTAGTTGTATTCCAAGCTGGATACAAATTACTTCCAGGCAACATTCAAAGATGGTTCAGAGACAGAGAAGGAGAATATAACTTAAGAGAGAGAGAGAATCTAAAGGAGCCAGTGGTTCATAACACACTGAAAAGCATGTGCACATCTGTCCGTGGGGTGAAGTTGTGGAATACATTACCTAATAAAATCAAAGAAAGCAAACATGTGGCCCAATTTAAAAAACTGCTTAAAAAAGACACATTAGACAAGTATAGTAGGGAGTAATTGATAACAAATCCAGAAATGAGATGTTTTGTTTTTATCAAGAAAAATTAATGACCATGTTAAACATGTAAATGAGAGGGTTAGGCTTTCATAAGCTTAAGCTTTCCTCTACTCCTTTTTTTGAACATAAAAAAAAAATCTCAACATTATAAAACATACAAAACGTCAGGCTATTAATGCCTGTATTCATTAAATTTTTATTTTTTCTTTTCTGATAAATCTGTTTGATATATCATTGTATAATTATTCATATAATTATGAAAAGGACTGTATAGTTCATATATGTTTAAAAGACAAATAAATAAATAAATAAACATATTATGACGGTTAACATGTTATCCAGGCTTTGGGCCTCTTTTGACCTCGCTGTTGACTTCTAAGTCAAAAAAACAGATGCTAATAAAACTGTTTGTTCTCCTTTTTCCCCAAATTAGAATCGATAAGAGAATCGATAAAGAATCGAATCATTAAAAAGTATTGATAATGGAATCGGAATCGGAAAAATCGTATTAATTCTCATCCCTAGTCCTGTAAGTGCATTTCAGGGTTTAACTATAAATACATGATCACAAATGCGCCCATGCACAAAGACGTGCACTTTCATGCACACGTTCGGGCCTTTCACCCCCCCCCCCACCCCCCTGCTCTGCTGCTGAGTGTGTTATTTATTTTAACTCGCCTGTGTGAGTTAAAAATGGAATGTTTCAGCGACATAAAACGCTTCCTGTTTTGACTCCCTGACTGAGCCGTTCCCGCCGCTAAACAGTCCCAGAGCGCCGCGTAATGACGGTCCGACACACACGGGGGGGGGGGGGAGCGTGTGCGTTAGCGTTCGCGCGCGGGTCTTCCCCTTTTTTCGTGCCCGCGTGGCTCCGGGCGCACGTCTGCTCTCAGTTGGTGGAGGGTTCTCGTTATGTTTTTTTTTTTTTTTTTTAAGTGTGTGCGCTCTTGAGCGTGCCTGTGTGTCACCACAGGAACAGGAAGACACTGCGCCTCATTTGAAATGAACCTCATTCTTGTTTTCTTTCGGCGCCTCGTTTACGTGACGTTCCTTCTGTGTCTCTCCGTTGCTTCTGACGGCACCACGTTGGTGCCGTTTGTGCCCAGAGTCCAGGTTTGGGGCTTGTACCCGGGCTTGCCGGGTCGGCCGGACCCCTGCCGGGCAGCTAAGTGGGTTTCTTTCCTCAATAAAACATCAGTAGAGCTGTGATCACAGAGGCATGTGCTGCAGCCAAGGGGCAACATCAGCTTTTCTTCTTTCCAGGTGGTCTTCCTGTTGGTCTGTTGACCTCCAGATCGACTGCAGAAGCAAATGCATTAAAAAAAAAGAACTGCTTCTGGTCCTCCACAGCTAGATTTCACGTCCGTGGCAGCTGTTTTGGGGGTGAATCTGTGCTTCAGCGGGTAAAAGTGTAAAAAGCCGTCAATCTTTGCCTAACTGGGGCGACGGCTGAGGATCACACGTAAGGGGGAGGAGCTCACGTTCATCCCTGCAGACCTGCGTCGTCCACCGCCAAGGCTTCCTTCAGGGTCACCGCTCGTCTCGCTGTCGGTGACCGTCTTTTCCGTGACGAATCGACGGGATCGCGGGCTGGAATTTCTCGTAAGGTTCGGCACGACGGTATTCTTCCCCTAAATCAGCGGGGGTTTGCACCGTCACTTCAAAACTGAAAGTTTATGTGAAACGGAAACACCCCCAGTGCAGCGGTTTCGAACCAGTGCCGCCGCCCATTGGACGCCATTTTTGCTGAATCGGGGATGTTTTTTATTGAGTGACAGCTAACTGTCCTTGCTTTAGAAATCTGGAATCATTTTCTTTTTGTGAATTTGAACATCTGATTAGTGGAATAAAGACCCGACAGGAACAGCCAGCTTCTCCATCCGGGTCACCTCCCCGTTGGACCCTGGACCTGACTGACCGGGCCGCTGGCCCACAGTCAGCTAGCCGCCTCTGCTCCGACCCTAAAGACAAGTACCGCTGGCTGCAGACGACCCAGACATGGATGCAGTGTCTAGTCCAGGGTCCCGGTGGAGCTCTGGATGAATCCAGCTCTTCTTTACACGAAAAAATAAACTCCCCTCTGTTTGTCTCTTCAATTTTATTTATACACATTACATTCGCGCGTGTGTGTCCACAACTCTGAACCCTGTCACGTTTACTTTATCTAGTGTTTAGTCTGACGTTGATGTGGCTAACCTCAGCACCTGTTTGATCTGAACTGGGATTTAATAGAAGTAAATTCCAAACAAATGAGTCAAATTAGTGATCAATTCCTTTTTTTTCTGTTTCACTTGTCAGAAAAGGTAATGAGTCTGTCCTCATGTTAACTTTTTACTTCAGAGTCACTTCCTTCTTGCAGCATCTTCTCTTTCCTTTTCTTTTTGGGCTCTAGTGGCTTTTATTTACATCGAAGAGACTCTAGATGCGCGGGGCAGAGAGGACGGGAAGGAGATGCAGCGAAGCGTTGCAGGAACCTGCGACTGCTGCAGCAGGACAGTAGCTTCTGTATCTGGGCCACCTGCCTGAACCACCTGCTGCCCGGCGGCCTGCAGCTGGGGCTTCTGCGTGACCCCTAAACCTCCGGTTTTGAAGCGACCCCGCGAACTGCGCTGGTTAGGAGGGCAGCCGACGAAGCGCGAGGGTGAGGACAGAACGGGGAGGAACGTCGACGAGCTGGTGAAGGTTCCCGTCAGTTCGGCAGGGAACAGGTCGGCGCCGACGGGGACGCAGGTGGTGATCGTGTGTCTGGAAGCCATGACAGAGAGAACGATTCACGTCCTTAAAGCCCCGGAGCCTCCGGGACTCAGGTTGCCTCTGATTAGAGCTGAGTGATTTTATCGATTCTGCGATATATATCAATATTTTTTTGAGTATCGATTTTTCAGCCGCAGGTATCGATATTCTAAACTTCTTTCAAAACCTCCGTGTCCCACCTTTAAAAGCTTGCAAGCAACAATTTGCACTGATTAAATAAATGAAACTATTTTTCTCAACACAATCTTTTATTCATTTTGTCCAGCATTTGCAAGCTGCCTGTCAGCCATATAATGTGTAATTAATGATTTCAGTTCAATTAATTCAAACAAAGTCATTGGAACACTCACAAGATGTCACCGAAATCACTTTGTCCCTTTAAAATCTTTCGGAAAATGATGTAAATGTAAATGAATATACAGTCATAGAAAAAATTATTAGACCACCATTTTTTCTTCAGTTTCTTGTTCATTTTAATACCTGGTACCGCTAAACGTCATCATGTGACTAAAACAGACAGAAAAGAAAACACTGAATGCATAAAAGCAGTGTTTTTGGCAGTACAACGCCATAGCTATTGATGTAAAAACTTAAGTGATTTAGGTTATAATCAAGAAAACCATGGAAAATGGTAAGATATCAGCTCTTAAATAAAACTCTTATGAGCAATCTTTGTGGTTATCGTTATGTTTGTCCAAACAAATGTACCTTTCGTTGTACAAGGCATTAAAATGAACAAGAAACTGAAGAAAACAAGGGTGGTCTAATAATTTTTTCCATGACTGTATATATATATATATATATATATATATATATATATATATATATATATATATATATATATAGGGATAATGTCCGATAATATCGGCCCCACCGATATTATCGGCCCGATATTGGCATAAAAATGTAATATCCGTAAATATCGGTATCTGTTTTTTTTTTTTTTTGCACAGACAATGTGTTAATTCCACGACAGGAGATATGTGATGTTACCTAAAATTAGTTTTGAGGAAAAATAGCCCGCATATATCGGTATCGGTAGATATCGGTATCGGAAATTGAGAGTTGGACAATATCGGCATATCGGCAAAAAAGCCAATATCGGACATCCCTAATATATATATATATATATATATATATATATATATGTATATATGTTTATGTTTATGTATACAGCCATTCCCAAACTTCAGAATTTGAAATGTGAAAAATCTCCGCGGCCCACTGAAACCTTTAATCACAACTGTGATCAACATGCAGGACTAGAAGCTATGTTCTGACATTAATGTAAGGGGTCAACAAATAAGGCAACACTTCTCGTATTAAATTAAGATGACAGTAGAATAACACTTAACTGGTTTGTTTTGTTACTTCTTAATGCTTTTAAATCATGTCGTTAAGATTTTACAGTTATTAAAAACATATTTAAAAACGATTGAGGATTTAAAACGTATTTGTCTGATTTTAATGACCGCTCACGGCCCACCTGCAGTACCAAGATGGCCCACCAGGGGGCCGCGGCACACACTTTGGGAATCACTGTATGTATGTGTATATATATATATATATATATATATATATATATATATATATATATATATATATATATTGTATCGTGACCTAAATATCGTTTATCGTATCGCAAAATTAGTGTATTGCTACAGCCCTACCTCTGATCAATACATTTTAGAACTTCTTGTCCGTGCAACAACTTGTCGCTAAAAAGACTAGTCTGGGCTTGTTGTTTGGGGTTTTGTTTTTTGGTTTTTTTTTTGTTACACACCCAAGGGCGCAGATGGCACTGGGGACGGGGGGGACATATCCCTCCCAGATTTATATTGATCCCTATCTTTTAATGTTGTTATTTTTATAATGGTATTTTAGTAAACAATTATTGTTAACTGAAGTGATGAGATTTAAGATGTTATAGACGGTAAATGTGTTTGGCTGCAGAGGGATTTTATTTTTCTAATCAATTTTGTTAATTGGAAATTATTTTTAAATATTTTTATTGTATGAATCTGTTGTTCAAGTTCTTATACTTCTGGTCTCGTACATATTGTAATGTTTCTAATCATTTATATGAAGGCACGAGTGTGAATCATTTTAATGTTAATTTGTTATACATTTTTGAACATTCCCTTTTTGTTTGAAGTTACATTTAAAGTTTCTGTAATGAGATTCTTTATCCTGCTGAGATCAGTAAATGTTTAAATTAAAACACGCAGAAGACATCAAGTTTTGGAGCGTCATTAACTCACCAGACAAATAACAAGTTGATCATGTAAGGCGTGTGTTAACTGTGGAGCCCCGTTTGGGTCATAATTCAATAAATAAATGAGTCTATTATTATGAAATACAGGCGTTTATTATTATGAAATACGTATCCATTATTATGAACTGTTTCCCATTATTATGAAATACATGTTTATTATTATGAAATATTTCCCATTATTATGAAATATATGTGTATTATGAAATATATGTGTATTATTATGAAATATTTACCATTATTATGAGAAAAAATGTAATTATTATAAGATATATATTTTTATTATTATTTAATCTTAGTTTAATGCATAATAGTTTAATGCATAACTCGCATCGAGCCTGTTGGCTACCTCTCAGAGTAAGTCAGAAAATTATCTTTCTCCTGTCGCCATGCCGTCAAAATCAAGTTTTCCCTACATTTCGCGCTACGTTTCTTAGTCGATGTCAACTTTTAACCGTAAACTGAGGTGAATGCACCTCAGTTTACAGGCTCGATGTGAGTCCCCCACCAACTGCATGGAGAAGGATCAGCCAATGAGCGTGCAGGTCAACCGCTGGTCCCGCCCACTGGCAAAATGTCATTATTATGTAAAAGCTCATTCTTATGAAAAAGAAAGCAATTATGTAAAAACTCATTCTTAGATAAAAAAGACATTCTGAAATAAACTATTATGCATTAAACTAAGATTAAATAATAAAAAATATTTTCATAATAATTACATTTTTTTCATAATAATGAGAAATATTTCATAATAATACACATATATTTCATAATAATGGGAAATATTTCATAATAATAAACATATATTTCATAATAATGGGAAATATTTCATAATAATAAACATGTATTTCATAATAATGGGAAACATTTCATAATAATGGATACGTATTTCATAATAATAAACGCCTGTATTTCATAATAATAGACTCATTTATTCATTGAATTATGACCCAAACGGGGCTCCATAGTTAACTAGATAGACCTTTGGCTACAAATGTTAATTCAGTTAGAAAACTCAGTTCTAATGACAGCTCAGTCCCCCCCAGTTTAAAAATCCTATCTGCGCCCCTGTGCACGCGCAACATTTATCGACATAAAAAACACATTTTTGTAAAACGAGACATTATCTCTGCCATCCAGTAGTGAAAGCGTAAACTCCAGTCCCAGATAATAAATAAGATATTTCATGTGTTCTATGGACAAAACAGAAACGCAACACAACAGGCTGCTGGGAGGGAAAAAAAAAAAAAAAAAGTTGATGCAGATAAGTAGCTGATTACATCTCTGTTCTTTGACTTTATTGCATTCTAAACTGAGGTAAATTACAGGTGCTCTCAACTACAAAGTGCTCGCTCTCAATCACCCACCGCCTCCCAACCACAAGCCCACCAACACATCGCTGCTTATCGCAGAGGTTTGTAGCGTTCTCATTATCTACACGTTTGAATCTGCAGCGCAGACGACGAGATCTGCTCTCACGACCACACATGCACACGTGCACGGCATGGAGGACGTTCAAAGCAACAGATTTTATCAGACAGCTTTTATTGTTTAATCTTCTTACTATTTGCAACAAGTGTCCCTTTAACCCACAATTTATCCGTCTTTTCTCGCACATAAATTCGCACACCTCCCCTTATAAGATTTTCTCCTGTCAAGCCCCCACGCATCCACCCACACACACACAAACACACACACACCCTCCCTCTTCCTCCCCCTCCCCCCCTCTAATCCCTGCAGCTGTTGCTCTTAATCACACTGCTGCCTCCTCCAGACAAAACCTCATCTGTGTGTCCACATGTCTGTTTGTGTGCGAGGTGGAAAAGAAAAACTGCATTCTGAATGAAAAGCGAGGGTTAGATGTAAATGAGAGGATGGGAGATGGAGATATAGAGGAGGGGGGGGGGAAGAAAAATCCCCCTAAATTCCCCCCCTGAGAGAGCCTCACTCTTTCCTTTCTCCCAGACCCATTGTGTTCCCTCCTCACCTCCTTCCTCCGTCCATCCAGCTCCACATCCTCGGGGTTCTGCGCTCGGATATCGTAAATCTATCAGCTGTCATGAACGTCAGCTGGGAGAGTTGGTGGTGTGTTACCAAGTTACCGGGGTACCGCCGCACATCTCTCAGAAACAGCTGCGGGTTAGACCCCGTTCATCTGAAAGTGAAACCTCCGACAGAGGAGATTGGAGTAAAAGAGGAAAAAAAAAAAAAATCATGTTTCTACCACTTTTTAAACACACCTGTTACGCCCAAGTTGTCGGGGGTTTCTTTACGCACCAAAGCTTTCCTGTTTATGTCAGTCTGTCTTCGGACTGGTATTGTGCTGCAGCTCAGGGAAGTGGGCCGCCGCCAGGAGCAGCTTCCCCTTCATTGTCTTGATGCTCTGTCAGATTATCTGTAACGGGACGCGTTGAGGTGTTGTCGCGGCGCGCTATGCCCAAGCTGGCGGAGGGTGCAGGGATGGCGCACGCTAGAGGCCTTCGGAACAACCCGACAACCCGAAAACCCGAGGTTCCGACCCGACCCGAATCGGGTCTCTGGTCCATTCAAAAGACGTGACTCCAGGTTCGGGTCTGAATCGGTACAGTTAGTCTCGGGTCCGGTCGGTGCTCTCTGACAGGCTGGGTCCACGTTTACTCTAGAGAGGTAAAGATATTGGCGTTAGCAGCTAATGTCAGGACTCGGGGCAGTTTAATTAATTATTCATTAACGTGGCGTGTTTGTCATGAAACAACTGTGTTGCCGTAGCGTGTTATTAGCGGTTTGCCCGGCAGCTGTAAAGCACAACGGATCGCCAACATGACAACGCTGGATGAGAGAACATATTCACGACACGTCCTGACCGGTGTAGGCTATTAGCGTTAGCAGTTGCTACCAATAGCATCTGTATCCACAAAGAAAATAACAACATGGATTTATTGTTGTTTACATCACGTAGCCTATGTAGCAACTGAACCGGGTAGAAGAAGACAACTTTAGGTAAGAAAATCAAGTTTTATTCAACGCTAGACAACTTTAACATGAGCAACTATGGGCTGGATTGTCTCGGTTCTATTCGGGTAGCTCGGTTCAGTTCATGGTCGGAAACTAAAGACTCGGGTAGGGTCGGTTCCGGGTCCAAATATTGCGGGTCCATTCGGGTTCGGACTCCCAAACTTATGATAATAGCTCCGGTCGGGTAATTTCAGGTCGAATTTCACGGTCCATTCGGGTTCGAGTCCATGAAAGTGGACCCGTGAAGACCTCTAGCGCACACGTCCGTCACATCTATCTGAAACACTGATCAGTGCCGGACACGGTAGGATCCACTGACTTAGCAAATTAATGCTTCACGCAATTCAGTGACAGTAATGCACCACTTTCGCTGTTTGCCAACCACTAACAGAAGAATTCTTACTTGAATCGGGTCAACTGGACTGCCTTTTGTTAGCTTCTTCAGGATGTTTGACTCCAGCGGTCTCTAAGCCTGAACCTCCACAGTGAAAGAAACCTTGGAGTTATTTTTGATCAGGATACGTCATTTAAGCAGCATATTAATCAGGTTTGTCAGATGGCGTTTTTTCATCTCTGAAATATTGTCAAGATCAGGAGCATCCTCTCCCAGGGTGATGCTGAAAAATTAATCCACACGTTTGTCAGTTCTAGACTGAATTATTGTAATGCGCTGTTAGCAGGATGTCCGAAAAGCTCGCTGAATAGCCTCCAATTGATCCAGAATGCAGCAGCGAGGGTGCTGACAGGAATCCGTAAGCGAGATCACGTCTCTCCCGTGTTAGCCTCCCTCCATTGGCTTCCCGTGAAATTTAGAATTGAGTTTAAAATTCTGCTTCTCACATATAAGGCCCTTAATGGCCTAGCTCCTCGTTATCTACAAGACCTGATAGCATGTTATGCTCCTAATAGAGCTCTCCGCTCTCAGAGTGCAGGATTACTCGTCGTTTCTAGAATATCCAATAGTAGATTTGGAGGACGGGCCTTCTGCTACCAGGCACCTTTTTTATGGAACCAGCTACCAGTTTGGGTTCAGGAGGCTGACACCACCTCCATCTTTAAAACTAAATTGAAAACATTTCTGTTCAGTAAAGCCTACAATTAGTTTAAACTATAGTGTGTAGGGGCTAATAGTTATAGCTATAGTTGTAGTAGTTAAGACTAGAGTAGCTCGTCTTAATCACAGCTTCGTCATAGTTATGCTGCTATAGGCCTACGCTGCAGGGGGACTCTAACATGATCTGCTGAGTGGTGTCTCCACTGCTTTTCTCCTTTTCCTTCCCTTTCCTCCTCCAGCTCATTCCATAGTTAATTAGGAGCACCTCGTTACTGTAACTGTGCTCCATTGTTCCTGTGGTTTGTTGTGCTTTTTTTGTCCTCTTTTCTTTCTGTATGTTTACAGGCCAGAGTTTCCTGAGTTTCATGCTGACTTGCAGTTCCCTCCTCTGTCCATCCCAGCGTTCACCTCCACCTGTGTGTGTAGATGTGTTCAGGGTGTCGGTTGCCGTGGTGACCGGTGATCTAGTCCTCTGACCATCTCACCTCAGTGCTGCTACCTGCATCTGTTTATGTAGTCATTTCATTCAGTCATTTATTTGCTCTCCTCTCTCTGTCCTCCATCCTCTCTCTGTCCTGTCTCCTCTCTTTTTCTTTCTTTACCCAGCTGGTCTTCATCAGGAAGGTCCCCCCATATGATCCAGGTCCTGCTCAAGGTTTCTTCCTCTTAAAGTGGAGTTTTTTCTTGCCACTGTTTGGCTTAAAGGTTTTTTTTCTCCCTCTGTGGGAGTTTTTTTTACCTGCCATTATCATTGATTTGAATTCAATATTATAATTTTAGTTAATGATATTTGCTCGGGGGTCATGATCTGGGTCTCTGTAAAGCGCCTAGAGACAACTGACATTGAAACAAACGCTATACAAATAAAATTGAATTGAAAATTGAAAAGAAGAAGCCAACAAGGAGGAAGATTTTGGGGGGAGTTTTTCCTGGTAATGAACACAATCACTAACGGTCAACCTTTTCTGGAAACCCGCTCGTCACTGGTGAATCAGGTCTTTGATTGGCCTCCAAATGATGAGACCGTTCAAAAACCTCCTTCACTGCTATTATCGTGCGTGTGTGCTAAAGTAATAACAACAGCTGCCTTGCTTTGAGGTAAACTATGTCGTCCTGTTACGCTGCATGTGACACATCTGAAGCTAAATTTGAAAAGACCAGACGAACAGTTCCTTCTTGATGATCTCATCACGAAATAAACGCCGGACACGCCTCACCGGGATTGTAAGAGGGAATGTATGGCAGCCTTGTTGCCACGGTGACAGCACCCACGGCTGATTTGGACACACCCTTTGATTCATAACTCACACTGTCAGTCAAACATTCACTTTCGCTGCAGCAGCTTTACATTCTTGATGATCTCATGTGAGTTTCGTGTGTGTGGTTTTCAGTGAAGAAAAAGACGTGACCCGTGCTGCGTGAGAGTCCAGAACCACGCCGCTTAGCCTCTGCGTGACACGCACTCACGCGCACGTGCACGCGGGATCCTCACCAGGGTAAAAAAAAAAAAAAAAAATCCCCCAACATATGGATGCTATAAATTCAAACAGACCTATAAATTCCTGTGCAAAACAGTTGCGTTTTTGAGTCGAGCCGTTCGGACTCCTTTGGGTTCGACGGCGGTTTTTTTTTTTTTTATAAGAATTTAAAACCACAATTCTTTCCAAAAAGACAGCTGCCGCGTTAAATCGGCCGTGATATTGACGAGCCGTCCACCCTGACACCGGGGGGGTTCAAACAGCTCCGTACGTAAACGGCGTGGGACCGCTCCTGATGGCGACGGGACCAATAAGCTCATGAGACGCTGCTTTTGTAAATGGCAATACGATCTCCTGGCGCTTCTCTACGACTAACATTTCAGAACCGTGCAGATATTAAACCCCTGAGTTGGCCGGTCCCTGAGATTGTCTGAAAAGTATTAGCACAACAAGCAAAAAAAAAAACAAAAAAACTGAAAACCCATGAAAAATGGTCAGATATTCAAAACAGCTCGTCCAGCCAGCGTTTCTCAGGCAGAAACGTTGGACATTCGAAAAAAACATTTTAAGGCCCCACTTCCTAAATTATGCGGTCTTTCACCAAGTGCTAATAAAACAAGATGACAAAACAATGTGTGTTGCTTTGCGTTTGGTAGGAAGTGAGTGAGTGAGTGCTGGGAAGCCGGGGAGTATTGTATGTCACCTAACACTAACATTCTTTAAGTAGGTCAAGTGGAGAAGTGATTCTCAGCCTTTTCCATAAACGCACCGATGCTGTGCTGACCTGCACAACAGCAGCAGCTGCTGGGATCAAGGGTTTGGACTGCATCTTGTCCTCCTTTCCTTTCCTTTCCTTTCCTTTCCTTTCCTTTCCTTGCCTAATCAACACAACCTTGTTTCCTTTCATGGTTTTACTCATGCAGAGTGTGGTGTTATTTTGGCTTACAATGCAGACCAAAGTTATTACTGTTCATGATGTTTGGAAAGTCTCTCTCTCTTTTTTTTTTTTTTTTTAATGCAGAACTGCACCACAGTGTTTGCATTTCTCTGCTGTGGCTCAGAAAGGAAGTTCTCGTCCCTTCCTTTAAAGGCCGACCAGAGTCACAGGTGGTCCACTAGGGTGTAATACGGAGTGAGATTGACGGGTCGGCGAGGGACAAGAGTTTTCAGTGTCATGAAGGTCACTCTCTCTTGACCTGTCTGGATTACGATGGTAACTTACGCTGGACCCACCCGATCCCATGACAAAACACTGAGCAAATATTGTCGTGATATGGCTACGGAGAGTCCTGTTGTGTCCTGCTTTTAGTCACGAAGCAAATATGTTATTCATAGACTACAGTTCTGGATGCAACACATCAGACTAATCTCTCCATCTGGGGTTGAGTCCGGCCAGCAAGACTGGCCAGCACTTCCCTAGAACCGTCACTCTAAACACCGGAGTCCCTCAAGGCTGCGTCACTGTCCCCCTGCTCTTCTCCTTCAGCATGCATGACCGCACCGCCACAGCTCCAACACCACAGCTAAATTTACGGCGGTGGGACTGATCCACAACAAAGATGAAGCAGCCTCCGAAACCAGAAGGGATGAGGATGGACTTGGGGAAGGACGGGCACCATCCCCAGATCTGTGGGACCTCTGAGCACAGCTCCCAGGGCAGCTCGATCCAGTGTGCCGAGCCCATCACCAGGACTCTGCTGCCTGACCCCCAGGCCGTCTACATGAGGCGATGCAGCTCCAGGGCATAATAACATCCACTGTCTGCAGGCCGTACCTCCACTTAGACAATTATTCCATATTCAGCTCTGCAAAAAGTCTTTATTTTTAAATTGATTTTTCTGTGTTGTACAGGCTAAAGGACAGCTTACACTCCTTTTACAAAAGCATTGTCTTATTGACATTTTAGACACAACATGTTGCGGTGCTTCGGTGTTACTTCAGCGTTTAACGTGTATCTCGTAGCCTCAGGACTCTTCGTCTGCGCTGTTATTATTGATGTAATTGCGTGTCACTTGTTTGCACAGTTGGAGTGTTGCAATAAAGCCGGTTCTACCTCTACATCTACAGCTTGATCTAGAGAGACTTACAAGTGAGATAGAACGTTTAAGCTTTCATCCAATAAACCTTTGCCAATCTCCGCCCACTCTCAGCCTGGACAGAAACGGCCTTGTGTGAAAGGATGGAGGTGCCAAATTATGTTCCAGTGAAGAACAGAGTGGAGGAGGAGGAGGAGGAGGAGGAACATAAACCTGCATGACCGAATTTAAATAGCTGGCCGGCCAGCATATATATATTTGGGCCACATATGGGTTTGCGTTATGAGTCCCAGTGGGTTTGTTCACAGGTTCCCAGCTGTGTTTGCTCATAAGGACTGAATGGGATCTATCTGGGTCCCACACAAGGTCCCCCCTTCTTAGCCCATGCCCATTGAACCCACGTGTGTTTTTTTATGAGCCCTGTATATTTGGTGGACATTTGGAGCCTATAATAATCAAACCAAATGGGACCCAAGCCATTTCCCTCCCTTTATCAGGCCTAAGTCCACTCCATACCCCAGAACCCTGCTTTTAACCGAGATGGAGCGTTCGTGGACATGCTCCTCTGCAGGTCAGCATTAGCTACGTGGATTTTGTTTTTATAGCCACTGGAGTCCAGTGAATGACGGGGAGTCAGCCCATACATCATAATCCTTTTATGACTGAACAAAAACCAGCTTTGCTGGGACTGCTGTTGTCGAGGAGAGCGATGGTCCCCGGCCGGTTCCAGGAGCCGGGTGGTGTCCTGAATCAGATATGGCTGATTTTTATGAAACAACCTTTTCCACACTCTTCTCAGTCTTTAATTCACTTTCATCAAGATCTGTGATAAGCAGCTAGCATCAGGGTAAGAGGAGAGGATGCTCCCATCATGCCTGGTTCCTACCTACAAGCATGTGGGGGCGGAGCTGCAGCTGCTCAGGTCTGCTGAGGTCAGCTGACCACCTGAAGGTACTGAATGACCAGGTAAGTCCAACATGACATCATCAGGATCCATCAGGCTCAGATAGTGAAAGAGTGGTTCAGGTACCAGGAGACATCATTTCCACACATGAACCGACCACCACAGAGACCTGAACCCCGTTGAGAGTCTTTGGGATGTGCTGCACAGCGGTCCGACTCTCCCATCATCAGTACAAGATCAATTAATGCAACTCTGGACTGAAATAAATGTTGTGACACTGCAGCAGCTTATTGAAACGATGTGTGCCGTGACCAAAGATAGAGGTGGTCCAATTAAATATTAGCGTGACTTTTTGGACGGGCAGTTTATATTTATCCACTGGTCCTGATCTGCAGCCGAGCCGCTTTTACTTAAAAAGTGTTATTAGAAGACAGATTAAAACCTCCTTGTTTTTGGAGAGTCTTTGTTAATGATAAGGAGATTTATTTTTTAAATTGGACAAAAAAAATAAAGCGGTGCGTCTGTATCTTTCAATGTGGGACAATGTTGGATCTAAATGTACTGCTTGAGCATCATGTTTAAAGCAGCACAAAGGAAGGTTTTTTTTTATTACACTCATGTTAACAGCTCTGCAAAAGCTCCTTTCTGCTGCTTTAAATAAGTCGAATTTCAAATGTAACACTGATGTGTTGGTAACAGTGAAACAGATACTGCAGACATGCAAGTTAATGTATTACTAAAGTTTTATTTTTAGTCAAAATTCCTCTTCATTTCAATGTTTTTTTTTCTAAATAACAAGCTGTTCCTCTTTTTCTAGGCCTGAGACGGCCTGATGATAAATGCTGAGTAGGTACATTCAGAATATTTAGAGCTGGTTCTCCGTCACTCCTCATCTTGAACCTTGAACCCCAGAAAACAGAAATAAACCTACGGAGGGCTACAAACGCTGATTTAACGTAAACATTTGCGGTTCGTTCGGTGTTTTCTGCGGTGCCGCGTTTCACACGACCGGCGAGGAACTTCGCCACACAGATTTGCTTTCGTCCGTTGAGGTTTTTGTTGTTGCACAACTTTCTTCCCACGACAGCGTCTCAGTCAGACGGAGGTCTGGAGGGGCTGGACCGCTGAGACACTTTCATTCCTTTCTTCTTCTTCTTTTTTCAGTCATTGCAGCATTTGTTTGCTGCTGTTCCTGGAATCGGTGTCCAGTTGTGAGACCCCGAGTCGGTGGAGCTTTACAGATTTACAGGCCTCAGATTTGAGTGCGGGACATTTGACTAGGACTGTAGCGATACATTAATCTCGTGACACGATGCGAAACACGATATTCGGCTCACGATACGATATGTATCGATATTCATCTTACAATACATTTACATCATTTTCCAAAAGATTTTAAAGGGACAAAGTGATTTTGGTGACATCTTGTGAGTGTTCCAATTACTTTGTTTGAATTAATTGAACTGAAAGCATCAATTACACATTATATGGCTGACAGGCAGCTTGCAAATGCTGGACAACATGAATAAAAGATTTATTTAAACAGTGGAAATTGTTGCTTGCAAGCTTTTAAAGGTGGGACACGGGGGTTTTGAAAGAAGCTTAGAATATTGATTCTCGCGGCTGAAAAATCGATACCCGATAAAATATTGATATATATATCGCAGAATCGATATAATTGCTTCATGGCTGAAACAGTGACATCGAGGTCATCGCCCGTCCACCACCTCACCTGACAGTTGCCATGAGGTGCCGTTGCTACGTTGTGTTTGGTTTTTACTCAACGTGACCAAACATCTTCACTTTGGTCTTGTCTGCTGAAACTCGCCCACATGTCCACCAGACATGGAGGCCCAGTTCTTCTTTGGCTCTTTGGGCTTGATGCTCACAACATCCCACGTCAGAACTAGCTTGTGAAGTTTGGGCTCATACAACACACGCCCGAACCCAGGTTTGGCCCGGTTTATGAACCTTGGGACATGTCCGGCCCACATAGCACTCACCAGTGCTGTGACCCAGACGTGTCTGCTATTAGATGAGCTGCTGTGTTCTTTTGTGAATAATTGGAAATGTCCTGGTAGCCCTTCTCAGGTCGATTAACAGGAACGTTGCTTCATTATGATCATTGCTGATATCTTTCCTCCTTGGCAGTGTGTTAATAAAGACCTGAATGAACCAAACCAGCAGGCTGCTTTTATAAATGTGCAACATTAAGCTGACTTTGAATCATTTAGTCTCTTTTCAGTGCATTTACATGGGAAGTTTAATTCCTCTCTAATTCAGAATTAAAGTTAAATCCGAATAAAAATGATCATGTAAACACCTAATTCCATATAAAAATGTCAATTCCGAATTAAACTTAATTCCGAAGTAAGTGGCTGGTTTATTCCCATTTTAATTCCGAATTAAATAATTCCGCAGTCATGTATACACTCATTCCTGTTTAAATTAATTCCCGTCTTTCTGCGCATGCTCGTTCTCTCGCCCGTCTGTCGCGATGACGCTTATATTCCGCGCTGGGCTTGTTTTCAAAACAAAGTTTTAAAATGGCAGCACGCAGTAAACGGTGGTCAAGAGCAGAGACGATTTATTTAATAAATAGCTTGGAGGAACTGGAAATAATTAAAAGAACAGATGGCAGGAAACATAAAAATTGTGAGCTTTTCAAAGCGGCCAGGTTAAATGAAGGAGGTTTCACAGATAGAGACGCCACCCAGGTCAAAAATAAGTGGAATGTTGTTGCTAACCAGTTAGCTAAGTTTGTTTTCTTCCGATAGATGTAAAGACGTCCGCCCCCCCATCCAATCAGAACCCTTCCCAACCCCCAGACCTAAAGCGGAATTGGATAAAGCCGAACAAACGTGTTTTCCATGTAAACCTCAATTCGGAATTACTATTTCCATGTAAACTCGAAGAAAAATATTTTAATTCGGAATTATTTAATTTGGAATTATTAATTCCAAATTAAAAAACATCATGTAACCGCAGCCACTGTCTTGATTTTACAGCTCCTATTCCAAAAAGCAGCACTCCGTGTAAAAATGCAAATAAAAACTGAATGTAGTGATTGGTAAACATCATAAACTCATGTTCAGATAAAGAAGGTCTGGACTGCAGGCAGGGCAGCTCAGCACCCAGACTCTTCAGCTACGAAGTCCTGCTTTTGTCTTGGATGCAGACGCGTCACGCTGAAAGATGTGAGGCCTTCTCTGAAAAAGATGTTGTCTGAATCCGTATAAACCTCTCAGGACTGAAGTTTCCCTTCCACATTTCTCTGGGGTCATTTCTCTGACCGCGGGACAGTTTCCCACTTTGCCTCGGTCCATTTTAAAGGAGCTTTGGCTCAGAGAAGACGGCAGCATCTCTGCATCGTGTTTGCTTCGTCCTGCAGTGATGTCCATCAGAGTCACGCCTGTTTTCAGGGCGGTGATGCCTTAAATCCCAACATCCAGCTGTCATTCTGAGCCTCGTCCCCGGCACACAGAGATTCCTTCAGATTCTGGAATCCTTTGAGACTGATGTGGACTTAATGTTATGTTTAGGAACATTATTCTGGAGTTGTTTCTTAGTTTTGCAGATGTGTGGTTTTTTTGTTTTTTGTTTTTTTCATAACTGAACTTCAACCCAGTTTTTCTGAGACTCCGCCTCTGTAAAAATACTCTTTTTATGCCCGGCTGTGTCACCGACCCGCTGCCAGTTCACCTAATCAGCTGCAAGATGTTCCTCCAGTTGTCTCTTTTTTTTTTTTGGCACATTTTACTTCTCCAGACTTTTGTGACTCACAGCCCCAGCTCCAGAGGGATAGCTCGCCATGATCGTATAGTGGTTAGTACTCTGCGTTGTGGCCGCAGCAACCCTGGTTCGAATCCGTGTCATGGCATATCTCCGATGTTCACTTTGTTGAATTTCCCTTCTGGAATTAACAAAGTATTTTTCATTTCAACTCAAAACGAGTCAACGTTTTTCATTAAATGGTAAAATGTTTCACCTTCAAAGTGTTATATGGTTTCTGTGTTCGATTGTGAGTAAAATACGGGTTTGTGAGATTTGGTTTTATTTACATTTCATGCAGCATCCCGACACTTTTCTCTCTGCTCTTCTGTGTCCTGGTGGTTAAAATCCTCAAACGGCAGCACTTTACTGCATGAAGACTAGGGATGAGAATTGATAGGATATTTCAGATTCCGATTCCATTATCGATACTGTTTAACGATTCGATTCTAATTTGGGGAAAAAGGAGAACAAACAGTTTTATTAGCATCAATTTTTTTTTACTTATAAGTCACGACTTTACAAACTCAACAGCGAGGTCAAAAGAGGCCCAAAGCCTGGATAACGTGTTAACTGTTGTAATATGTAACTGCGCAAATACACAAGAATGTGTAACATTTTACTAACAGATTTTTTCTAATAGAAATTTTAAAAATCTCCCTTTTAAAAGGGATATATGAGCTCACTAACTACTCAAAAATAATAATAAAGAAAAATACTATCAAATACAGAAGAACAGTGCATAGTACAAATCTGCAAATACTATGAAGAATTAATTCTTTTGCAGAAAAATAAACATGTCTTCCAGCCTCTGAACCAGCCAGACTCTCTCTCTCATCACGGTCATCTTTCTAAATGTAATGCAGAAGGCATTCGTTTAATAGCATAGCGTTAATGTTATAGCGTGTTTTACAAAGAAGCACATAGGCAGTGGGATAGCTACTTACCAGAGTTACCAGAGGTGATCTTAGCTTGGCTACTGCTGCTGGGTTGAGATCCATCAGTCCGAAGCGTCAAAAACATGACACTCGTTATCGCATGTTGTGTGTTCAAATGTTTCTGCATGTTAGTCGTGTTTCCTCCCGACGCTGTTATCTCCACTTTACAATGACTGCTAGTTGCCTTGTTGCCATCTTTCTTTGGTGAAGTGAAGCCAAACTTTGGAGCGTTTGAACCTGGTGGGCGCCATTGTTGTTTACAACTGCAATGCTAACGTGCTAAACCGACGTAACTTAATCACGTAAGTGCTTTCTTGAACTGACTGTGCGTAACTTGCATAAATTAAGTGATATTCGTGCTGGTTGGAATCGATAAGAGAATCGCTGGATAAACTGCCAAACGATTCCATGGAATTGAAACACACGGAACCAGTTCTCTACAGGAACCGGTTCTCTACAGGAACCGGTTCTCGATTCCCAACCCTAATGAAGACGGTCTTTAAGGTGCGAGGACGGTCCCGCCGCCGCCGTCCCAGTCCTCTGTGAGTGACTCACCGCTGAAGTGTTCAGTCCTCGGTCTTCTGACAGCAGGACTCATTAGTGAGTCTGAGCAGATGAAGCCGGTAACCAAAACAGAAGAGGGGAGGTGGAAACGCAAAAACAAAGAGCACTCACCCAGTAATCACTGTGTGCAAGCATCACGCCCACATCTGGAGACATCCGTGCACGAGCGAGAGGCGGCGCGTGATCGGGAGCTCTCTGAGAGGACGACAGAAAAGGTGGGTAACCGTGTTGTCTGGGCGTTCATGGTCACACAGAAGCGGGAGAAGTTGTTAGCTATGTTCCCGGGAGTGACGTAGCCAAAGGTGGACGAGGCGATCTCAGCTCAGGGAGCAGAGAAACAACCGCTCTGCTCGCAGACGTGTAGCCGCGGCGCCCAGCCCTCCGTCAGGATCCGGACTTTTATTCAGTCGCTCTAATGACAAACACATTCGACACGCACTGTTTGCCATCCATTCGACAATGATGCACAGCGCTTTTTCATTAGGCTCAAACCAGACGCAGATGTGTCGAACGGGCCCGAAAAACAACCTGCAGCGGCGCCGGCCGCCGCGTCATTCGGCGTGACACGAAAAAATCAGCGGGAAGCGCCTGCAGATCTGACCGAGGATATTTACCGGAGTGTTGCGTCTCCTCCTCGGCGTGGGACCCAGCAACACATGTTGCTAGCTCGTGTGGCGTGGCCGTCCTCTCCTCGCTCGGGCCCCCCGCCCCAAAGCTGGGAGAGCTGGGAGAGCTGGGAGAGCTGGGAGGGGACGGCGAGAGGGCAAAGAGCATCTGAGCTGCTCATGTGCTCTGCGCCTCCACCCTGCTCTCTTAAAAACAGCAAACTGGCGTTTAGGACTGAATCCCCCTGAAGTCAAAATCTCACGTTTTTTTTTCACCAAACATATTTAAATGCAACTTTACCAGCGAAGACAGTTGAGACGTGACTCATTCATTATTGCGCTTTGTTGAGAAAACAAAGTCTGCGTCTGTACCTAGATCATAAATCCTTCAAGAAATCCGGCCTATTGTGTGTGTTTCAGTCAGATCGCGCCGGACGAACCCGTTTCAGCCCGTGAATTTTCATTATCCCAGGAAACGTCATCACCGTCTGTGTGACGTCTTTAAAGTGACGACGCTTCGCTCGTTTTCAGGCTCCTACCTTTAATTTCTGCTTCCTCGAGAGCAGCTTCGCTCTCGCTCCAAAACTCTAATTACAGTATTTAAAAATGAGACAGAGAAGCTCAGAGAGAGGTTGTTCCTGGAGACAAACAGGGTCGGATCAACAGCCATCTGATTGGTCAAGTTCCCGGAGCCTTGCTTGTGGGCGGAGCCAGTGGCTCATGAACGTGTGCAGCTCCTTTTGCTGCTTAGATATACATAAAAAAAAAAAAAAAAAAAACACTCATTTTCAAGACTATGTTTTTAACATTTCCTGTAAAAACGTTGTCCACGACCGGCCAACTGACCCTCACAACCAAAAAATGTATTTCTTTGGAGACTTCTTGGAAACAAGTGAGAAGAACTAGACTTGTTAGGCAGTCCTAAACTTTAACTTTTAAAATGACCGCTCTTGTAGATGTAAGCCCCCATCGTACACCTCCCGCTAGCCACTACCCACTAGCCGCTACCCACTAGCTGCTACCCACTAGCTGCTACCCACTAGCCACTACCCACTAGCTGCTACCCACTAGCTGCTAAACACTAGCCGCAACCCACTAGCTGCTACCCACTAGCCCCTACCCACTAGCTGCTACCCACTAGCCGCTACCCACTAGCTGCTACACCACTAGCCGCAACCCACTAGCCGCAACCCACTAGTTGCTACCCACTAGCCCCTACCCACTAGCTGCTACCCACTAGCCGCTACCTACTAGCTGCTACACACTAGCTGCTACCCACTAGCCCCTACCCACTAGCTGCTACCCACTAGCCGCTACCCACTAGCTGCTAACACTAGCCGCAACCCACTAGCTGCTACCCACTACCCACTAGCCACTACCCACTAGCTGCTACACACTAGCCGCAACCCACTAGCTGCTACCACTAGCCGCAACCCTAGCTGCTACCCACTAGCCGCTACCCACTAGCCACTAGCTGCAAATTGCAGGTATAGGAACCTCCGCTAACCGCTAATGCAATCTTCCGCTCACTGAAAGCCGTTACCTGTTGTGCCGACTCCCTTACTCACATTGTAGGTGTGGCAATGGGCGTGTCTTTTGCCCTTTCCACAAACTCAGTATCTTGCAATCGCAGGTTGCGGGTAGCAGGTAGCAGGTGGTCTGACCACCCGCTACCTGCTACCTACAATCCACATGTCGGCGCATACAAGAGCGCGTCCAAATGGCTTCAATGTGTGTCCACCTTGGTCACATGTGGACGTGCACAAACTCTAGAAGCTCTACCTCTCGAATTAACTCTCGTATAAAAAGTGTGATTTGGCCTCAGTTGAACCCCTGAGAAAATAGCAGAGATCGTCTTAAACGGCTTGATCGCCAGTTAAACCATAGACGACCAGAGCGTGTTTACTGGGAGGACACCGAACTATCTGGGACTTTCAGCTTTAGCTGATAGGAATTGTCTGTGTAAAAATATTTATATGTATATATCAGTGCAGAGGAGGAGGAGGAAGGAAGAGGAGGAAGCTCTACAGCAGAGTCCCAGACGAGCTGCACATGAGAGCTGCTCTGATCTGGATGAAAAGACGCTACATAGCGGTTAGCGGGTAGCGCAACCTGCTCTTAAAGGCAACGGCTGCTGACGCACTGATTGGTTTAACAGGTGGAACGTCCTAACCACTCCTATGCATAATGTAGCGGTTAGCGCAGGTGGGATAGCGGGTTTAGCAAGGTGGAAGATTGCGTTCTTTGGGGGGGAACGCCCCTCCTGCTACCCGCTATCCCTTATTAGCGGCTTTAGGAGATCTGGCGGGAGATCGGCCCGTAATGTTGCCACATTTATGACCAAGGAATTTCAGCCCTCTATGACATCACAGAGCGTGTATCAGAGTATCTGAGATGGCCAACACCTCTCTCACTTTTATAAAAATGTAAAGTGTAATTATTTAAATGTTTTTTTTAATTATTCTGCTTATCACAGAAAAACAACAAAAAAAACATATTTGGCTGTGAAATACAGGACAAATTTAAAAAAGCTCCAGCTGCCACAGCGGTTTCACATCTGGACGTCTCAGAGAAATGTGTTTTTTTTTTTTTCAGAGCAAAACTGAAATTCTTAATAATAATTCTCGTCTTTGTCGAACGAGTTTGAGAAGGCACACGTCTTCCCGCCTACAGTCCACCGTCCAGCCGCAGGAACACGGATCAGTCGGAGGACTCAGGTGATGAGACAGCGCCGCCGCCGAGGGGGATGTGACACCAGCGACGACCCGACTGGTCTCAGGACCTTCTTGCCGCATCACAAGCGTGTTCTCCACACCGCATGAACGTGTCTCTCTAAAGCACGTGTGTCAAACACGAGGCCCGCGGGCCAAATGTGGCCCGCCACGTCATTTTATGTGGCCCTCGAGAGCTTGTCCATTATTGGCTTAAATTTTAAACCAATATTTTAAAGCAAAATAAGTTTACGCCGCTCTAAAAGCGCATATTGACAATAAACTACATCTCCCACAATGCATTTCGTCGCCACCCACAATGATAACAGAACATAACCATGAGCAAGACATCAAAACTATTTTGAGAACTGATTGACTAGAAGAAAAACCTCTACAAACTAACCCCGATATGTGCAAGAAAAGAAAACTTGATGCACAAGGAAGACAGTTTTATAAACGACGGGAAAACGAATAAAAGTTTGTTTCTCAAGGTGAAAAAAACAATACGTCTTTTGTGTTATGAGGTGGTGTCAGTCGTGAAAGAGTTTAATCTACGTCGGCATTTTGACAGCAAACACGGAGCTAAGTATGCTAGATTTAACCTGCAAGAAAAACAAATAATCACTTCGCTTCTGAAACCAAGGTAATGGATACCCTCAGTGATGTTTACAGTCTGTTACCACAGCAACGGACTCTAAACAGGTCTGTAAGCAGGTTTACAACCACAAACCCTGAGTTTAATATAATAATGAGTTAAATATTTGAAACTTTAATACACAATAAATACAGAAACAGTTATTTAACAATATAATAAGTTGCAGTTTAATTTATTTTGAATTTCAGAACAGCTGAATCCGGGTCCTCCGCCGCGTCATGACGCGGAGGCTCGTTAATCTGCTGCAGCTGCGCTCAGGTGCGCCGAGCAGGTGAACATGTTTGAGTTCTGACTCGTTGTCAGAAATTAGACGAACACCCCCCCCCCCCACACACACACACACAGATGATTGTGCAAGTAGTTTTCTGTCTTCAACAACTGCTTAATCAGTTCTTCCTCATTCACACACACACACACGCGCGCACACACACAGAAACAAAGGTTGACCCAGAGCGGAGGAAATTGAATTATCGGGGTGTAATGCGGCTCCTCGTGCGTGTAATCAGTGCGGGCAGAGACTGCGGGGTTATTGTGCGTGACTGCGGTCGGGGGAAGCTCCTCTCATCGCCAGATATGATTACGGCCCGGGGGGGGGGGGTTTGTGGGTGGCAGTGAGACTCCGGTGGGAGTCACGGCCGACCGACTGCACCGGGCACGCGCATCTTCAACGCACTTTGCAGCTTTTGCAGCCGCTGCCTCACACATCCTTTCTTTTTTAAAATCCTTTTCTGTTTTTTAAACCTCCCCGCCGTAACGAGCCCTGAGAGCAGGTTTAGTCTGCCGGTTGTCTCCGGTCTTTATTGTCCGGTGTCGGTTTTTACCGTCCTGGATGTCATTGTTTTTCTGCTCATTATTTTCGCGCCTCCTGATACCGCGTTTCCTGCTTTTGTCCTTTTCGGCTGGTTGTCTCTGGACCTGAGCCAGCCTGTCCCTCCTACCTTTAAATACACACACACACACACGCGCGCGCGCGCGCGCACACACATCCCTCATACGCACTCGTGCACACTTGTACTCTCTGCCCCCCCCCCTTGACACTGAGAGAAAACACAAAAAGTCAGTGATACGGCAACCAGCCCTGAGTGTGCGTGTGTGCGCGTGTGTGTGCATGAGTGTGGAGGAGGGAGAGTCTCAGCTCGGAGGGTTCCTCTCTCTCTCTCTCTCTCTCTCTCTCTCCCTCCCTCCTCCGCCTGTTGTTGCGGCCCCTCACTTTCTCACCACCGGTCAGAGGGAACTGATACCGCGCCTGTGGAGCGTGTGTGAGCGCGCGCTCTCGCCCCTCCGTGGATTGAACGTGACCACCGGGACTGTGTGACGTCGTCCCCCGGGCTGAATGACCGCGACGCCGGACCGGTAAGAGCGGAGCAACCGTCTCGTTTCACCTAACTGTCGGGGGGGAAAAAACGTGCCAGTTTCTGAGCGCGTGCGTGCACGTGCGTGCTCGTGTGGGAACTTCTGCCTTGAATGCAGCAGGTCGCTCTCCGTGCGCGCGTGTGCGCCCCAAGGTTGTGGGGATGTGCAGTAGAGGTGCGGACTTCGGGGTTGCTCTGACGTCCCGGTCCGTCCCGGTCCGTCCCGGTCTGAGGTGCTCCAGTCACCGGCTTCCTCCTGTTGCTGCGGGTCCTGCGGTTTGTGCGCGGGGCTCCGAGGGCGCTCCCACGCGCTCCCGGAGAGAGAGAGAGAGGGAGAGAGGAAAACAGCGATAACTAGTTCAGAGCCACAAAAGAAGCTGACAGACTCAGAGTTTCAGTCTCCTCGGTATCTGCACGCACGCGCGACCGAGCAGCTTGCAGAAACAGAGAGAGAGAGAGAAAGGTGTGTGCTCCGTTTTTTGCACGTCTGTCCGGCTACTTGTTGGTGATCCGGACAAAAGTTTCCTCTTTTCCTCCGAGGTGGAGCGGGGAGGTCGAGCTGGTGAGAAAATTGGAAACAGAGCCGCCCACTGTGGAAGTGAGTCAGCGCGGCGCTTTAGTGGCCTGTTGACTTTGGAAATGGGAGAGAATGGAGGAGGAGGGGGGGGGGGGGGGGGGTCGGTGTCAGACAAACAGAAACAAAACAAACCGTCACGCGTCAAAACCGTCCGCGCGTCAAAACCGTCCGCGCGTCCTGCCCGAATGTCCCAGAGTTTGGGACAAGAAGAGGAGATGGACAGAGGAGAGGGAGGGGAGGAGATGGACAGAGGGAGGGGAGGGGAGGAGGTGGAAGCCAGGGGCTGTTTATAAAGGGAGGAGCGGCTTGTGTCCATCTGGGACAATCCCAAGTGCTGAAAGCTTCCCCACCCTGATCCCAAACATCTCTTTCCCCCCTTCTTTGCCTGTCTTTCTCATTGACTCTCTGCCTCTCTCTCTCTCTCTCTCTTTCTCTCTTCGCTCCTTTACAATCAACTTCCAGTGGAAACATTTTAAATGCAACATGTACGGTGCATCCAACTTGTTGCAGCTGTGCATGTTAAATGACATCCCACCGCTGCTCCGCCTCCCTGCAGCTCATTATGAGGTGTTGTAATTAGTGCTGGGAAATATAATGATACATATCGTAGGGACGATAGAAAAGTGTGTATCGTGCCATTTCTCTTCTATCGTTTCTAACCTAATTTTATCAACTATTACAGCAAATATGTAATTAAATAACCTGCAACGATAAATTTGATAGAATCATATCTACTTCTACAAAGTAGCCTTTTATGTTTGCACTTTTATTCATGGTTAATGCCTTAAACAGAGTTCTCTTCAACCCTGAATGTTTACTTTAGACACTTTATATTGGTTTGCAAACTTTGCACTACAAGGTTATAGATTTCAGAAAGTTGAAAAATAATTTGTGTTTATTTTTTATAGCTGAACTTCCGTGCAAAAATGTGTTTTTCCTCTCAGAAACTGTTGTGCACTTTAAAAAGAATGGGAAAGCTACTGTACCTCTGTACCTACCTGTTTTTGCTGCACTAAAATGTATGTTTGTGACAGTTCAGCTAAATGTCCTTTCAAAATAAAGTTGAAAAGTAAGCAATGAAATTTTTGTCAAACTTTTCAGAGAATAACTGAAAACATACTTAATTATGGTATATCGTGATATATATCGTTATCGTGATATATAAAATAGTCCATATCGTGATATATGATTTTTTTCCATATCGCCCAGCACTAGTTGTAATGACATCCAGATTTAAAATTTTTTATCTTTGATTGTGTTCATAAACCTGGGATACCTGGGAAATCGTCTCTGGGCGTCGGTATCCTTCCTGAATCTCACCGTGAACGTTTATTCAGACGCAATGTTCAGACCAAAATGAGCCCAGGAGCAAAGGTCAGCGTCCAGAGTGGCTCAGAGCCAAGCACATGTGAACTCTTTAAAGGTAGGGTAGGAGATTTTTCTAAATGTTTGGCCCCTCCCCCAGGTTATCAGAGATGATCTTTTAGATCAGGGGTGTCAGACTCATTTTCACTAAGGGCCACATCAGCATCATGGTTGCCCTCGAAGGGCCAGATTGACAGCATGAATGTAACAAAATACAATATAAATCAAAATAAATTAAACTACACCTTGTTAAGTAACCGTTTCTGTATTTACTATGTATTCAAGTGTCAAATATTTAACTCATTATATTAAAATCAGGGTTTGTGGTTGTAAAACTGCTTTCACACAGGTGATGGTTAGAAGCGATTCTTTGTTTTTCTTGCAGGCTAAATTTAGCATACTTAGCTCCGTGTTTGCTGTCAAAACGCCGACGTAGATTAAACTCTTTCACGACTGACACCGCCTCATAACACAAAAGACAGGCCTGCTGTTTTTTCACCTTGAGGAAAAAACTTGTTTTCGTTTTCCCGTCGTTCATGAAACTGCCTTCTTTGTGCATCAATTTATCTTTTCTTGGACATGTTGGGGTTAATTTGTAAAGGTTTTTCTTTAGTTTATCAGTTCTGAAAATCGTCTTGATGTCTTGCTCATGGTTATGTACTGTTATCTTGTGGGTAACGACGAAATGCATTATGGGAGATGTAGTTTATGGTCAATATGCGCTTAAAAGCGGCGTAAGCTTATTTTAAGTCTTTAAATATTGGTTTAAAATTTAAGCCAATAATGCGCAAGCTCTTGAGGGCCACGTAAAATGACGTGGCGGGCCACATTTGGCCCGCGGACCTTGTGTTTGACACGTGTTTTAGTTGTTTTTCTTTTCAAATCTCACCGACTGGAACTGGTTTTTGCCTTTAAGGAGACGCTGCGGTCCGGTTAGCTTCAGGACTCGGAGGCTTCGCATCTTAAAGCAGCGCAGAGGAGTTTGTTGTGTTAAAGTAGCTTTTTCAGTTTTCATTTTTGGGGATATTTCCTTACTTTCTGGATGGGTCGTCTGCTCTTGTGGTCCCCCCCCCACCGTCCCTGCTAAACAAACCGGCCAAAACCACTGAAGTTCCTCTGTGCTGCTGTGAACCGGGCGACTTTATTTCATGACTTCGGTGGACTACGTCACAGCGGGGGGGGGGAGACACTAAAGGGGCTGTTCATGCTCGTGACGGGAACAACTTCTCGACTCCACGTTCATCAGAGTAACGAAAAACTGTTGGGAGGTGTGATGTGTGCGGAGCTACCGTAGAGGACAGTGATCCCTCGCCAATTCGCGCTTTAAGTTCCGCGGTTTTAGTTATTCACAGATTTTTCAGAAATATATAATATAATGAAAAATAAAGAAAAAAATCGCAGAAACATCACAGGATGTTGTGCGCGTTCTCTCACAGTGAAGAAATGTTGTGAGCCAGCCTGGCCCCTTTTAGGAAGGTGGCCTTATGGGTAATGATGTGGCCTTATGGGTAATGTAGTGTGTGTGTCGTGGGACGGCAGAAGTAAACGGGGTTAGATGAAAAGTGTAGTGAGCATCAACAGCAGCCCAGCGTATATAGATTTACATTGGGTGCGTTTACATGGGAAGTTTAATTCCTCTTTAATTCAGAATTAAAGTTAAAGCCGAATAAAAGTTACCATGTAAACACTTAATTCCATATGAAAATGTCAATTCCGAATTAAACTTAATTCCGAAGTAAGTGGCTGATTTATTCCCATTTTAATTCCGCATTAAGTAATTCCGGTCATGTAAACACTCATTCCTGTTTAAATTAATTCCCGTCTTTCTGCGCATGCTAGTTCTCTCGCCCGTCTGTCGTGATGATGCTTATATTCCGCGCTGGGCTTGTTTTCAATACGGCAGCACACAGTAAACAGTGTTCAAGAGCAGAGACGATTTATTTAATAAATAGCTTGGAGGAACTGGAAATAATTAAAAGAACAGATGGCAGGAAACATAAAAATTGTGAGCTTTTCAAAGTTGTAGCGGCTAGGTTAAATGAAGGAGGTTTAGCAGATAGAGACGCCACCCAGGTCAAAAATAAGTGGAATGTTGTTTCTAATCGAGTTGTTGCTAAGTTTGTTTTCTTCCGGTAGATGTAAAGACGTCCGCCCCCCCCCATCCAATCAGAACCCTTCCCAACCCCCAGACCTAAAGCGGAGTTGGATAAAGCCGAACAAACGTGTTTTCCATGTAAACCTTAATTCAGGAATTACTATTTCCATGTAAACTCGAAGGAAAATAGTTTGATTCGGAATTATTTAATTCCTAATTATTAATTCTGAATTAAAAAACATCATGTAACCGCAGCCATTCTCTGTTAACCGACAGGAGCCAACAATACAACCTGTGTGATGTTATAAGTTCCTGCAGTGCCAGAATAAAGTGCTCGTTCCATACAGAGAAAACCAGACTTTTCCTTTTGTTGTTGTTAGCGTGTTAGCTGCTAATTACGAACCAAAAAGTAAGCAGAATACCAGCGGTTTGTTTACTACGGTTCAGAGACCAGAGGCTGTGAAGGTAACAGAAAGACCACAGTTGAGCCTTTGTCTTGTTTCGCTACTTTTTTGCGGTTTTTAAACATATTTTAAACACATTATTTAAGCTCGGGGGGCTCCGGGTCCAGTTCGCGGATTTTGATTATCGCGGGGGGCGCCGGTCCCCATTAACGGCCAAACGTTGACAATGGCTCCAAAACGTCCTCGAGGTGCTGATTTCTGGACCTCCACGGGTTAGGGTTAGGCGTGTCGCGTTTCCTCGCGGCCCAGCGGCTGATATCTTTTAGCTAACAGTGACTAAACGCTGCCGACTCCTCCCACAGGAAAGATGGTCGCCGGCAAAAGAGCTCGAATCACCAAAATAATATCGAGAACTCTGAGAACCGCAGGACACTTGAGCACGATCTCCGACACTGTCAGGACTCGTCTTCTACAGATAATCTCTCATTTTATTAATTTTTGTTTTGTTTTGTTGTTTTTTTTTTCTCTCCCACAAACTAACAAAACCGACACGACGAGCACCTCTGAAGTGCTCTGCCTTTGTCCGGCCCGCTTGACCCCCCCCTCCCCCCCCCCCCCCCCCCCGCTCCCCCTGTGTCTCCAGCGATAAGGGGACATCGACGGTAGCACTTCCTCTGGCCACAGGAAGCAGGAAGCGTCGATTTCCACCGCAGCCTCTCTGGACAAACTCTGCGCTCGGTCCGCTGGGAAACACGCGCGCGCACGCACACACGCCTGCGCGCGCGTGCACACACGCCTGCGCGCGGAGAAGTCTGCAGCGGAGGCGGGGACGAGCACGTGCTCTGAGGGTAACCTGCCTGCCCACAATGACTCCAGTGTGCCGGCGCTCTGCAGCTGCGCCCGCTGGCCGGTTTCCATGGGAAAGCACCTGGGGAGCGGCCCCACCGCCGGGGCCCCTCTGACCCCGGGCTCGGCTCACGGGTCGGGGGGGGACGATTGGCTAATTACTCCCCCGATCACAGCGGACGCTCTGCCGCCGCCGCCGTCTCTGACCGCGAGGGGACGCGGGCGGCGCTGTTGAGCTTTGGAAAACAGGCACAGACGACCGTTGGCCAGCTAATGGGTTCCAGTTTGGCTGCAGCTCTGGGAGGGTTCTGGCTGGGATTGACGGGCCGACGCCTGCTTGATCCTCCGCCGTTAGTGACGAAGATGCACTTGATCTGTGGAAATAAATAGCAAACGACTTGTTGATGAGCGTGCAGAGATAAAAGGGCTCGTCAGCAGAAAACAGGAAGAAATCAAGGCAGACATGACACATGAGGAGCATTTATAAAGTTTATAATCAGCCTTCTATTTTTATTAAAGAGTGAAACAACATTTGATGAACAAATTTATGAAGTTGCGCACGTGCATCCGTCTGCAAATGCCTGTTAGTCACATTATTATTGATAATAAAGCCTGCGCCGCTTGTGGCGTGTTGTGACTCGACGCAGCTCCAAGCGAGGAAACGCTGAACATGAAAGGGATGACGAGAAAAAGGAGGGAAAATGTGACACCTGTGATGAACGGGCTGAGGACGGAGGAGAAGCGGAGCTTGAAAGGAGGCTTAGAGATTCGGGAGCGATTAGGAAACATCAGAGATGTGAGCCTAAGCTGTGGTCGGGTCAGAGGTCAAAGGGGGGGGGTCGGGGTCAGAACTGGCCAAGCAGCTCGACTCAGAACAGGATATCCTGTGAGGGGAAAACTCATCTGTCTCTCTTTCTCCCGGTCGCTCGATTCCCGGAGTTCCCACGGAGGCACGGCGGAGAGGAGAGGTGTCGCCTTTCACTGAAAGTCCCAGAGAAAACACGAGCTCGTCATTCATCGGTGGCGCAGCAGCTAACACGCGGGGGGGGGGGGCGTGGCACGGCGGGCCTCGGCGGCCGGCGTGGATTCCCCTCAAAGCTGCTCTTCCTGCGTCTCGTCTGAGCCAGACAGACGGTGCGAGAGCTGTCAATCATCCCTCTCTGACTTTTATATCACCGTCAGAGCTCAAACTGATTTCAGAGAAAAAAACACCTCTGGAGGTGGACCATTCCTCCATCCGGACCGAAGACAACAGCACCTGAAGAACTGATCCACAGCCAGATGATCACAGATAGGGTTGGGCACCGAAAAACGATTCCAAGTAGGAATCGGTTCCTAACGTCCGGTTCTGGAATCGTTTAGAAGATTTTTGAATTTCAATTCCTTTTTTTCGGTTCCTAAAGGTCCGCGCTATTTTTTTTTTTGTTTTGATTTACTGCACTAGTTTGTTGATGTTACTCCGCCCGACGTTCTCAACTCCCCGCTAGTGTCGACGTCACGTCCGTCGCCGACGGGACTTCACTCGCCACAACATGGATCCCAAGAGACGCCGCTCTCGAGTTTGGGTGCATTTCAGTCTGAGAAATGACGGCTACCTGGTGCAGTGCAACACCTGCGGGAAGCGTGTTACCGCCAAAGGAGGGAGCACGACTAATATGGCAAAACACCTTCACCTGCGTGGCATCACAAAAATAACGAGTGTACCGTATTTAAGTCACTGCGTTGCTCCCGTCGCTTCTTCGACTTCAACAGAGTCCGTCTTCATCCAGAAACTCTTGCCTTCTCGTATACAGTGGTACCTCTACTTACAAACGTCTCTACATACGAAATTTTCAGGTTACGAAACGCCTCAATGGGAAAATATTGCCTCTAGTTACGAAAGAAATTTCAGGATACGAAAGGCAAAAATACAGTAGCGCTGCTACTCGCAGCTCCCAGAGTTTACCGAACGTAAACATAGCTGTCGGCTCTGTATCTCGTTTTGAAAGCGGTGCGTCTGAGCTGTTCTGACATTGGCTATCGCTTAGCATCTTCCTGGCATCCCATTGGCTAGGAGGTCCCCTTGTCTGTATGAGCGTAACCCAGCAACCCAGGTAAACAAACAATTTTTACCTCCGCCAAGGAGGTTACGTTTTTGCCGGCGTTTATCTGTCTGTTTGTGAAAGAGCAGATATGGTCATCTTCCTAAACAAAAACTGTTGATTTTGTTTTTTTGTTGGGCAAAATGTATTTTGGAGGCCCAACTGCCAACTGTAAGTTGTTTAACATTTAGGCTGTAAGTGAATTCTGTGTGTGCATATGTGCATGCAGGCATGTGTAAGAATAAAAATGACCTGTCGCCTGTGGAAATGTGTCTACTGTTAGTTAAGTCGCGATCTGTTGACCTACACATCAGAGAATCGGAATCGGAATCGTTAAAATCCAAACGATGCCCAACCCTAACCACAGAACAATAGTTGCGTCTGTGTCAACTGTTCTGGCGCTTGACGAGAATCACTGACAGGAAACGACCCGCGACTGGAAATGTTGGTTTTGTTGACGTCTCGTGGACGGCGCTCTCGCCCGCATACTGGTCTGAGACCAGCCAGGAAGTTCCTGCTGAAGCTCGTTCGCCAGGCAGAATGACTTGTGGGGTAAATAGATAAATATCAAGGATTTTTCCCCCGAGGACGGTCCGCTCAGTAAAACGTAACAATAGTCCTGTTCGCTGGTCCGTTGGCGTGCTCTCCCCTGAGCTCACTCATTCGCTGTTAGGGTGGAATCGGAGGCCGTCCCCTCCTCTCCTGGGCACCGAGACATAACTAAGCGTGTTTAATCCTGTCGAAAGCTTTCACTCTTTGTTTCCAGAGCAGCGAGGAACCTTGGAGTCATTATTGACTTCATCTTCTGGTTCTCATGTTTAGAAAGGTTGGATCCTGGGTTCAGTCACTACGGGCTGTTCAGTTCCTACTCATGATTTTAACAGGAAGAATTTTTTTAGTGAAGCCAAAAGGGCTGAAGAGGTCTGGTTGGGCTAAAACTCTGTCACCCCGACTCCGTCTCTGCCTCTAATAAGATTAAAACTCACATTTAAAGGGCTCGTATTAAACTCATTGATCTTTTTGGGTGGCGGTCACCCTAAAATGACCCCCCCCCCCACCTTTTGCTTGAATGGTTTTAGTGTTATTATCTTGTCAGTCTTTCACATTTTCTCTCATCTCCTCGTTCGCGTGAAGTTTTATTATATTTTTTTGCCTCGCCCCACAGATCAACGCCTGAAAAGTGCTGCATAAAGGGTTAGGGGGTTAGGGTTAGGGTTAAGGTTAGGGGGTTGAGGTTAGGGGGTTAGGGGGTTAGGGTTAGGGTTAAGGTTATGGGGTTGGGGTTAGGGGTTAGGGTTAGGGGGTTAGGGTTAAGGTTAGGGAGTTAGGGTTAGGGGGTTAGGGTTAAGGTTAGGGGGTTAGGGTTAGGGGTTAGGGTTAGGGGGTTAGAGTTAGGGGGTTAGGGGTTAGGGTTAGGGTTAGCTAGGGTTAGGCAGCTCTGGCTGCAGCTGCAATCTGTTTTTTAAAAGAAAAAGTCTCTGCGCCGGATGACAAGTAACCGGAACGGCCCGGTTGACTCGTGACTTTGTGAGTCCACGAGACTTCATTTACAGTCACGGAAAAAATTATTAGACCACCATTTTTTCTTCACTTTCTTGTTCATTTTAATACCTGGTACCACTAAACGTCATCATGTGACTAAAACAGACAGAAAAGAAAACACTGAATGCATAAAAGCAGTGTTTTTGGCAGTACAACGCCATAGCTATTGATGTAAAAACTTAAGTGATTTAGGTTATAATCAAGAAAACCATGGAAAATGGTAAGATATCAGCTCTAAAATAAAACTCTTATGAGCAATCTTTGTGGTTATCGTTATGTTTGTCCAAACAAATGTACCTTTAGTTGTACCAGGCATTAAAATGAACAAGAAACTGAAGAAAACAAAGGTGGTCTAATTATTTTTTCCATGACTGTACTTATTTACTTGTCGCCTAATTGAGCGTCGTGAGTCTAAATAGTGAGTCTCCTCCAGAGCTGAATGAAGACAGGAAGGAGATGCGGGACGATGAAACGACGGTACGAATCAAACCGTCTCCTGAATGTGCATCGATATAAAAAAAAGGAGAGAAAAGCCTGCATCGTTTTCTGACTCGCCCTTAAAAACATATCATCAGCTCGCTGCGTCGGACAAACATTCAGACTACTAATCTTTCTTGTTTGTGAGATGGTCTGCCCCCCCCCACCCCCCTTGTGCAACACTTCTAACAAAATAGTCATTATTCTCTCCACTGAATCATATCGTCAGATATTCTCACATTCATGCGCTCCGCCGTGAATGATATTTTCCGTACGGAACTTTTTTTTTTCCTACCCGCCGGTTAACGGTGACACAATCGAGAGACATCGACAGACGGAGGGAGAAAGAGAATAAGCGAGAGAATGTGTGTGAGAGAGAGAGAAGGACTGAAAGTGAGAGATGGGGAACGAGTGTGGAGCTATTTTTGGCCCGTCTGGGTATTTCCTCCACATACGCTCACGCTTCTCAGGCTTGTTTTTGTTCAGAACGGTGGGAGTTTTTGATTTGATTTGACTTCACAGCGTTTGTGTGTTTGTGTGTGTATTTGTGTGTGTGTGTTTGTGTGTGTGTGTGTCTGCTTGTTGACACCCACGGGATGTTCCTGCGGCTGCCATGGCGTCTTCATGTGTGTGTTTTTTTGTTTTAGCTTCTTCTTTTTTAACCAAGTTAAAACTCTAAATATCTGCGGGGCATCGAGGATGCAGAGCCTTTCATTATAAATGTTGCTGGTGCCTTTAGTGGGAGTCGATGGACGGATTTCACTGAATCGAGCATCAAAGTGAGGCGGGAATGAAATTAGATGCAGTCAGACATCATATCAATTAATAACAGTCAAACCAGATGTTTTTGTACTATTTTTTTTATTTCAGCAGTAATTAAGTTTGCCTTCATAGACAACACAGTGGAGAAGGTGTGATCGACGTTGACTTCCTGCTTTAATTTGAGAGTAGGGCTGTCAGTCATTTAAATGTTTTAATTGAAATTAATCGAAAGATTTTCATAGTTAACTCGCGATTAATTGCACATTAATCCCGATTAATCGAAAGATTTTCATAGTTAATTTGTGATTAATCGCACATAATCGCGATTAATTGAAAGACTTTCAGTTAACTCATGATTAATTGTACATTAATCACGATTAATCAAAAGACTTTCATAGTTAACGCATGATTAATCATACATTAATCGCGATTAATCGAAAGATTTTCATAGTTAATTCGCGATTAATTGTGATAATCGAAAGATTTTCATAGTTAACTCCTGATTAATCGCACATTAATCTCGATTAATCGAAAGACTTTCATAGTTAACTCATGATTAATCATACATTAATCGCGATTAATCGAAAGATTTTCATAGTTAACTCGTGATTAATCTCGATTAATCGAAAGATTTTCATAGTTAACTCGCGATAATCGCATATTAATCATGATTAACTGAAAGATTTTCATAGTTAATTCGCGATTAATCGCGATTAATCGAAAGGCTTTCATAGTTAACTCGTGATTAATCGTACATTAATCGCGATTAATCGAAAGATTTTCATAGTTAATTCATGATTAATCGTACATTAATCACGATTAATCGAAAGATTTTCATAGTGATTAATCGTGATTAATTGAAAGATTTTCATAATTAACTTGCAATTAATCGCACATTAATTGCGATTAATCGAAAGACTTTCATAGTTAACTCGCGATTAATCGCACATAAATCGCATTTTTTATGTTCTGTTTATCCATCCATCCTTCATCTATACCTGTTTTGTCCTATAGGGTCACTGGGACCTGCTTTATTTATTTATTTTTTTAATCCTTTAGTTTGAAAACCGGAAGTCCACGAATGCTGCCGTACTTTCTGGGGGCTTAATTCATCATTCTTGTTGTATATTTTGTCGGGCTGCTGCTTGACCACAGTAATTTGCTGACGGTCCCTAAACTCCACGGCAGCAGCGAAATACTTAGAAGGACATTCAGCGCTGTTCCTGAGAGTTTTAGCCACACCCACTGAGCTTGGAGGGTTGATGACACTGGTGCAGTCTCTGGCATACTTATATCTACAAAATGATACCAACATGGATGAAATCGGTGCTGTTTTCATGATGCTATTAAAGAGAAAAAAAACAAGCAAATGTCAGATGTGAAACTAACTTTACCGTCCTGCGGTGGTAACTCAATTCACAACGACAATAAAAACAAATAACCTTTTTCTTGTCAACAGACCCATCTGGCAGCAACTTAAAGCTAAACTTGCCGTTCATAAGACCCTTTTCTGTCACCATGTCTGTCCCACATGTTGACTGTAAATACACTTATTGGCCGAGGGTCATATTTACAGAAAAGTGTGTGTGTTAATCTTGCGTAAAACAAAAATAGTGCCGTCAAACAGAATTTGCGTTAACGCGTTATTAACGCGTTGAGTTTGACAGCCCTACTTTAGAGATTTCACAAAATATCTGGCAATAGCAGATATTTTAAGCAAAGCACCGCCGCTTTCAGGGGTTCAAAAGTATTTGGACAAAGGCACCGAACTGCAGATGGAACCGTAATCCTGAATGCTTGCAGGTAAATCCTCTGACCGCAGTCTGGAGCTGCTTTCTCAGGACGTTGAGGGACGTTTGTCTTTGTCTGACATGAGCAGAACCTCCAGTGAACACCAGGTGGGGCCGCCGAATATAATATTGATTTTTCAGCTCCTAATATTGATTTTTTTTTTTTTTACAATGCTGTCAGTATGTTGTAATGGTCACTTAAATGTGCAAAAACACTAAAAATAATCAATCAATAGGTAGTTTTGACTCAATTTGTTCTGATCAATGATCAATTTCATCTAATGAACAGATACAGCAACTTTTTTTTTTAGCTCTACTTTTAATTTTGATATTAACTGGGTAGAATATCGCAATATATTGTGATATCGCGATATCGTATACAATATCGTATCATGATACATATCGTATTGCGAGGTCCTTGCCAACACTCATCCCTACTGCCCACCAAGCAAAGTTATGTTGAAAAGACGACTTTGTCTGGCGTCTAAACAACCTTTTGATTTGGTTGAAAAGTAAAAAGGTGATAAAAGCTGCACAAAGGGATAAAAAGCTGTAATTTTAAGGATGTTACAGTTAAACCAGAAGTTTACATACACTGTAAAAAAACACACTTTTCATTTTTTGTCTCACGGCCTGATGTCCAGTCAGACTAAACCTAAAACTTTTCTTCTGACGATGTTACTGAGCTCACCAGTCCTTCAAAAGATACTTTCCACTCATAAAGGACAAATCAGCTGTTTCCCTCTGATTAAATCTGTTTCTTTATTGAATCCTCCGCGCCGCATCACTGATCCTGATCTGAATCACAGCCTCTCACACTCACGCGGACGCTTGTTTTGTCATGACTGCGCACACGACACAGCCGCTCTGCCGTGGAAAAGCCCCGTCAGCGATCCGCCGCGTTTCTGCGGGCCGCGCGTGTCGCCGAGGCGTTCGGTGTGACTAATCGCTTCAGGCGAAGAAAGTCGCGCAACATGGAAACAGCCCTGAACGTGCGTGCGTGCCTCTGTCGAGAATGCGAAGTCTGCGGAGGAATGTATGAATGGGCCTCATTTTGGTTTTTGTTTTTACGATTACCCCTGCGGGTTCTCGTACGTTCAGATTTAAGACGTGTCAGCCAGGAACGTCCTCATAACTTTTATTCTCGGAGCTGGTTGTTTAAAACGAGCAGCGCCGACGGAAACGCTGACTGCGAAGACCAGAGGGTTCGGCGAACGGCCATGTTGTGTGTTTGTGTTCGGTTTTGCTTCCTCGTGAAGGGAGTCGTCCTAACCCATCCGTCATGCAACATCGCCGTGATTCACACGTGTGAAATCCCTTCATGTTAAAGTCGTCCCTCGCAAGAAAAGGTTTTTCTCTTTTTAAAAAAAATAGCTTTTTGTTGTTTCTGTTTGATCGATTGAATGATTGATTTCAGTCAGGCAGCGTTAAAGGCAGGGTAAGGGATTTTCGAATGATCAGCCAAACATGGAGCTAGCTCTTCTCTCCACTGCTTCCCAAGAAAAACAGAAAACACCCACATCCCCCGTCATGTGGACAAACAGGAACCCTCCCCCCGTCTGTGATTGGCTGGAACATTGGTAATGGTTTGGGGGAAGGGGGGGGGGGGGGGGGTGACCCGACTCTGTTTGCCTCCCTTTTACGGTGCCAGTGTTGGGAATGAAGTCCAGGTGTCATCACAGCGTACGGTGAAGAGATGTTCACCGAATGTAACAAAAAACATTAAGGGTTAGGACTCATGTAGAATTACTTACCCTGCCTTTAAAGAGGGAGCTGGTGCAATCAGTATTTTCAATAATGTACAATAATAAGTGTGTGCGATGGGATGTATCTCCCATCTCTGGTGCAATCCTACCTTCTTAGAAGTTTCACTACTTTTTTAACTTTTCCACAGTTTTAAAAATCACTGAGATGTGAATTTGTAGTTTTGCATTTTTGTATAAATACTGAATTTGTATGTACTATATGAATACGTATCTCTTATTTTTCGCGGTTAATGGGGACCGGCGCCCCGCTGCGAGAATCAAAATCCTTGAACTGGAGCCGGAGCCCCCCCGAGCCTCAATAATGTGTTTAAAATATGTTTAAAAACCACAAAAAAGTAGCGAGACACTGCAGCGAAACAAGACAAAGGCTCAACTGTGGTCTTTCTGTTACCTTCACAGCCTCTGGTCTCTGAACCATAGTAAAGAAACTGCTCTTTTATCTGACCTCGTTTTCATTCTGCCGTCCCACGACACACACACTACATTACCCATAAGGCCACCTTCTTAAAGGGGCCAGGCCGGGTCACAACATTTCTTTGCTGCGAGAGAACGCGCACAACAACCTGTGATGTTTCCGTAATTTTTTCTTGATTTTTTTTTATATTATATATTTCTGAAAAAAATCTGCAAATAACTAAAATCGCGACACTTAAAGCACGAATTGGCGAGGGATCACTGTACAGTTTTACATACGTGTTTACATGTTCCACATATCTCATGACAGCTTCTGTGAGCAAAGGGTCTCTTGCACGAAATCGTGCACAGTTCGAGCTGCACCGGCCTCGCCAACAGGCCTCGAAGCACGGCATGTTTGTACGACGCTGTTCATGAGAAGCATCTGCTTCTGGAATAATTGTTCTGCGTGAGTCTGGAGAGACACAAAAGCGTTTAGGCATCCATCAGTCAGGCAAACTGCCTGTGATGTGGCCTCTCGTCTCAGAAGTGGGCGTCCAGCCACTCCAAAGACTCAACACGGAGCCCTCAGAGAGGTGAAGAAGAACCCGCGACCAACGACCGAAGCCTTGAAGGCACAAATCACTTTCCACGGCAGAGGAAGCTGGAAGCTAACGCGACTGACCAGTAAAGCGCTAAATGTGACGGCGGCTTTAGCTCCGCAGATGTTCGGTGCTGCAGCAGGACAGTGAACTGGTTCAGTCACGGAGATGCTGTGGAGGACCAGAAACCCTGCAGACTAGAGGTCTTCGGAACAACCCGAAAACCCGAGGTTCCGACCCGACCCGAATCGGGTCTTGGGTCCATTCAAAAATCATGACTCCGGGTTTGGGTTCCACGTTTACTCCAGAGAGGTAAAGATTTTGGTGGTGGCAGCTAATGTCAGGACTCGGGGCAGTTAAATGATTATTCATTAACGTGGCGTGTTTGTCATGAAACAATCGTGTTTCCGTAGCGTGTTATTAGCGGTTTGCCCGGCAGCTGTAAAGCACAACGGATCGCCAACACAACGTTGGATGAGAGAACATATTTACGACACGTCCTGACTGGTGTAGGCTATTAGCGTTAGCAGTTGCTACCAATAGCATCTGTATCCATAAAGAAAATAACGACGTGGATTTATTGTTGTTTCCACCACGTAGCCTATGTAGCAACTGAACCGGTAGAAGAAGACAACTTTAGGTTAGAAAATCAAGTTTTATTCAACGCTAGACAACTTTTTAACATGAGCAACTATGGGCTGGATTGTCTCGGTTCTATTTAGGTAACTTGGTTCAGTTCGTGGTCAGAAACTAAAGACTCGGGTCGGGTCGGTTCCAGGTCCAAATATTGCGGGTTCATTCGGGTTCGGACCCCCGGACTTATGATAATAGCTCGGGTCGGGTCAGTTTCGGGTCAAATTTTCACGGGTCGACGTGTGCACCGAGGTCCGGTCACATCTTATAGAAGATCAAAGCAGGAGACCAGTTAAAGCCGAGGGGTTCAGTTAGTGCTGGGCGGTATACCGGTTCAAACCAAATACCGGTGTTTATTTTTCTTATGATATGGATTTTTCATAAACCGTAATACCGGTGAGTATGTACTGTAGCGTACGCAACGTTGGGAACGCCGCGCGGCGGAACGTAAGTGCCACAGAACATTGTTTGACAGGGGACTGTTTTGCAGTTGCGCTGGAGGCACAACACGCTACTAGTTTCTGGTTAAACGGTGATGCTGCAAACAGCGAAAGTCCCGAAGTAGAAGCTCCAGAACGGCAACATGAGACTGAGAAACTTCTTCCTGAACGAGGAGTCGGGTCTGTCGTGTGGAAGTTCTTTGGATTTAAAAAAGACGACGTCCAACAAACTACAATAATCTGCAAATGTTGCCGAGCTAAAGTTGTAGCCGCGGGAGGCTACACCAGGCTGGTGTTGCCTCCCGCGGCTACAACTTTAGAACGTTGTTTACATTGTGTAGTTAATGTTGATTTTTTTACAAAATATGTTTTTTCAAGTTGTTTGCAAAATGTGAAAAATAAAAGGGTTCTGTATTTTAACTGCAACTATCATCATTCTGATTCCTTCACTTAATCAGAATCACGAGTGCCACCTCTTTGTAAATAGTATCATTTTGTGAGGCCATGCAAACCTGTATTAATACGAGTGTAGATATGAATGTTTTTCTACAATATTCACTCCTCCTGACAGTAAAATAGGTCATTCTAAGACAATTTACTGCAGCAATTCCTCTAAATGATTAGAAAATGTGGTTAACACCCAGTTGTGCCTTCAAAAAAAAAAAAAAAAAATACAGTGATATACCGTGAAACCGATATAATTTTGAAGAATACCGTGATGTAAATTTTTGGTCATACCACCCAGCGCTGGTTCACGTGCGTTCCCGCTGATGCTCAACCACCAGCCGGAGGGCCGCGGGGCTTCAAACATGGAAAAATAGCGTCTCGTTTTCCTGCAGGTGTGACGTTTCCAGCGGTGAGGTTACCGAGGTTACCGTCAAAGAAAAAAAAAAACTCTAGCGCGGCTCAAACAAACCACACCCTCGCTCGCACATGCACACGCACACGCACGGGCGCACGCGTGCGAGCATGTAAACACGCAGCAGTTGGCTAAGCGCACACACGACTGTCACCCCCCCCCCTCCAAAAAAAAAACAAAAAAAACAAACAAAACAAACATAGCTCAGGCTTTTTTTTTTTCCTTCCAAATATTTTACTGCCTTATTATTTTTATCCTCTTTGTTCTTTTGTTTATTCAGCCCACTAAAGATAATAAGTCTTTTCCTCCATGACCCCCCCCCCCACACCCCCCCTCATCTTGCCCTCATCCAGTCTTCCTCTCTCTCTCTCCATCTGGCTCCCCTGCTCTCCTTCCTCCTCCTTCATTTCTTTTCCTCCTCCTCTGCTCCTTCCTTTCTCTCCTCATGCAGCATTCCTCACATTCCTGTCGGCTTCTTAAGGGGAAGGACCCCGCTGGCAGACCGAGGCCAAACATTGTTACAGCCTCGCTCTCTGTTTCTCTCGTCCTCTCTCCTTCACTCCTTCACTCCTTCACTCGTTAACGTCTGATTCTGGTGCCGTTCATCCCTCAACTCCCCGCCTGCCTCCACTCTCTCTTTCACCGACGGCTGCTTCGCGCTCGGGACGTGAATCAGGGTCAATATTCTTCCTTTTTAGATGAAATAGGTCGAGGACGAGCTGTCGGAGGCCTGAAAGAGCTCAGCACGCGTGTCAAACACGAGGCCCGCGGGCCAAACGTGGTCCGCCACGTCATTTTACGTGGCCCTCGAGAGCTTATGCATCATTGGCTTAAATTTTAAACCATTATTTTAAGACTTAAAATAAGCGCATATTGACAATAAACTACATCTCCCACAATGCATTTCGTTGTCACCCACAACGATATCGGTATCTCACCATGAGCAAGATATCAAGATGATTTTCAGAGCTGATGGACTTCAGAAAAACTTCTACAAATTAACCCCGATATGTCCAAGAAAAGAGAAATTGATGCACAAGGAAGGAAGTTTCATGAACGACGGGAAAACAAAAACAAGTTTGTACCTCAAGGTCGAAAAAACAGTTTGTCTTTTGTGTTATGAGGCGGTGTCAGTTGTGAAAGAGTTTAATCTGCGTCGGCATTTTGACAACAGACACAGAGCTAAGTTATGCTAAAATTTAGCCTCCAAGAAAAAACAAAGAATCGCTTCTGCTCCTGTAAACCAAGATAATGGATACTCTGAGTGATGTTTACAGTCTGTTACCATGGCAACGGTTTACAACCACAAACACTGAGTTTAATATGATAATAATGAGTTAAATATTTGAAACTTTAACACATAATAAATGCAGAAATAGTTATTTAACATTTATAATAAGGTGCAGTTTAATTTATTTTGATTTTCATTGCATTTTGTTACATTCGTGCTGTCGGTCTGGCCCTTCGAGGGCCGCCATGATGCTGATGTGGCCCTCAGTGGAAATGACTCCTCCGCCTCTACAACCTTACAGCTCCGGAACCTTCCCAGCGTCCCGACTGCTGCGTCGTGAAATCTGAAAGTCATTCTCTGAGGATTTCAGTTTAGTTTTGCAGCCGCTGGGGTTTTTTTTTTTTTTTTTTTCTTTCTTTTTGCGAAGAATCGCTTCTTAAGTGAAATGATGCGTCGTAGCAGAAGCGCGTGTTTGCAGGTGGGAGGCGGCTCTGGAGCAGGTGACCACATCCTGCCCAACGTAGTACTGACAGAAAAGCTCTCGGCTGTTTTCAACCCCGTCATCTCGGGCCTCCGGCAGAACTAATATCGATTCTGGCAGTTTTGCACTTCTAAGCTGTGATTGATGAGCAGTTTCCCGTAATGACCCGTTTGTCCTCTGATCTCTGCGGTTTTGGGTTCTGGGTGCGTTTTCTTTGCTTTTGCAGCCGTTAAAACATGCAAGAGTTTGTTGTTTTAAGCTTAAAATGTGTGAGTTTGACGGAAGGAAACGACTCAAACGGGCCCAAGAAGAAAACCCACTCTAGATGTTGTTTGTGGAAACCCAGCCGACTAACTGACCAGCGCACGGCGGCGTGCACGCGCCTGCGCGTCCCTGTGGGCGGCTGCTGCTGCTGCGCTGCGTTTCTGTCACCCTGCGGTTTTGTTATTTTCGGCTTGAAACCGGATGTGATTCAGACTGCCTGGTAGATTGTGTAATTGAATGGACTAACCGCACACACGCACATGCTCATGCACACACACGCGCGCGCTCGTACGAGCTCTCACACTTTGTATTGAGGCACAAACGCGCTTGAAGGCCCCCCCCCCCCCAGATGCTGCTGTGCAGCTCCGGACGCCCACGCACCGAGGGTTTCTGGGAACGGTGCTGGGTCCCCCCCCAACCCCCCCCACCACCACTGGAGGGTGAGCAAGCGGACGGCTGCAGACAGACGTGCGCTCCTCGGTTTCAGTACCGATCTGGATCGTCTACCGGGTCAAAGACCGATGCTTCAGATCGGTTTCAGGTACCGGTCCGTAGCATCGGCCTTTGACCCCGTAGATGCTTCAGATCGGAAAAAAAAAAAAAGAGGATTAAAAACGCTCACAGGCGCGCGCGTGGAAACGCGAGGACGGTTAAAAAGTGGGGAAAAACACTGAGATGTGCAACTGAAACTAATGACAGAAAAAAAGAGACTTTCTCACACAGAAAAGCCAAAAATATGATCAGGGAGGCTGATGTAACTGAGAGAAGAGAAGAACAGATAAATATAGACGGTAATTAACCGTTTTAACTTCACTGCATGGTCATAATAAAGCTATGATGGTCTCATTTTAAAGGCTAAAATCATGATGAAATCTTTATTTAGTCATAAATGGGCTGTTCTCATCCCTCAGAGTCTGGATGTTGGTTTATGTTATATTTTCTAACGAGGCAGCGGCTGAAAGATTAATGATGAAGCGTTTATCATCTAGAGCTTCGGCGTTTGTGATGGCAGATAGTGACGTTTGTGACGTCAGTGAGCGCGTTCAAACGCGTTCAAACGCGTTCAGCCGCCTCTGAATTCTGAGAACTGATGCGACGTCTCCATGTTGCATAAGCTGCCTCAGTAACGTGCTTGTGTGCGCGGCCGTTGTGCGCGTTTATATGTACACAGGATGCTCAACTTCCTCGTAAAGGGTCTGGGGACCCTGGGGGGGGAGGGGGGGGGTCTGACATTATTATTATTGATAGAGAGCAGGAGCTCAGATCACAGCCAGACAAGATTATAAGGGGAGAAACTTTTAAAAAAGTTGCATCTGATTTGACATTTTTGTTTGACTTTTAACGTGACAGCGGTTCGTTATGACCTCGTTACAGGATCTGTCACCACACCAAGGTGGCCGCTTTACCGTTGAACCACATCCACGGCTTTACAGTAGCAGCTGCTCTCCACTGCAGCTCCTGGAAAAGTATTACATGATAAAAATATTACAGTTAAAAAAGGCTCCACAGAGGCCTAAAAATATGGATTTTGTTAAGACAAAAAAAACCACTGAAACTATTAACAGCTATAATCTGATGAGTTTCACGTATGAAAGGAGGAAGGAAGAGCTGCAGGCATGTTGAAAGGTTTTATTTTCCCATGATCTTAGAAATTAATATGCAGAGCAAATACAGAAGTAAGAAACCTTATACTAGAGCCACATGAATTTAATTTTATTTTCATTAATTTATTTTATTTTTTTAATTTTTATCTTTTTATTTTAATTTCTTATTTTATTTTATTATTTTATATTGTTTTATTTTATTTTTTATTATTTATTTATTTATTTATTTTTTTAAGATTTTATTTCATTTTTTATTTATTTTATTTTATTCTATTTTATTTTTTTATTTTGTTTCATTTTATTTCTGTTTTATTTTTCAGTTATTTTTATTTATTTTATTTTTTTATTTTGTTTCATTTTGTATTTATTTTTATTTTATTTTTTATTTTGTTTTTTTTTTTTTATTTATTTTATTTTATATTGTTTTGTTTTGTTTTATTTTAATTTAATTCAGTTTCATTTGTTTCAGCTGAGTTCAGTTTAATAAAACTATTAAATATCAAAGTGAAATTATGACTCACGAGCTATTAAACAGTCACCGAGTCCAACTTTTTCACTCCACTTCAGTTTGATTCATTTCATTTCTTCTAAATTCAACTAAATTCAGCTCAATTATTTATTTATTTGGTTTCTGTCCAATCGTAACCTTCCATTCCAGCGTTTCCTGTCCGCCACAGCGGAGCGATCCGCCTGATCAGTTTGGCACCGTTTTTACGCCGGATGCTCTTCCTGACGCGACCGTTCATTTCTGCGTTTCTTCGTTTTATAATTTAGTGTTTGGCAGGACTAGTCTCTCGTGTCTCAGTCTCCAGAATTCAGAGTGAGTAAAAAAACAAGCTCACTCATTTAAGGCCCAGTGTGGCCAGGAGGCATAAGGGGGAGGACTGAAGAAAGTCATTTGACAAAAGTGTATTTATAGAGGAGAATGAAAGTAGGCCGCGTGTGTCACGGTCGTGTTAAGAAGCAAAAGCTTATCAGAGAAATGTCAGATCTAAATCAGGTCCTAATAAATAACACGTCGGTCCATCAGCACATTTACTTGTCAGGACTGGATTTATTTAACTGATCAGGAAAACAGCCTGAGCGTCCAACCTCGAACAGTGACGGTACGTGTTTGGGTGTTTTGGTTCAAACTATTAACTGTTTTAACTTCAGAGATTAAAACTCTGTAGTTTGGGCAACAGTGTGAAAGGAAAGAAACAAACAGAAAAAGCTAAATCTATCTGCAACATCAGCGCGATGATTCATGTCGCCGTTGCACAAAACACCATTTCAAACATTTTCATGTGTTTGATGTGTTTTTTTCTCCTGATGGTGACCTAAAAATAGAGTTCAGCTTTCAGACTGAACGTTCAGCATCTGTCCCAGATGCAGATTCGTTACCGCCAATCTGGCCACGTGGATTTCAGCGCACGGAAACCTGCCGGGTTTCTGTTGAGTTCTGAAAACAACATCACAAGATGGAATCAGAAACCGAAGCTTTCGGTGACGCCACGAGGATCTGCTGGTTGGGTGGGTTTGCTGAATTTGTTCGGCAGCAGCCTTGTATGCGTCTGAAGTGAGCTCACGTGTGCGTCTGATTAAAAAAAAACTGAAATGTAATTAATTCAACTGCAGGTATCATAATTAAAAAAAAATGAAATCAGATTCAGTCGAAGAAGCTTTGGATTCCTGAAAAAACATTTGCAAATGTGAAAATATTCAACAAGGAACTACCGTTAAAATGGTGTCCACTAGGTGGCAGCACCGCTGGAAACCGGCCGTTAACGCTGCCAACTTTGACCGACTGAAGGTGAAGACATGAAACTCCAGGGTCTAAAAAAGATCGACAGCGACCGTGAGACGAGTGGCGGTCCGGTCTGCTTCTACTGGAGCAACCGGAGGAGGTCATGGCGGCGAACGACGCGTCTCCCCGGATCAATGAGGGTTCTGCCTCCTGACTTCTTCTACGCCACTTTTCCATTTACGACACGCGCTTGGATCTGTGCAAAAACAAATCACCAGGAGTAAATATATTAATAAGTTTGAATGAAATGTGTTATAATCCGTCTTATTGTGCCCTCGCAGTGCGCCAGGTCACCTTAAGGGGGCGTATTGTGAAAACATCACTTCGTTCAGCGCGTGGGAGCGTTTATTTGGGTGTCTGAGGTAACGACCGGCCGAAAACCACGAAAATGTGAAAATGTATCTTCCAGCGAGCCGTTCAGATTTGCAGGCTACTGTGACATCACACAGTAGAAAAGTCCAGCCTCCCCGTCTTTATCAGCTGCAGGAATTTCATTAAAGCATTCTTTCTGCTTTTTCTTGAGCGCTTCTGGAGGTCACAATGAAACGTTTGTGACGGGGACGGAGTACGGCGGTTCCTTTTTTAATCACATCTTCGAAGCTTGGTTCATGTCAGCTGGTTTTGGGGGCGGAGTCTGTGATGTCACAGAACCCTGCAGATCTGCACGTCTCAGTAAATGACGTGTCCAGACTGAACAAACCAGGATTACATTCAGATGGAATTTCTTTTTATCTGGTCGCCGCTTCAGACGAAGAGGATCTGAAGGACGATGTTTTCGCTCCTTGTAGCTCCCTGTAGCGTTTGACATCAGCGGCTGGATGGCGTCCAAAGATATTTATGCTAGATGCAACCAAGATTTCATTCAGACGAGACTGAACCCGACTTTTTAACAGAAAAAAAGTTCCAAAAAACCCCAGGTTCGACGGAAAGGAGTCTGAACTTTGGTTAGGGATAAAACATTTAAATCAAAGTGGTTTTGAGTCTGAACAGAATGTGTGTTTGTAGGAAAATGGCTGTAAATGTTAGGTCCTGTTAGTCCTGGAGGTGACAGAGCTCAGTCAAAATGAATTTGATTTATTTTAATCCTCTCCAAAGTGTCTTTCCACCTAAGTGTCAGTGTGTATCGGGTCTCTTCAGACAAACCAAGGTCATTTTAACTCCATCCCTGTGCAAAAAAACAAGGCATAAAAATAACTTTTTGTAAAAAAAAATCTCCATCTGGTCTCTGCAACTTTGACGTGAGTTTCTACCGATCGACTACCAGCGTCTTTTAAACTGCTGGAGGACAGTTCGTGGCATCTTTGTTCATAGAAACCCTAAACCCTAATCCTAAACCCTAACCCCTAACCTTAAACCCTAACCCTAAACCCTAAGCCTAACCCTAAACCCTAATCCTAAACCCTAACCCTAACCCTAACCTAAACCCTAACCCTAAACCCTAACCCTAAACCCTAATCCTAAACCCTAACCCTAACCCTAACCTAAACCCTAACCCTAAACCCTAACCCTAACCCTAACCCTAAACCCTATACCCTAACCCTAACCCTAAACCCTAACCTTAAACTCTAACCCTAACCCTAACCCTAACCCTAAATCCTAACCCTAAGCCCTAACCCTAAACCCTATACACTAACCCTAACCCTAAACCCTAACCTTAAACCCTAAACCCTAAACCCTAACCTGAATGAGCCTCAACTGGACTTTGAGTCGTGTGCAAGAAGAAACCTACTCCATATTTCCAGGACGTCATCGGACGGTGGAAGGAGCAGAGTTGGGTTTATCTCGACAAAGCCCACAACTCAAAAACCTAACCCTAACCCTTTATCGATATTAAATATTTACGACAGTCTAAGCAACAGTTCGGATCACTTTTCATACATAATACCTGGTTAAAATTGTCTGTAGGGACCAGATCGACACCATATCCATCACTTCTCGTCTCATCCGAGACTTAAAACCGACATTTGTTTTCATGTGGCTCCGTTGACTTCTGTGCAAACATGATTTGTATTCTTTTGCTGCAAACATCTCACGTAAAACTGCAAAGATTCACCTTGACAACAATCCTTGACATCTAATAATAGACCTAAACCGGTTAAAAAAAAAAAAGAACCCCGGGAGCGCGCACATCATCACCCTGCCTGCTGAAAGGGACTGGGTTTGAAGTGTTTTGACAGCAGGTGGAGCCACTGCAGTGCTGCTGGGGGTGGGGGCTGGATGGGGGGGTGGATGGGTAGGTGGGGGGGATAGGTGGGGGGGGGGGGGGTAGCCATCACTCCACTCATCACAAACTCCCCACTCTGTGCAAAACAAAGTTGAGGCGGCGACTGAGGGCGCGCGGTCCGGGCTCCATCTGAGGCTGGAGTCGGTGCAGGAAGACAAAGGTCCTGGAGGTCCGTGAGAAGTCGAGGCTATTTTTGGCGGGACCCGCCTCGCCTGCTATTTCTGTCAGCGGGAGGGCGCAGGGGAGGGCGCGGGGGAGGGCGCAGCGCGCTCAGGGGCCGGACTTTCTTTCCTGCGACTCGCCTCCGTCAAGTCGCGTCTCAGTTCCTCCTCTTCCTTGGACCGAGTTTGCCGACAACAGCGGCGGATCCCCCCCCCCCCATCACCTCCCGTTAGGTCTTTTTTTCTTCTCTTCGATGCGGGCAGGTCGGTTCCTCGCGCTAAAATCAGCTGGATTACCTTCAAGCGTTCGGAGTCGGAGAGTTTCAGGCGGTTCGCGCTGCTGTCAGACGCGCGGCTCCGATGAAAGGTAGGATCGGAACCGGTCCGAGAAAACTCATACTTTAAAACAAACAAACAAAAAAAAAAAAAAGGAGTTGTTTTATGGACATTTAAAAGAAAAGGTGCTTGCAGATACCTGCGCAGGTGCGCGCTCTCCTTTCAGAGCGCACGGGTGCGCAAACTTGTAACACTTTTCACAGATAACTGCGGCTTTTACCTGCTTTTTGTCTTCAAGAACACGCAGTGTTTGAATTTTTGACGCGCAGAAGAACACAATAAATCCATGAAGTCTCTATTAACTCCTTTAAAATAAAAAGAAAGAGAGAAAAAAGTGCGTTCCTGGAGAGGCATCACAGAAAAGAGCGTTGAAGCAGGAAAAAAAAAGCTGCTGTTGCGCCATAAATGACTGCAGGTTAACATTATTGTCGGTGTGATAATTTATGATTATTATTTATTCATTTTTAAGTTGATTTATAGCAGTGGAGGTCTCATGACCCTTTTTCTCGGCTTCAAGGCTTGAACTGCTGACTCCACTGTGGTTAATTCTGATTAAAGAGATGTTGGAGATTTGTAAGAACGCAAACAAACAAACGGTTGAGGGAGCAATTATTTTTGATTATTTCTTTCTATTTTTTTGTCGTAAATATACAAAAGGCACGAACAACCTACTTTTCTAATCTCATTTTAATTCCTGCGTGTGGTTTCTTTCATGATCCGGGTCAAATATCAGACCTTGTGCCTCTCAGATCTCAGGAGCAGCTCATTATTCTGCTCATCAGGTGTTTAAAAACTGCATCGCAGTCGTTTATCTGTAACGTTTATCTGTAACATTTATCTGTGTCGTTATCTGTAACGTTTATCTGTGACGTTTATCTGTAACGTTTATCTGTAACATTTATCTGTAACGTTTATCTGTAACGTTTATCTGTAACGTTTATCTGTAACGTTTATCTGTAACGTTTATCTGTGACGTTTATCTGTGACGTTTATCTGTAACGTTTATCTGTGACGTTTATCTGTAACGTTTATCTGTAACGTTTATCTGTAACGTTTATCTGTAACGTTTATCTGTAACGTTTATCTGTAACGTTTATCTGTGGCTCTTCGTTCACATTTTCACATCCGAACGGTGACTTTTTGCAGAAAGGCAGTGATCAGTCATTTCTTTTTGTCTTCTCGTCCCCGCAGATGGATTCGTCCCCTCTGGGAGCTCCGTAGGAACAGACGGGACGCCGTACTTCACCCGCTGACAGGTTGGACCTTTAACCCTCTGAGGAAAATGTTCTGAAAACCATCCGCGGCTTCATAAGCGCTCGTGTTGTGGGCCGGTCAGATTTTTGCTTAAAGCTCTCAAAGGAATGTCATCAGAGCTGAAAAAAGTGGAAAAAAAATGCTGCCGGTCTACAGTCGAGCCCTCAGGACGACATCCTCTCCTCTTTTACAGCACACACACACACGCACACACACGTGCACGCACGCATGCACGGCATAGTTTGGATGACAGCAGTTTTTCCAGAGCAGCGTACAGATCTAAGCCGTTTGGTTCAGAGAGCTGCAGTAAAGTATAGAACAGGTGTTGGCCTATTTCATGTTGTCGCCCCCCCCCCCCACCTCTGTTTCTCATGTGTGGGTTTGGAAATCAGTTTGGCCGCAGGATCCCGAAGAAGAGCAGCCCGTCGCAGACTAAAAACAAAGTGCGATGGTTAAATTTAACACATGCGGCGTTGATGTATTTTAAACGGCGCTGTCAGTTTCCTGGTTTTAAAACGGGCTCTAATTAGTGTGACAGGACGTGTAGAAATACGGCTGCAGCGTCAATATGCAGCTCAGCTGACAGATTCACTTCCCTTATTTTCATAATTTCACTTCCATGATTTTTAAATGCCTTCGTCGTAGCCCGGTGACCCGTTGGTGGTGGAACCCAGACGGCTGCTCCTCCTGATGCTAATTCAGTTAAAGTTTTGTGGCTAAAAAAACAGCAAACTTTTCTCTGGATCATTTATTTGGGTGTTTGAAGATGCTACCACCTCGAAAAAAAAAAGAGAAAAAAAAAAAATCCACTTTAATAAAAAACTCACTCGGTTTCAGATGTACAGGGAATAGTGACATCACAGATCTGGATCAGGCTGACTCCACCCCCTCAAACCAGCTGCTGTAAACAAAGCGGCGGAGAAATGTTTTTGTGCTGCGTCTTTGTGGCGTTTCCGACCAAAAGTGTGTCGCAGATGTTTCATTAAGACCTGACTTTTAAAACTGTTACATGCAGCAGGATTGGTTGAATTATTTTCTGCGTGTTGTATATAAACTCCTGGATTCCCCGTCATCGTATGTGTCCTTTCTAAGTGCAAGTCGGTAACTTCCTGCAGCCGGAACTCGGACTGAACCTGTTTTAGTTTTGGAATGTGGTGGTGTTTTGATAATGAAAGGTGTCCGGACTTGTCACCGGTACAATGCAGGATGTGAGACACCTAACTTCACAACGGAGGAGGAGACCGAGATAACCATCAAATATCCGCCATAACAGCGGCGGTCGCGCGTCCCCGAAGGCTGATATATGTATATTTTTTCCGCTCTTTTCTCTTTTTGTCCGGAGTCGTCCCGGCTCAGCTCGCCGCTGACTCACATGGGAAAGGAGGCTTCTTCCTCAGCCTCGGATCAGTGGATCAAAATTTGATCCGGACGCTCCCCCCCCCCCCCCCCTCCCCGGGAATAAGTCATCCGGCTGCTTCTTTGTGTCCTGAACGTTACTTTAGATTAGCTTTGTGCACGGCGAAGCATCGGCCGTGTGATCACACTGTGTTGGATTACAATGCATGACTCTGAATGGAAGTCGGCTCCGGCTGTGCCAGGCTCTGACTGTACGCTCACCAACGACCGTGCACGTGTACGTGCATGTGTGTGTGTGTGCGTCTGTGGAAAAACCCGGTGAGGTCATGGCTGTGGCTGCAGAGTCTGGTTACATGTGTGTCGTCCACGCAGGGCAACTGACACTGGCCTTCCCTCCTTTGTCTTCCCCTCTTATCTCCGTCCTCGCTCGCCCGCTCCACCTCTCCTCCCTCACGTACGCACCAACATCTGAGACCCCCCCCCCCCCCCTCCTGAAACCGTTTCACACTTACATTTATGCCAGATGCCAGACGTCTCGTTGCTAAAGATAGCTTAGCAGCCCAAGGTGGCAGATGTGTTCAACATGTGGAACCGCTAGTTTAAAGCCTCTCGAGCTCAGGCGGTTCTTTTGATTTGCGTTCACGCTTCTCACTTCGTGCGTTCGCGCCAAGGAAACCTCTGACGGGATTATTCTGCTGGCGGTGGGCACTGGCGAAAAACTGATCAAACAGAAACGGTCGTCTAAGTCTCCCCCGATGCTTGTCTTGTCTTCTTCTTTTCTTTTTTGGTGGTTGAAAAACGGTGAAAGTGGTGCGCTAGCGCCACCAGGTGGACCGGAACGGTAGTTCACGCTCATCCGGCTCGTTTACGATTCTGCGTCGCAGCTCTAGCATTTGCACTTGTGCGTGATTGTTAGCGTCGCCCTGTAATTACGCCACCGGCCACCGGGCGGCAGTGGCGGGTTTATTCCTGCAGCTCTGCAGCTCGCGGTGCCGAGTTTCCTCCCGTTTACTTCCTGTCTGTAGCTCAGACGAAGCGCGAGCTGGAGCCGATGAATGTTCAGCATCGGTCGTTCTGCGTTTGAGCGTTCCTTCACGCGTCCTACTGGTTCAGTCCGGATTGGCTGATGCCGACTTGGATTTTGCGAAACAAAACGTGTGCACATTATCACAAATACAGTCATGGAAAAAATTATTAGATCCACCATTTTTTCTTCACTTTCTTGTTCATTTTAATACCTGGTACCACTAAACGTCATCATGTGACTAAAACAGACAGAAAAGAAAACACTGAATGCATAAAAGCAGTGTTTTTGGCAGTACAACGCCATAGCTATTGATGTAAAAACTTAAGTGATTTAGGTTATAATCAAGAAAACCATGGAAAATGGTAAGATATCAGCTCTTAAATAAAACTCTTATGAGCAATCTTTGTGGTTATCGTTATGTTTGTCCAAACAAATGTACCTTTAGTTGTACCAGGCATTAAAATGAACAAGAAACTGAAGAAAACAAGGAGGGTCTAATAATTTTTTCCATGACTGTATATAAATGTACTGAACTGTCATGTGATATTTAAATTTAGCGGTATGTATTTTCTCAATCACACCCACTGAACGACTACAGTGCTGGAGGACAAAATTATTAAATGACGACACGGGAAATTATAATTGTTTGTGGGTTGTTAGTTTAAGCACGTTGTTACTGTCTATTGTTACAGATCACGTTTCATGCCAAATTAATGCACAAAAACCAGTTAATTCCAACGAGTCTAACATACTTTTTCCCGTCCCTCCGGCTGTTCCAGCAGCTACGTGTGACGTAGCAGGTGTTGAACACATGAAATTCAGGTGAATAGACCGGCCTGACAGATCTGAGCCATTATCTGATACCTGATCCAGCTATTTAGATAATATCAGGCCTGACATCCAGTCTCAGTATCAGAACGATGCTGTTTATTGCAGCAGCACTTTCTGTTTTTAATGCGCCCGGTCAGTTTAAGGCCGCTCAATCAGAAGTCGGCCCGGTCCGAGATTAAAGGTTCTTTGCTTGTTTTCAGGATGAAATGAAATGAGCACCAAAACTGGCAACCGTGCAGGGGTGGTGCACGTACGTTTGAGACGAAAGAGCGTCCTAACCGTCGGTTGGCCGATCGCTGTTTGACAGTCTTTGCAGTAAAATATCCTGCAGGACATTTAAAGTTTGCAGAAGCTTCATGGCAAACCCCCGCTAGCATCATACAGCTGCAAGTCGCTCGTGAAAATCTGCCTCTGCTTGTGTCCCTCTGCAGCTGTGAAACTTTATCAGTTGTTACTGAACTATTGTTCCATTTGTTTAGATAGTTGAGCGGCGGTTTCATTCTTCTTTTCTTTCCTTTGTGGGTGAGACTCAGTCTCTTTTAAGTGGACTTTGTAGCTCTGCAGACCTTTTACAAGCACAAAAGCTTTTGTTAAAAAAAAAAAAAAGCTACACACGAGGGGGGAAAACCCTGCTAGCATCATATAACCTCCGACAACACTTTAGTCATGCAGTTCACACTCTATCTCTTTTTCCCTCTTTCCTCTGCGGGTATTTGCATGTCTTCCCCTCTGTCCTCTCTGGTTCACAAGACGGAGTAGGGGAAAAAAGGGATGATTGTAATGGCTCCAGCAGAGATCACGTATCATCTTCCTGGTTGTGGTTTCCAAATACATGTGTCAGCTGATCAGGGTTGTTCCTGCTGAATTGTGGAACTGATGGAGGAAGAGTTATTTACAGACATCACCCTGCAAAGCAGGCTATGGAAAGAAATCCACAAGGAAGAGGAATATTTTTAGCTGGTAATAACAATCTAGTTAAATATCCGTTAGTTTTCTATTCAGGTTTTTTTTTTTTTTTTCATTACCACTTTTTTTGTTTTGTTGACAAAAAGTCACAGAAAAGTTCTTTTAAGAAGTCGTCAGACCAGTTTCCAAGAGCCGATTATGACAAATTTGAGCAAAACAGGCGGTTTTAAAAATCACTTGATTTTTAAAAGCTCCAGAGCTTTTGTAGAAGTTCATAGTGAATATTTAAAGCTTCGTTTGGGGTGGGGGGGGGAGACTGTTGCCGACTGACGGTGAGCTGGACGTCCAGGCGGCGGCTCCCTCGTTTGCGCCGAATAAATCCAGCTGAAGTGTGTCGACTTCAGTCAACGCAGTCGCAGTTAAAGGAGCGGTCCAGAGTGAAATCAACCATTAGACGCTAAAACTTCAGACTTTTCGTTAGGGACCAAAATGACGCAAACTGAAGCATTTTTGAGTTAAAACGGAAAATGTTCCTTGCAGCAAAATGTCAGTTAACGTTTGTTCTCCGGGGCAGTCGACGTATACGGTGAATCCTCGCCAATTCGGGCTTTAAGTTTCCGCAGTTATTTGGTTATTCGCAGATTTTTCAAAATATATAATATAATAATAAAATCAAGAAAAAATTGCGGAAACATCACAGGATGTTGTGCGCGTTCTCTAACGGCGAAGAAATGTTGTGAGCCAGCCTGGCCCCTTTAAGAAGGTGGCCTTATGGGTAATGGTGTGGCCAATGGGTAATGGAGTGTATCTGTCGTGGGACGGCAGAATGAAAACGAGGTTAGATGAAAAGTGTAGTGAGCATCAACAGCAGCCCAGCGTGTATAGATTTACATTCTCTGTTAACCGACAGGAGCCCAACAATACAACCTGTGTGATGTTACAAGTTCCTGCAGTGCCAGAATAAAGTTCTCGTTCCATGCAGAGAAAACCAGACTTTTTGTTTTGTTGTTGTTAGTGTATTAGCTGCTAATTACGAGCCAAAAATAGCACAATAGCAGCGGTTTCTTTACTACGGTTCAGAGACCAGAGGCTGTGAAGGAAACAGAAAGACCACAGTTGAGCCTTTGTCTTGTTTCGTTACTTTTTTGTGGTTTTTAAACATATTTTAAACACATTATTGAGGCTCGTGGGGCTCCGGCTCCAGTTAGCGGATTTTGATTTTCGCGGGGCACCGGTCCCCATTAACCGCGAAAAATAAGGGATCACTGTACAGCCGAATAAACGCTATTTTAAATGCCTATCAAGACTGTGTAGGTCCGTGCAAACTAATTTTCACTTTGTGTGTGTACAGAAACTGTATAAAAGAGCCGTTTATACAAGCAAAGCCTCACCCGTCGTGTCCTTTCGGTCCGTACAGATTGATGCTATTGACCTTGTGTCACGCAAACTACCGTCAAAAGAAGGACAGTTTATGGCTTCTGCTTCTGGAGATCTGGATCGATACTTGGACATGAAAGACAAAGAGGGCGAGTGTTGGGAGCAGAGAAACCGTGAACTCTCCTGCGTTTGTGTCTTTGGACGGTAGTCGGCTTGTTGGGACAACGTGGTGACGTTTGAACGGTCCTTTTATTGCACTTTCTGTACACCTACAAAGTTAAAGTGACTTCGGTTTGTCTGCAGAAACCTTATCCAGACTATCGTTTAGTATGAATGATATTGTTCTGAGTTTAACAGCCATTTCTCTGCAAACGTTTACTCTCACTCAAAACTACCTCGTTTCACGTCGTTTTGGTTCCAAAGCGAACGTTTATACTCCTTACCTTCTAATAATAAACATCGGGTTGATTTACACCTGGGAGATTCCTTGAAGCGTGATTGCATTTAAACTCCTTTAAATAAAAATACAAGTGCTCTCAGCATCCAGCTGTTTTTTTATTTTATTTTAACGCCTGTGAACTGAAAATTTTCGGATATCCGCGTGTTTGGGTCCCCTCCCCCCCCCGACGTACCACAACGGCTCTTCTTGTTCAGCTCTCTGAGCGGCGCCCTGTCGTACTTCTTCCTGAATTTCCCGGCGTGTGAAGTGTTTTTGTTCTCGGACGGGGTTGAAGTCATTAAATCCCCGTCGCTGCCCCCCCAAAAATGACTGACTTAATTGTAGCGATTAACAACCTCATTAACTTCTGCAGATATATTATGGTGCTATTTAACTGTGGCCCCATTTTGAGCCGTGAGTGCGGCGGCTCTGGTAGTAACAGTAGTAATAGTAGACGGCATTGAAGGAGGCGGCTATTTTTGCCCTGCTGAACAAATGGCTCAATTGTCCTGCTTGTAGGTGCATGAAATCACTTGATATGTCAGGGGTAATGTTATATAATACTCTCAGAGGGGCCCCAAAGGTTCGTGTGTGTGTGTGTGTGTGTGCGCGTGCACGTGTATTTTCCTGCTTCGGTACGACAGGCTGCACATATTCACAGTATTACGGCGCAAATGGGATAAAGACAGACCGTAAGTGTTTGTGGTGTGGCCTGAGGTAACGCCGTCCGTAACGTTTTATTAGCGTGTCAGATCCATTTATGTTGTATTAACCTTTGAGCCGGAGGCCTCTCGCTGTGGTCGGCCGGGCAACTGGTCCGTTACTGGCCTCCAGCTGCAGCCGGTATCCCCCCGGAGACGTCTCCTCCTATCTCCATCTCCCCCTCTCCCAAACACACAAGCGCACACTCGCAGACTCACTTAATCCGGCTGAAATTTTTACTGAAGTCGATGGAATTATTTTTCTAAGGATTTTATTTTTGTGGCATTTGGCGGAGGGGGAAAAAAAAAAAAAAAAAGGAAAATCCTTCAATTTTCACCTCAGTCTCACCCACCGGTCCAAACCAGCAGCCCTGGAGCCGAAAGGACATTTTTTTAACGTTCAGTCACTTCTGTTTTGCCGTTTGCTTCTTTTTAAAGCGAACTGGCTTTTATTTAGGACCACAGACTGATGTTGGATATTCACATCAGCTGTCGGGTCTTTAAAACTAAATGGAGGCTTAACCGAGGGGCTCTTTCTGCAGCATGAGAACGGATGCCTGGATGCTAATTAAAGTATTTACCTATTTGTCTCCTCGTCTTGTGTGAACCGACCGACAGCTGATCCCGTAAAGACCGGTTCTGGCCTCATCCGGCCTCATTCGCATGTTTTCCCAAGCGGAGCTCTCGGAAGCGCAGCACAGACCAATGATTCAGCTCACATTCACTCCGGATCAGCGAGGTGACTGACACTGACCTCGGATCAGATGGCTCGTTGTGAGCGCCGACGTAATCGGATCCCTCCTCATCTAGCCAGACTGCCGACTTCACATGTGACTGCGAATGCGTGAGAGATGAATTGTCTCAAGTGACGTTCGCGGCTTCAGGCTGGTGGGGGGTGGGGGTGGGGGGGGGGGGGGCCACAATACATGTTTGTTTAATTTGAGTCAGTGTTGGAGCTGTTTGACTAAGTGTGCTAATTTGTTTGGGTGTTTTTTTTGTGTGTGTGTTACTTGGAGTCTCCCAGTTGGGAAATGGACACACGGAGAAGAACTTCAGCAAACGCAAATAAAAGAACGTACGTAGATGGTACAAACACAACTTTGGAATTTTTCTGAAGTTCAAATATTTCAGCAACGCACTCAAAACATTAAGAAGTGAGGAAGAGAAGAGGAAAAAAATAAATGACATGTAGGTATGCACGATAACTGTTTTTTAAAACCGATACCGATAACCGATAACACACACATATACCTAAGATCATTACATCAATACTACGAACAAAACCAAAAACAGTTTTGACTGTTTAGATGAACAGATATTTATTTTTTTCCAATAGAAAAACTATTGGCAAGCCTCTCATTTTCCTAAAGCTATCAAACAAACCTATTTGATATCTCCTTTGCCCGTGGGTCACCGTTGGCAAATTTCTTAAATTTTTCAAAACCCTCGCCGATGTGTGTAAGTCCCGGTGAATTGTTTGCTGCTGACTTGCTCACTTTAGCGTTAGCTCGTGTTAGCGCGATAACAAAACTTTCAAAAGCGATGGTTGTGTTTCAGATGGCTGATCAGGTTTGACGTATTAAAGCTTGTGCTATTTTTTTCCTCCTCGCGAAATTCGCTTGGAGCATTTGTCACAAATAACCAGCGAACTATCTTCTTCTGGAAACTTCAACGAAGTTCCATACAATCGGCCGCCATGTTTTGTTTTCATCAGCAAGCTGTGCTGCAGGCTGCATTCAAGGTGTAACGTAAATTCCTTCCGTTCCCTTGTTTGCTAGTCGTTCTTTTTGCCTTTTCTATTTTTTTTTTTATGTGTAACATGTTGGAAAATACTGCGAATATCAATTCAAGTCAACAACTACCAAAATTATGACTGAGTTAACAAGTTGTTTTCTGGCGTGAGGGTGGTGCCTGCCACCAGGTGGTATGGAGTGGTGGTTTTGCTAAGTCAGTGGATCCTACTGGCTCCTTAGGTTTTACCATCGACCCCCTCTGATGGAAATGCAGGTAAAGGTGGCTTTTGGACGCTCAAGCATGAGCCATTGCGTAAAGCCCGGCCCGTTGTGATGGGCTCGGTACATTCTGTACCAGTGGAACTGTTTGTGAATGAGTCGTAGACCCATTTCCTAAGAGAGTATTTCTGTGAAGTGTGGTGGGTGTGGCTGGTCGGACTTATTTCTTACCACTTTCAGAATTAAGTAGTGGAGTTGTCATAATTTAGGTTACTGTAGCTTCTTGCGTCAATAACAATTAATCCCATTTTGTCAATACCAATAAATCCACATCTACTGTGGTCATTAATGCCGCTGCCAAGGCTGTTTTTATGTTTGGCACAGTTTGTCTGCCTGTTTGTTATTAGGATTTCTAAAAGACTGATGAAAATGTCTTCCAGACACGGGGCGTGGCCCAACTTAGAAATGTTCTATCTGGATCAGAATCTGGGATTTTTCTTTTTCAGCCTTGGCCTCTGGGGCTCCTCTTGTTTTAACTTTTTTTTTTTCTTCTTCTTTAAGGGGGGAACATAAGGAAAACTGCCCGCTACAGACGCAGACGCTTTAAAAGTCCTTGATTCCGTCCAGCCAACAAGCAAATTCTGTTTAACACTACACTTGTGCAGCTTCAAAACCGATTGGAGTTTGTCCATGATGATGTTTGTTTGCATTTTTGTGTTTGCCTGTGCGTCTGTATTTAAATATGTGCCTGTGTGTGTGTGTGTGTGTGTGTGTGTGTGTGTGTGTGTGCGTTCATCCCTGACCAGAGTGCAGAGCATGTGCAGGAATGTTAATGTCCTCCTCCTTTGTTATCCGTGCAGACTGCAAGTGTGACGATGCATATTCATGAACCTTTTTTTTTTCCTGGAACATGTTAACTTTTTACAAAGAAAAGTACACAGATTAAAAAGAAAGATGGAAAAATAACCCTGAAATTGAAAAGAAGCTGAAGTCTAAAGAGGTTAGCATAGAGCTAAGAGCTTAAATCTTTTTGATTATTTAGCATTTCATCTCATGTTTCATTGGTTTTTTGAAGGATGAACCACTTGAGGACTCTCAGGCGTGTCGCGCTCACCAGAGATGTGTTGATGTATCCCATTTCACGTGCGCGCTTCAAGAAATAATTTGAGATCTCAACAGTAACCAGAAGTTTTCTGTTTTTTTTCCAAGAGTTGCTCTGGCAGTCGGCCACGTCAGCTTGTTGTGCCAACACCAATAATTTCCATGTGAAAAGGTCATGCAGTCAAGAACTGCATTTTAAAATCATCCAAAACAACTAAAAGTGTGCATTTCTGTGGAGATGAGAAGACTGGTGTATAAGCCTTTCAGGCGGAGGTTGGAACCCACTAGTTCCTCCAACAGGATTATTGATCATCCTAGAAAAGAAATGTTGAGCCCCGATCCCAACTGAGCGTTTTACTGACCGGATGGTGTGGGAACTTTAAATAAATGAATAAATCTAACTGTGTGATAAGACTGCACGATATATCGGACGTATATCGTTATCGCAATATCGACATCTGCAACATCACTAGAGCTGTAGCGATACACTAATCTCATGATACGATACGATACACGATATTCGGCTCACGATACAATATATATATCGATATTCATCTTACAATACATTCACATCATTTTCTGAAAGATTTTAAAGGGACAAAGTGACTTTGGTGACATCTTGTGAGTGTTCTAATGACTTTGTTTGAATTAATTGAACTGAAAGCATCAATTACACATTATATGTCTGACAGGCAGCTTGCAAATGCTGGACAAAATGAATAAAAGTAAAATAAAATAGTTTCATTTATTTGAACAGTACAAATTGTTGCTTGCAAGCTTTTAAAGGTGGAACACGGGGGTTTTGAAAGAAGGCTTAGAATATCGATACTCGCGGCTGAAAAATCGATACTCAATAAAACATCGATATATATCGCATAATCGATAAAATCGCTCAGCTCTAAACATCAGTTTGCCAATAACAAAGAAAACAGCACAGCAAATGGGGCTCTGTTGTTTTCCAAGTGTTGTGCATTTACAGTCATGGAAAAAATGATTAGACCACCCTTGTTTTCTTCAGTTTCTTGTTCATTTTAATGCCTGGTACAACTAAAGGTACATTTGTTTGGACAAACATAACGATAACCACAAAGATTGTTCATAAGAGTTTTATTTAAGAGCTGATATCTTACCATTTTCCATGGTTTTCTTGATTATAACCTAAATCACTTAAGTTTTTACATCAATAGCTATGGCGTTGTACTGCCAAAAACACTGCTTTTATGCATTCAGTGTTTTCTTTTCTGTCTGTTTTAGTCACATGATGACGTTTAGTGGTACCAGGTATTAAAATGAACAAGAAAGTGAAGAAAAAAAATCGTGATCTAATAATTTTTTCCATGACTGTATACTGTAATTGACAATATTTTTGACCCATCAGAAGTCTCACCAGTTTAAAAAGAGAAGAAAGAGGTCAGGGAAGTCAGGGGTCAATTTCAGCCACGAACCAGAAGGACTCGAGCTCCAAATACTGAGGTATTTGTTCATATATCGTATGCCACATGGCCATCGCAGTTTTTAAACCGTATCACATATCGTGCTGGCCCACGGCGTGATTCACCACCACGATGCATCAGAGCGCTCATTCAGGGACGTGACAAATTTGGAAAAGGAGGAAAAAATTCCAGGAACTGCTGGTCGCATGGAAGAAACCCCTCTGCAGATAAGTGAGGCTCGCACAGTCATGTGCTTTAAAACTGTTAAAATGCTTAAAAGAAGCGTCGAAGCACATCACAAGTGATTGATAAGTCGAAATCACTTTGGGGAAAAAACAGAAACAATCATCACCACTTGAGTGGCAGTGGGTGAGGGTTTCGTACGGTTCATACGGCTGTTTGGAAATTCCACCGCCAACTGGTGGGACGTGAACCTCAGGAGTCCGTCAGTCAGTCAACGCCGCCGACTCTTCCAGGCGGTTCTGCTGGTTGATCATCGGAGCAAACGGGTTCTGTCTCAACCACTCTAGATTCAGGGGTTGGGATAGGGCGCAGTTTTCATGAGCAGTCCCAGACGATTCTGGATTCAGGAACAAATCGACAAGAGCGACAGCTTCAAAATGTAGTACAAATGAGTCCAAATGTTTGCTGGCGTTAATTTAAACATTGATCTGTTTCAGTGTTCACGTTTTCTCTCCCCTGCTGGGTTGTAAAAGTGTCCAACAAACTGACAGCAGGATCAGTTGCGTCGCTTGTTCGCCACGTCTCAGTCGAATAACCAAACCCGTCGAGGTAAAAGTAAACTGGAGATGCTTCTTTGCTGAGTGAGAGCAAACCTTGTTCCTGACTTCAGCGGGATGAGCAAATGTCCTCCGTCATCCTTATCAGCAGGAGGAACCTTTGCTGCAGATCGGAGTTTTCTTGTCGAGGCCGGTCTCTTTCAACCACGGACCGTCAGCGTTGCGAATCCGCCGCTGTTTCATAGTTTCAGGGCTGGCCCCGGACGATAAATCCTTCAGCGTTTTTACACGAAGCGACCATGTGTATTCAATGCTTCGTGGCTCGGGGTGATAAAGGTGCAGTGAGATTCGTGTGACCCGCTGATATGTATGTTCGGACAGATAACGGGGGGAGGGGGGGGGTCCCTTTGAGTGAGCTGCTGTTTGGTGTCTTTATCTGCGATGGGAAATGTGGAGAATGTGTTTGATGTTCAGGTGAGAAGAAGTGTGTGTGAGAGATGGAAAGACAGGAGGTGTGGATGGATGCACAGCAGGATTTCACTTTTCTTCACCTTTTTCCGTTGTTAATGTTGTTCAGTTACATTTGAGAGTGGCAAACGGTTCCCCCCTTTTTTTTTTCTCAGCTTGATTTCACAGAGAACATGAAACGAGCTATTCAACACAACGCCGGTGGTGTTAAAAGGGTTCACTGCCGCCGCCGCCGCAGAAACGGGGCCAGCGTCGAGTCTGTTCGCAGCTGTGTTGTTGTGCTCGGCTGAGGAAACGCAGACAAATCATAGCAGGGGTCCGCTGACACAAAACTGCAAAATAATCCGCTCTGGATCGACGAATGTGTGGAGCCATTGTTTCATTTTCTTTGGTGCTTCTCAAGCATCGCTGCTTTAGTTCTCAGTCAGTGGGTAGAAAATTATTAGCCCATTTCTGCCATTTTTTATTTATTTTTTTTTTTTTTTACCACAAGTTGACATAATTTCCCAATGTGCTTTGGTCAAAATACAACAGCTCCCCTCCCAGCCACGTCCTCACAGCTTTGTTCAAAGCAGCTGGTTTGTGGAGGTGGAGTCACAGTGGAGCAAATGGGAAATTAGATGGATGTAAATAAGGCAGGACTGGATATGTTCTGGCCCTGTAGTTTCACAACACCCTGCAAATGTGAACTGCTCGCTGAATTGTTGTAGTTTCCGGCCATCTTAGAAACATTCAAATTAGCTGAAGATCGTGTTGTAACGGCGTTGGTTTTTATGGATTTCTTGAGCTTTTCCTAGTTCTCCTGTTTAAGTCTTGTTTTCCTGTAATCTTTCGGGAGCTGTTCTCCTGTTTTATGTCAGCAGGTGTGCTTTACTTTCTGTTTTACTTTGAAAGTCTGATTCATAAGCCCTTTTCTCACGCACATGCCTGTCTCCACTTGTGTTCTTGTGAAACGTCTCAGCTGGAGCGCCGTTCCGATTAAAAGCCACATCGAAAATTGAAACGCAAGCACGGTTCCTGCGCCGCCCGTTTTAAGACGTGGAGACTTGTGTCGACTTGAGACGGCAAAGTATCCCAGAATGCATTTCGCATCAAAAAGCAGAAGTATTGGCGGAGGACGACATGGGAATGTTCACGCCACAATAAAATTCTTCTAACATCAAGTTTGTGGTTTAATTATCAAGAAAGTTTCCTCCAAACTTTATGACACGGCTGGAATACAAACGCATAAAACCCATAAAAAAAAAACACATTATGTAAAGTCACACTGAAGCTCAAGTCCCACAGCACACAGAACGGCTGTAAAACGCCAGCGCCGCACCAGCCGCTTTGAATTGTGGCCATTCAAGCGGCCCAGAAGCGTCCATCCGTGCTGCTCCATACGCGCCAAGTTTATTTCCGGGAGTTTTGCGTCAACTTACACACAGCAGATGGAGTTGACAGGAAGTCAGACACGAGAATGGCGGAGTCCTGTGAACTTTTCAGAATAAAATACGAGCGAGCGGCTCGTCCAGCGACGACACGATAACCCGCGGAGACTGTGTGTAAACAACTCAGACAGTTTCAGGAGAGATTTGAACCACTTTTGAGGAAAGGGTCAGTTTATAAGTCACAAAGCCCATTTTATAGGACACCACTCATCCTTTTAAACGTGAAAATGTAGATGTCTAGATGTACGTCTTTAAACAAGCGGACTGACCGCGCAACTGTCGCGTGATCGCCAAACCCTCGGGTGCAGTCGTAATCTCTGTCAAATCCAGCCGAGCGGGCGGCGCTCGCTGGCTCGCCGCTTCGAGTCGCTGCCTGCGGGACTTGAGGTCGCACCAAAGCCGGTTCCCCGTCCTGCGGGACTCTTTATAGATACTTTAGAGGACTCTGTTGTTCATTCTGAATCTCATTAAAGTTCTAAGAGTTTTTTTTAATGTTCAATTAAAATGTAAATGTTTCTGAATAAGTGCTGGCCTGCCAGGCTAAGCTGAGATACTGTCAAGTATCAAGCCCATTGCTGTTCTGCTTCCTCTCGTCCTTTAAAATATCTTCTCCTGAGTCATACTTTGCTAAGTATAAACTTCCAGATCCACCCTTGCCACACTTGGAATTAAGAAACGGCTCCCGTGTGTTGGGTTCAGGTTTGACTTCCTTTGTTTTCACATCACTGTCTATACATTGTTTTGCCTTTCCTTCCTCCTTGGCTGGTTGCTGGCAGGATTGATTGTTATTGTTATTGATTGTTATTTCTAAATGTATTTTTCTGTTCGTTGAGAAAAATACAGTAATTAAGGGGTGCCACAGAAAGCAATTGAGCACTCCCTTATTACTATTGACCATATATTTTCTTCTCCGTATTTTCCCGTTTCTGTCAGAATTTCGGCACTTTTTGGTAGTTTTGAGGAAAATCTCAACAAAAAAAAAAATGCATCAAAATGACCAGCTCGACTGGGATCGATGCGCTATGAGTTTTGGTAGCACTTCATTGAGAGATGTTGACAAAATTCGCCAAAAAGAAAAAAAAAAGGCCCTTTGAAATGAATGGGGCTTTGCAGAATTCTCAAGAAATCAGTGAAAAACCCAGCCCTCTTTGGAGGTTTCAAAATGTAGGTATTTGTGTCTACTTTCAGGAAAAGTGACTTTAGTTCCAATGTGCTCTTCAGTTTTCTATCGAAATCAGCCCAGAGCTCAGTGTTACCCTTCTCCCATTATGTCGGCGTCTAAATCGTCTCCTCACGATGGATGAAGTTTAGCGTTTTTAAACTGCTCTTAATGACAAATGGTAAACTTTAGCCACATAAAAATGACATCAATCTGTTCAGAAAGGACAAGTGGCGTCCCATATGTCCCTCCGAATTCAAATAGCAACTGAAAAATTCTCACTTTTAAAGTTGTCTCTCTTTATCATATACAGATGTGACGTTCTCACAAACACACACACACACACACAGCTGCGTTCTATTTACAGATCCAGTCAGTTAATGCATGTTTTTTTACACACACACACACACAGAGGGAAGTTTATCCTTCAAAATGGGGACCTTGTTCTTGCATTGTTCTCACCGTACAGGACCCGTTGGTCTTCACCGTCTGTTAGCCTTGATGCTAACGGCCGCCTTTAGCAGGTTAGCATTCACTAGCTGGACTGGACTGGCAGACACACGCGACTGTTGTCGCTATGGATATAAAAGCCTGAAATCAAATCTTTACCAAATCACGACTGTTTCAGAATTGGACAATGTGGCCGGTCGTGTGATCGTAGCCCAGACACGCCCAGAATACTTCCAAATAAATTAATAAAGCATGCAGCCAGGTGCTGCTGTTGAATTGCACTTGATTTGACCTATACATGCCGGTTCGCTGGCCTACAACTTGGAAGATGTGTTTTTCTGAGACTAGGGACAAGATCATTTATTATTATGTCCTGATAACCTCGCAGTTGGAGGAAGAAATATTTTCTTTTTTTACAAGACCGTACATAACAGAAAGCAGACAAGTGCTCAAATTCATGTTACGACGGGGCTACTCACATGACTGTTGATATATTAGCTGAATTATCTTAATGACTTTCACGCTGCACTGGGAGTTTCCCAGCAGGTCTACAACCCTTCTCTTGGATGCCAGTCAGCCATGTTGCATCGCCAAGAGGAGGGAGCTGATTCGCTGAAGGTCATTTTAACATGACTTTCCAGTTAGTAAAGTTTCAGCATTCCTAATACGAATGAGATGTTGCAAACCCAGTACGGATGAGACAAAAACCCGAACCCTTTTGTCAGTCAGAAGCGACGCATAGCAGCGCAGTCGCAGCAGCTGACCGTCACTGTTTATGCCGCCCGGCTCCTCCTCTGCTTATCCCAAACAAAAGCCAGAGAAAATGTATCTCTTCACAGTGAAAGCATGACCTGGCTGGGTTAAACCAGAGCAGTGAGAGGACAGAAAACAGGGAGCAGTGATGAGATTGATGAGTGGGTCTGTTGGCTGTGAGTGTGCGGCTGATAGAAGGCCGGCGGTCACTTATCAAACAGGATACCTGGTGTCTCCTCTGTGGACGCCTCTGACAGGCCGAGGCGTCCACGCAGTGAATGAATTGTTCTAACGTTTCCAGCTGCAGGCAAATTTCAGCACCGAGTCAAGCAAAAGATGACAAAGGCTCATTTGTTTATGTTGTGTTTGAGCGTGCATGTCAGACCTATGTGTGAGTGCACGTGTGTGTGTTATGTAAATGGATTTTATTTTCATGCCATGCGGACCGCATGGAATCCAAAAGTACCTGTTCAGACGTAGCCGAACTGGATGAGATGACCTACTTTTAGTCTTCTTTTACCATCTCACACGGCAGTCACAAATAACGTTGAGAGAAACTGGGTAAATTTACAAATGTGGCAATTATTACAACTAGACTTCTTATATCAAGCCCAAATTAAAGCTGTACTTAAGTTTATTCTTAACTGTTTAATTGGTGGAAAAAGCTGCGTGATTTAATGATTGGTAGTTTGGATTATTAAATTTTTATTTATTTATTTACTTTCTCATCCACACACTTCAAATCTGAATATACATTTATTTTTCTCTTCAGATACAAGAGGAAGATCGCCTCTCCAGAGTCTTCTGGTTCTTCTGACTACAGTCTCTAAAACAAGGTAAAGTTGCCGACCTTACAAGTCCTTTCAACTCCTTCTTGAACAGCTCTGCGGGTCGGTCCAAAACCTCTCTGGTCTGGGGTAACATCTGGTTTTCCTCCTTTGAGTGGATATGGAAGTGCAGTTCATAAAATCACCTCCAGGGGTTGGCTCCAGAAGGGAATCGGTCTCCTTTGACCGCCATGTTAAAATATCTAAATTTGCAGCCTGGATTAAAAAGTGGTGCTGGTCAACCATGACCAGATTTCACATCCATGACAATTTAAGGGGCGGTGAATCTTTATGCACCTCAAAGTTAAATAAAACTACTAATTTATGCATTCAGATCAGTATAATTTTATTAATCAAGCTGTAGGTAGAAAGGATCTCTTGTCACAATCCGTGTTGCAGCAGATCTGCAGAAACATCTGATCGAAGACGTTAATAGGAGGTGGAATAATATTTGAGTGACAGCTGCTGCCTGTGGTGTTTATGTCTATCTGTCATCCCTTTAACTAGTTTAACCTCTGTTTCTTTTGACTTTTCTGCCTGAGCCACCTCGCTGGTTTAAAACTGGCTTAAATTTGACCCCTCATAAAACTTATGGGTGACATCACAGACTGACTGTCCAGTTCTTTCTATACAGTCTTTATCCCCCTTTTGCCAACCAAACTGTTTCCTTTCGTACCTTTTGTTTACGTTCCTCAAAGTGAATTGAAATTCCTCTGTATAATACAGTCGTGAGGTCAGAATAGGTTTGTCTTTACATCAGTTTGCAAACTGAAGAACCACCTCCAAAACTAACAAGACTTCTCCTGGCCAACTTTGTCTTCAGCTCTTGACTTCCAGCTGCGACGGCGAAGCTGGTTCTGTGAGTTAGTCAGCTGTCTGTCTGCGTGTTTGTGTTTTTGTGTGTCATCGCGGCACAATGTGCTTCTTGTGACACCTTTTTTGAGCAGGAAGTACCATAAAGGTGGTGACTGACGAGCCCTGTGGCTGGTATTTATAGGTCTGCAGTCTGTCAGCATAACCTCAGATTTTGTCAACATGTTTGCAATTGTGCAAAAACCAGTCACGGTTTTAAAAGTGTGTAGTTTAGAGCAAAATGAGCCGTGAGCTCCAATCTTTTGTCTTCTTTTTCACCCTATGTATAAACATACATTGTGGGTATTACTGGTGTTGCAACTGTTGTGGGCGTATCACAAAACGGCATTTTACATAATGTAATATGTCGACACAGCAGCCTGAGGTCTTAAATAAAATGTGTGAGACGCTGGGTCATACTACATATGCACATCAAATTGTTTAAGCTCCATATGTAGGCAGCTGGTTTTAGGGGGTGGAGTCGGCCTCTCAGCTTGGCCCTGCCCCCCTGTCCTCAGCAGGGCGTGCCTCCTTTGAAACGGGCGTTAGAGCTTTGTCATACCCACTTTTTGAAGAGCAAGGAGCGCTACACGGCGCAAAGTATGGGTGGGAATGAAGATCAGGACGCGATCTGGATCTGTGACGTCACAGTAACTTCGTAGATTCTAACAGCTCACTCACTGCCATGTTTTCAGACTCAGGTGGCCCCAAACAAAGTGACAGGGTTGTGTGGGAGTTTTTGATTTGGTAGTTACTTTAGACCCCCAAACACATGCTCTCAAATGGTCAATAAGTATGTTTTTTTACTCAGTTTGATGGGACACAAAGGACGTTTTCCAGTTTTTTTAGGTGTGGAGGTGTGAAGTTTATTTCATAAGACTGTCAGAGAGTTGCTCCTGCTGGGTTTCTTGCTCGGTCGCTCTCTTCATTTCTCTTCGGTCATTACTTCGTTGAGTCTCTGCCATGTGCCATGTGCCATGTGGTGTCCATTAATATGCATTGTCCCATCTAAATAAATAAATAAAATAAAATAAATAAAATAAATGATGTCCACTAAAGCTGTCGAGCTGCTTTCATCGTTGTGAAAGCAACGTCCCGTCCCGACAGCCGGGACGGGAGTCCAAAGTTACTTTGCCAGTGGACTTTGCCTCAAAGTCATTAAAATATTCCTTTAAACGGAAATTGAGACTGATATTTTAATGCAACTGTAGCTGCAGCTTTTTTGGATCAGAGCGGGAGTTTTCCAGTGTTTGAGGAACAAAAGCATGGGCGAATGTTTCTGCATCACTTTGGGACAGAATCGCTTCTCATTCGGACTCTACTGCGAATCCAAAAATGGCCGTGGCCTCCAGAGGATGTTGGAGTTTTCCTCCTGAGGGCTTTTGGACAAATTACCAAGAATAGACGTCTCTCTTTCAAACTCAGGAGCAGAAAGTAACATGCCATGCAGGTTATCATGTCTTTGAAGCATGATTTTGTGTTTTAGCTAACTCTTCTGCATCATCTGGCGTCACCTTCATAAATCAGTTCTTCCTCAGAAGCGGTCTCGCGTGACGATCCGGAGCCAGAGATTATCCAGAGACGCGTGGATCATTAAGATGCCTCTGGTGTCCTCACTTAACTCTGTGAAACCTTTTGAGAAGCTTGTCCTCGGGTCACGCACACGCACCAGGCGCACGCACACGCATCTCCACCCAGAGACCCGCTGAGCGCGAGGCGGCTCTTCAACCCGTCGACAGCCGCGCACGCTACCGTTTACACTCGAACACTCGAGTGGCCGCGGAGCGGGAGCGTAAATACAGAAATAGTTTGGCGACACTTCTGAAGCAGGTCGATTGGCTCACGTGCACGCACGCACGCACACACACACACACAGCACGATGCGGCCAGCTGCTGCAGGAACACGAGAGGTTTTGAATGGGAGCGACAGCTGTGGATTCCTGAGCGTGAAGGAGGGAAACGGAGGGAGAGCGTACGAGGGAGATAAGCCGCTGAAGGAGCGACGGTGCCAGCAGAGCAACTGGATGAGGGAGAGAGTGAAAAAGAGGCAGATAAGAAGGAATGAAAGGCTGTGGAGTGTCAACGCAAACCTTGAGCCTGAAAACTGAAGTTAGCGATGCCTCAGTTATGCTTTTATGAGTCTGAGCTGACTGGAGTTGTCTACAGAAACCTTAAATTACACACCCCTGTGACAAATATAGCATTTTAAAGACTTATTTCAGGATTAAGGATGACTGAAGAATCTGGCCAGGCATTTCCTGCTAGAAAGATTTTTTCCACTACATAAAGTCAGGGAGCTCAGAGTGAAGAACATGTGATCCCAACAGTCGGCGACAGATGATTCATCGGGCTTGAAAATGCCGTTTCACTGTCTTTTCGGGGGACATCTCCTCAAACGACAAACAGGAAAGAGAACAGGTGATTTCCTGAAAGAGGTTTCCCTAAAACGTTCAACTGTTCCTTTAAACTTTCTGCAGAGCAGATAACTGGCGCAGGAACTGACGCGCGGTGACGCCTTTCCTGTCGAGATTAGTGAGAACGATCCCTGATCACGTCGGTTGAATCTTACCGTTGTCGCTTATTTGAATTTTGGGGAAGTGCAGAGGTGCGTTATTTCTGCTAAAATCACAAGTGACTCAAACTGGCTGTGGAAATTACACATTTTTCTCAACTGATTTGTAGTTCAGAAGCTCGTTTCTCTGTTTTCACCATCTGTTCGACAACTGTCGGGCGTCTTTATTACGCCCAGTTATGCTTTAATTAGCCTGAAACCAATCTCTGGTTCATTTGAACCAGTCGCTCCCTGTGAGGCCTTTTCCATGGAAAGACTTATTTACAGTTCGGAGATGGGAGTTTGAAAGCTCCAGTCAATACACACTTCACCGCCGGGTTTTCTACACTTCAGCAGATGGTGTGGACGACATGAGCTATCAAAGAGGGTAAAAGGTTTAGGATGTGAGCGTGTGTTCACGAAAGAGGAAAAAAAAAAAAAATCCACAGAGTTGCCAAACCAGCATTGTGCAACATCTCTATGAATATCCACTCATGACTGTTGGGATCACATGTTCTTTACTATGAGCTCTCCTGTCTTTCTGTGGTGCAAAATGCTCTTACGAGCAGGAAATGCCTGGCCAAGTTCCCCAGTCGTTCCTAATCCTGAAATAATTCTTCACAATGCTCTATTTGTCGAATGTACGCGTGATTTAAGGCCTCCGTAGACGGCTCCAGGCTGAGCTCAGACTGGGTCGTGACTCTGTGTACAGAATATTAAAACTGACAGTCAGGATGTTAGAAAATTATGACAATAATTATAGTTGAGCAGCTAAAAGTAGGGATGTTACAACACCATTATTTCCTTTCAGATACTGATTCTGTGTCGTGGGCTCTGAGTATCGGCCAGTACTGACTACCAATCCAGTACCAGACAGACGTCATGCCAGAGGCTCAAATGTCCATCGCAAAGTCCTTTTAGCTTCTGTGACTTATGTTGAATTGCGCAGCTCAACCTGTTTTTGCTGCAGCTGTCCAGGTTTATATCTCCCCGCTGGCCAGGGAAGGTCCTTGTATCCTCCCGGAAGATCTGGAGGTGCTTCCCGGGCAGAGGGAGAGACCCAAGACCTCCAAGACCCAAGACCCAAGCCTGGACAAGCAGACGTTAATGGATGGACAGATGTATGGAGGGCTTGTGGAGGGAGGTTTACCTTCACAGGCCGACCAAACGCTAGACAAAAACGTAGCTTTTTTAAAACCAGCCTGTCACACCCTCTCACATCTAAAAACTATAGAGTTATAAGTCACAGACTAAAGAGTTTGCAAAGATTTAGGATTTTGCGGGGGTCACTAATTACACGACGACTGTGTAAGACGAGAGCGCTCCTTGTTGGAGCTTATAGTTTGCTTTGGACGAGGCTTAAGAGTTGCGATAATGTTAAACATGTTTGGTTTTGTTGCAACAAAGAAAAGACCGTCTCTGTTTAAGTCCTCATTAGATGAGATAATCTCATTTTGTGGAGTTGATCTGTTTTTCCAATTTAAATTCTCAGTGAAAAATCCCAGCGAGGTTCCTGGCAGCTGCCGAGTCAGCTGGCATTAGGATGTGAAGGGCTGGGTTGTCCTTTTGTTTTTGTGTTTTATTCAGGAAGTTTATCGTAAGTACCAGTAGATTTGTTGAACATCTATTAAACAATGAATCAAGATGTTTTTGAATATATATATATTTTTAATGAAGATGTGGAACATGAGGGGGATCTGCTGTTTCAACCTCTAAAATTGGGGAAAAAAGCAGAAAAAAGGGGAAAAAAAATCCCGGAGCAAGTGTGTATAATAAAAACAGAACGGGACCCATTAAAGAACCTTGAGGTGTCCCACAAAAAAGAATAGTTCAAGTGTCCGCTAACTTTATTGCTTGCTGTGAGTGTTTTTAAAATCAACTAAAAAGACATTACTCTTTGAGAGAATTGTGGCTTTTTCATGCAAAATTTGCTCGTCAAAATTTTCCAGGCGATTTAAACGTAATGACAACATTTTAACATTGTCAAGTGCAGCCGCAAGTATTACTTCAGCTTCGTGTGAGACCTTTTTTTTTTTTTTTTTTAATGCCCACTCGCGTTTGGAATAAATGAAACACAGCCTAACAGGGCTGTCAATGGCTTACTTAGTGGTTTTCCGTGTTCCTATAAAGAGTGTGATTGTTTGGTTTTTTTTTTTTGGTGTGTGTACATTACATTCGCCTGTTGCCTTCGGGACGCTGTTAGTCATTAATCAGAGTCGGTAAATCATGTCCAAGTCCTCCCCTTTTCAATAACACCTGAAGTGTAGGGGCACTGATTTGCTTGTATGTGCTTGAGGGGGCGACTGCTTCGGTGTTTTTACACTCTGATTCATTCTGATGAGCAACCTCGGGGGGGCTGCCTCGGGGGGCTCAATGGCACTGTGGCAGCAGCGTCACAACAGCGGCAGTGAAAGAGGAGGGGAGGAAATGGGACTCTAAACTGAGCTCTCAAACAGGAAGCCAGCCTGGTTCTCTCATTGTTGTGCTTTTATAGAATCAACTTCCTGCGGGCTGGACCGCCCCCCTGTTACCACGGTTACCAACCCCGCTGTTAATGGGATGGACCTTTAATGGTCCCACAATCGAAGGAGCATCAAAGAAGTATCGTCGGAATGCCTCTGATGTTGTTCGAGGATTCACTTTTTTTTTTATTTGTTTTAATCTTTATGAAGTTTAAGACTAATTTTGCTGACATTGCCTCACTTCAAGTTTTGATCTCAAGCAGCATTTAAAAGCACACAGGAGGTCCGCCGTGACGTGGCCGCTTTCACTCCGGCGAAGGTGAAACCTCTGTGCGAACAGAATCATAAAATCAACAATTTGGTGTCAGACGGAGTTAACCGACAGTGGCAGAACAGAGAGAGGGAGCGAAGACGAGAGCCAGAAGGACTTAGAGAAAAAGAGGATGTGGCCGGCAGTAAAAGATGACTGGAGGGGAGTGGAGCGCTCCGGCTAATTATAGATCCTGCTGTGAGCTGGGTGAGGCAGAAGTGCTACTGGGGTTTTTTCACACAGCCGGATATTTACATGAAAGACATCGGTATGTGCCTTTTGACTTTATTTGTTAAGTAGCCCTGTGTGTACATGCGTGTGTGTGTGTTTCGGAGGGTTTTTATATCTTATGAAGAGATCAAACTTCCTCGGTGTGTTGGCAGCCAGCTGTCACCCTGTTAGTTCGACCAACTGTGATGGTGCAGATTTATTGATTGTTTTATTTGGATCTGATGTGATTTGTTCTCAACTGTCTGCTTCGCTCACTTTGACGACACCCTCTTGCGGTGTTGCAACTTGTTGTCGCGGCAGCTGAAGTCGGTGAGTGTGAGAGCACGCTGATGTAATGGACGGCAGCGTTGGATGTTTACGGAAAGTTAACGAGGACTTTGGAAACTGGAGCCTTTCTGCATTATACATCAACCTTCCTCTGTTACTGTCTCACACACACACACACACACACACACGGGTTTGTATAGCTATCCTAATTAGGACTTCATTTCTAGAGATCCCGTAAAGGGGGGACCAGTCTATCCAGTCACTGATTGGATACTGGAAAGGCAACACCAGTTAAAAATAAAAAATTTTCGTGCTCGGCTGCCGGGATGCTGCGGCTCTGGTGTGGACATTCATTTACACGCTAACGCCACATGCATCGCCGTCCTGCAGGCGCCCGCACCGCAGCCATCGCTGCGCCATTCTTCAAGGCTCCATTGATGGTGATGTGAGTCTGACAGAGTCGGGGGTTTTAAAGTGTTTATAAAATACGAGGGGCGCTGAAGTACACGTTCAATCTCACTCGCACATGCACGCAAGAAAACTCACATCTGCCGCAAGATTCGTTCACTGCCGTTCCCTTCGGTACAGAATGTACCGTAACAGTCGTACCAGTGGGCGGGCTTTATGTGATGACTCATACGGGAGCAATCAAGAACGGCCAAGATGGCTGCAGAACTGCTGGAAAGAGCTCGGATCGACATGTCTACCGACAGTCCATCAACAGCCTTCCCGCTCCTCTGCACGCCATTGTGGACGCCCTTTGTAGGTCAAAGGTGAATCCAGAGGAGCCAAATTCCTAGTGAAGATGGTCCAGCCTGGTTGCAGTAACCCTCCTGGACCGGCGTGGCAGAAGTTCCCTTTAATTCCTTTCATATAACAGCAGGAAACAATAATAATAAAGGCCAGGCTTTGAGCCCCGACAACCGGACTGTGATGATGCCAAAAGAAAAAAACCTACTGAGGTAAATTTATCAATCGGCAAATCACATTTCTACCATGTTTGTACTTGCCAACATAAACCCTGGCGTGGCCATGTCTGTACTCCTGAAGGCAGATTAAAGCGTAAATAATTTGCAGTTTCAAAATACAGAGAGCCTTCTCGCTAATCCCACTCCTGCTGAACTCCCTGCAATTTAGCTATTTTTGTACCTTTTTCTACACAGTTTTGCGTGTGTGTGTGTGTTCTCACGCTATAATAAAGGGAGCCTCTGGTTGCGTTTGCAGCACAGAGGAAAGATTACAGACCGATTCTAACTTCAAGTTTACATCTTCATTCACTAAATAAGGAAGCGAGAAATAATAGGAATCTGATGGCATCACAAATGTACAGCTTTGGATTGTGATTTTAGGATGTGAACCGCCGCTCTTCTGCGTCAGCGCCACGGTTCGCCAGTTTATCAGAAACGGTAACGTCATTTCTTACGCGTTCGGTCACGCGAAAGTGGCTCCTTGCAGCCTCACCTGCATGTGACACCTTTCCAGCTGCTTGAAGAGCTTTAAGGAATTAAATCAGAACGTGAAATCGGCAACGTGTCAGAAATGAAATGAAACAGCGATGACGGTACAAATGCATGAATGGATTCTTCTATGTCGGCATCCAAGTTAGTGACAAACGCGGCGCCCCAGGAGAGATTAAGTCATTTGATATTATTCACGGGCTGGAAATTCTGCTGTTCGACTCAAATTCAGGAGTGTAAAATGACCAGGCGTTCACAGTTTTACCTCTCTGAGACAGACCTGTACCTGTAGTGACTCATGAGTGTCACGGGGCTTCATGTACAAACAGATCTGGGTGTCGTCATGATTTCTGACGCTATTACGTAACGGAGGCATGCACAGAGTGAATAAAACTGGTGCAAAACCCATGATTGAACAGGATGCACTACGTACGTTAACAAACCGATCTGTCAGATTATAAATGACTTGAACAAGCGGGACCTTTTGATCGGGTGATTCATGTACCAACATACATGAACTGCATGGTGCTGTCTCAATAGTCCCGAGGAAGTGAGATCCATTTGGGTTAAGTCACATTTTCTGGACTTGAGGGGAAGAACATGAAGGGACTGACGCAGATGTAGTGAAGAAGAGATTCCTTGAGTCTTTCGGCAGCATCTAGTCGTCCCAGATCTCCTGCAGGACACCTTTATCAGCCGTCTGATAATCTGCTCCTCAGCCTCCCCAGACTTTTAAAGGGTCCTCCCTCTCAGCGAAGTCCTTTCTTTTGCCTCCAGACTCACAGATGCCCCCGAGGTAATGACATCTTTATCTTACCGAGAGTGGCTGTTGCCTCCCGGGGGCGCGGCGTGATTGAGACGCCAGCGACTCGGCCGGTACGGTCAGCAGAGAAGAAAGTGCTGCAGCTATATTTGGACGCGTGATAAGACAAGAGGAGGTGGCACCTGTCGACTGTTGACTTTGTGCAGAGGGTTTCGGGGCTCGTGGCTCGACGCTGGCTGTCGTCTCTTCGTCAGCGTGCAGAAAAAAAACCTTTTGTTCAGCAGTCTGTCTCAAGAAGCGCAACTCGCTTTTCTGGTCTTTTGGCTTTTTTTATTTTTTATCTCCGTCCTCTGTTGTCTCACAGTTGCTTCTCTTTTTGGTTTTAAAATATTTTTGCATTTTCGTTTGTCCTATTGCCTGTGCTTTCTCATGATAATATTTGTTTATTTATTTTCCTTCTTTTAATCTTATTCCTCGTCATCTTCCTTCTGCGCCACAGGAGACGATACAACGAGACGGAGGGAGAGAGAGAGAGTTTCGCATTTCCTCGTCTCACCTGTTAAACCAGTCTCGGCTGAGCTGTGCACAGAATAGAGCAGGGGGTATGTTGGTGGCGGACTTTCAGCCGCCCGGGTCGTGGTTAGCCCCGGTGCTTCAACCGGACACTGAGAAACGAGGTCCGGTTGTCCTCCGTTTCAGCTCCAGGGTTCTGAGGATCCGGCTCAGGTCTCCAGGTCTGCAGGAGCCACTTCCTGTTAATCTCACGCACGCACCTGCGCTTCATTTTGTGCACGCTCCCAGTCATCCTAATCTACCAAATAAATCTGCACATTCCCAACGGTCTCTGTTAGGAGGCGGGCCTTATCACAGCGCTCCCATGGCGATTTGCATACTCTCGCACCGACGCTCCGACACGTAGTCATCTCAAATACAAACGCGCCCAGGCAAAGGACACCCGGACAGCTCTTTCTGGCTTTGCGTCTGTGTGCCGCCGCCAGGGCAGGTGCAAGGAGCAATTTCTGTTAGTGAGAGTGAGGCGGGCGCATCCTCGCAATGCTGAATTGTCTCACCGCGAGCGCAGAGTCACCAAAAGACGGCAAATTGCACGGCCGGCGAGGTAAAAATAACTCACGGAGGCGGCAGAAACCAAAACCTTTCGGACAGCGCATGTCGTCCGGCGCCTGAAACCTCGCTGAACCTGCCAATTTCATGAAGTTAACAAAGGCTGAGTGGCTAAAAATAAAGCGAGTGCAGCCCACAGCTGACTGCGTCTGTTATCTTTCACTGGTATTGACCTGGTTGGACCAGTGAAAGATGAGAGGAGTGATACCAGTGAAAGGGTGAGATGAGTAAAAGAAGGAGAGGACTTGTAATCTGATGCACAAAGGGAGCTACATTGCAGTTTCTTATCTGATGGAGTTTGAACAAGTACCTCCATTCAGCAATATTCTTTTTTTTTTTTGCATTCCCAGTGACAGCAAATAAAGATCCTATAACCTGCAGCAGGTTGGAGAGAATGTGAAAGTTTGGTTACAGATTTTGTGTAGTTTGTAAAAAGAAAACTGGCTGTTCAGACCTTGGGAAATTGCGGTCCGTGAGCGTCTGATTTTGGTGTCAAGTCCCCGTAGATTTTAACCGTAGTTGATTTGTTCAGTTGGAGGAAACTTTCATGAGTTCACCCTCTCACAGTACGCTGCCCTCTTTGATGTGAGGTTTAATTTGCGTCATCTTTGGTGACCCAGGGTTTCCGCGGGGTTTTAAAAAGTATTAAAAAGTGATAAATCAAAAATGCGATAAATTTGGTCAAAAGGTATTATTTTTAAAGAATAGCTGTTATTTTTTTTTTCTTTTGGGCAATGACTGGTTTCATTTTGATGAAACAGGCAAAATAAAATAAATAAATCCTTTCTTGCTTGCGCTGCTACTTCAAAAACAAATGTGTCATATGATCTTGATATTGGCGTCATATCAAAGCATTAAATTCATTGGTCGATAGAAATCTGAAATCGTCCTGCCTAGCTAAGTCCAAGTGGAGATGGAAAGCAGTGCTAGTGAACCAGTATCTCTTTTTCCAATTCTAGCGGGTGGCAAAAAGTTTAGAAATGGGGAAATGTAAGTTTTCCCAATCCTGGCTCCGGGATCCAAGCTTTCAGGCATCGGATAAGGCCTGATAACGGGAACGACCGGCAGGCACACTGTAAAGAATGCCTCAAAATCATTCATATTAATTGGATGGTGGCTAATGCGCTCAGGTCACATGAAGTCGGAGAAACACGTTTGGGGAATACGCGGTCGTGGGCAGCAACAGTCAATCACCTCGACAGCTAGCACTAGCGCTAGCGTTATACCAAGAATCTGACCACCGCAGCTGCACGAGCAGACCAGAACCGTGGTGTCGTGGTGGTTGTAAAAAAAAAAAAATCTGAAGGTAGTAAAAAAAAAGGTATTAAATGGTAGTAAATTTGACTCAAAGATTGCTGTATATACCCTGTGACCGTGTGCGACTGAAACTGTGGGGCGAGTCCCACCACTTCTGCTTTGTCGACAAGATGACGGCCATTGAGGGCGTGAAGTGTCCAGCGCTCCACACTTAATCCACACTTAATAACGGCACCGGCCGAGCACAGAACTGATGCTGTGAACACACTGAGAATAGTTAGCGTAAGTGATCTGCATCATAGCCTGCTGGTTCTGCTCTTTGTCTAGTGTTAAGAGCATCACTTTGCTTTGGCAGAGACCACCGTAGATTGAATCATGGCCTCAAGGCCCTGAGATGGCATAGCTTCTCAAACATTTAATCCCAAAGCCCTTTGATAAACGACAAAAACATCCCGCCACAGCAGGATATTCTAAAGCGAAACCTGGGAACCACGGCACGTGGGCAAGCGGGTAATGCAACAAACGGACTTGCAAAGGGAGCAAGACAGCACGGCTCTTCTATACGAACAAACACCCGCACGCAAGGTGGAGACAGGGTGACCAACACAGGGAAGGCCAAGTTGGGAAGTGACAAATCAAACAAAAGCAGAAGACAGGAATCCAAAAGCAAAAGAGCACCGGTAAACCAAGATTAAAGCTTAGCAGGAGAATTGAGAAACTGCAATCCTGAGAGCCACGACACCAAGTCTGAGTCATTTCAGCTCCTTGTTGAAAAGCATCTCCATCCACACCTCACGCAGACTTCCATTTCACATGTAGTTGTAGTTTTCCCGCTGTTGTGGATCAGGAACAAAACTTCATTGACAAACATCTCCCACCATGTGCTGGGTCTCCCTCAGCCCACGGACCTGGTGCTCCATGTTCAGCTAAAAACGCTGCTGGAAACAACCTTAGATTGCAACTACATGACTGTTTTATCTCCTCTGAAGGTTTGATCCGTCCGCATTAAACTGCGACCCCAGCGTTTCTGTGGCCAGTATGAAATGGCGTCCGCCCCCATTCACGGTCGAACTCACCAGGGTGTAGAGCTCAACGGTGGCTTCACCGAATACGAGCGATGCCCGCCGCTCCTTCGGTGCCGTGTCGTTTGCCGGAAACCCGAAAACGCAGTTTGTTCATGTTGGTGAGGAAGAAGAAACCGCTCATCAGCGATTCGCACTGTGTGAAGCACGACGGGTTCCTCCGATCGAACAAGAACCGCAGTGACCACGCTGTAATTCCTCCTCATCCCGGTGCTGATAAAGGCTTTAATAAACACAGCGTTCATTGCTCCTCGTAGTTATTCTACCTTCCTGGCAGTTGGCTTTCTGAAGCCAAACATATCGGCTTACGTGAAGCTCTCAGATGGACTTCGACGTACGTACGTGTCTACGGTACGTACGCCGTTCTGTATATTGTTCTAGCACATGCCTTCCCAGCTCTGTTTGATTAGAAAAAACCCCCCCCCCGCTATTTAAATGAAATCAGGAGAAAAATCACAGCCGCAAGGTCAAGACTGGTTATTTTTCCTTCGAGCAACAACACCACGCAGATGTAATGAGCTGTAACACAATATACTTCTCCTGGAGAACTGTTAGCATGGCAGCGTCGTGTTACTTGGAGAGGCCCGGCAGAAGGACTGTGGGGGGATTAAGTGTTGCCAATGAAGCTAATAGATGAAACTGCTGCGCTTTCTTGACTTAGAGTCATGTTAGACACATGGGAACGCACATTTTCTGCACAGTTCGAGTCTACAGGTGTGACGGACCAGCCGACTGGGAAGCAGGACGTCGGAGAGATTGTTCCTGAAGCTAAACGAGGCTTTTAAGACGTCCAGTATGAAAATACAAATACGTTTCAGGGGCGTTTGGATAAGACAATGACTGCAGAGCGCTCCCATTATAAATGATAGATACAGACTCTATATTTATAACGGAAAGAGGGAAACGAATGACAGTAATTATGCCTCATGTTGCCTGCGTTGGTAACTGATCTTCTCACCTCTCTTCGCATCTTACCCTCCCATGCAGAGTCGCTGAAAATAAAACCCCGTTTCTAAAGGTTTTGAGTCATCAGACGTGAGCAGCGTTACTCGTTTGGTAAAGTGTTTGCTGGGTGGAGGCGGTTGGAGGAGACATAATGAGCCCCGTTTCTGACGGTTGACGGTTTTCTCGGGTCTGCGACGATACCTCTGGGATTAGGCACAACGTGACCTTTCTCAGATGTGTCTCTACATCTCTGTTCACAGCAGCTGGTTCTTGGTAGGGGGTGGGGGGTGGGGTGGGGGGTGGGGTGGGGGGTGAGTCATTACAATCCAATGCTCTCTTCCAGAAGGCGCGCCTCTTTAGTAGCTTGATGTAACTGTAAATTCGGGCACAAATCATGCTTGCTAGCCATTTAGGCGTGTCGTTACTGTTGAAAAAGCATGAGAAGTCACACTGGAGACCGAAGGAGTGAACACTTCCCACTGGTGCCTTCATTTTCAATTCAATTCAATTCAATTCAAATTAATTTTATTACCTCCGCCAAGGAGGTTACATTGTTGTCAGCGTTTATCTGTCTGTCTGTCTGTCTGTTCAAGATAACTCAAAAAGTCATGGATGGATTTTGATGAAATTTTCAGGAGTTGTCAGAAATGTGAAAAGGAAGAACTGATTTCATTTTGGGTGTGATCCTGAAGAAATCCTGGATTCTGGATCACTTTCGAATTTTCGATAACATTGTGGTCAATGGGGCCAAAAATTTTGTTTCTCAATATCTCCGTTAATTATTGCCCAAAACTGAACATGAAATTTGACTCAGGGATTGACAATGGGAACCTCTATCAAATTTCAAAGGCCGATCTGGATCTGATCCAGAACGCGGATTTTATCGCAATCTGAAAATCGCTATATGGGAGAGCTGTTGTGCTTGGCGGGGGTCTGCGCTCTCCGAGTGCTTTTCTAGTTTGTATAGCGTCTGTTTCAATGTCAATTGTCTCCAGGCGCTTTACAGAGACCCAGATCATGACCCCTGAAGCAAATATCATTAACTAAAATTATAATATTGAATCCTAAACAAGGATAATGGCAGGTAAAAAAAACTCATATAAAAAAAAAACCTTTAAGCCAAACAGTGGCAAAGGAAAAACTCCACTTTAAGAGGCAGAAACTTGAGCAGGACCTGGATCATATGGGGGGACCTTCCTGATGAAGACCAGCTGGATAAAGAAAGAAAAAAAGAGGGGAGACAGGACAGAGAGAGGAGAGCATGGAAATTACTATATAAACAGATGCCAGGCAGCAACACTGAGGTCAGATGGTCAGAGTGTTGTGTTCAAGCTCACGGAGGCGAGCAGGAAGAGGCTACCTTTTAAACTATTTCTACAGGTTTCGCGACGCGTTTACAAGCAAATGGGAATTTTAAACTTGTTACCTGGAAAAGATTGAAGGCAAAACAGGCCGCAAGAGGCCGAGTTCGACTTGTACTTTACTTCATTGACACTGATGAATTGGTCCCTGCCGTGCTGTCACGTCACTCTGAGCATGCTCTGTGCATCGTTACATGTTCGCTTCACCAATAACTGGAAGCCGAGGGTGACGTCACCGGCTTGCGCCACATGTTTGTGTGCGTGTGCTGTTCCCCATGGAAACAAAAGACCCTGTGTTGGCAAATGCCGGACCAGTGTGTGTTTAACTATTAATAACCCATGGGAGGCACTGGGAGCAGGAGTTACTGGTGTCCCTGACGGCTTGTGTGTCTACTGTTGCATCCTTTGTCTCCTTGTGTAAGCGTGTACTCTCCTCCTTTTCCTCAGAATAATAACTGTATTCTTTGCTGTCATTATGGAGAATACATGTGTGTGTGTTTGTCAAAGGATTTCTGTCATTCCAGCCATCGTCGGCATCCCTGTGTTTGCAACTCCTAATATGGAGGAGGAGACACACACACACACACACACACCCGTGCACACACATTCCCGTGTCGCATCAACCCAAGTCGGGGCTTTGAAACGGCTCCAACAACATCTCGCTGTGTTTCCTTTCAACCGGTTGGCATCGGGTCAAACCTCTGTGTGAGTGACATTTACCTCTCGGCTGTCGCGCTGGTACCCGACGTCTGAGCAACAGGCGTAGCGGCGCAGAGATGATGTCAGATAAAGTTATTTCAAAGCTTGTTTTGTGTGTGTGTGTTTTTAAATATGGGTTTCGGCATCAGGCAGGTTTGTGCAATAGATGTCTGCTCAAGCCTGTTTTTGTGTCTGTGAGTGAGTGTGTGTGTGCGCTGCATGAGAATGAGTCTAAATGTGTCTATGAGTAGATGTGTGTACTTGGAGTACATAGGCGGGTTTGTCTCCAGGGACGTTCATTCAAATGCGTGAAAAGATCTTTACGTAGAAAGGGTTCCTATAGGGCCGAGCTTCTCGCTACGGTGCCGTCCGGGTGCGCGTTCGTTTTCAGGGTACGACACATGTGTGACTCGCTTACAGCTGTGCCTCTGCGTTTGTGAGTCACTGTGCATTTTTTCGTGCATAGGCAAGAGCATCTGTGTGTCATGGGCAGAAACCACCCCCAGCCTTTTCCCAAGCTGTTCCCTTCCTGGATCCTGTATTTAGCGCCGGATGAGGCAATCTTTCCCATTGACTCAGCCGCGCTATGCAAATAGTCCCAACAGCATGCAAAGAGCATGAAAGATGTGTGCATGTGCGTCTCCGTGCGAGCGAGGGGTAGCGTGTGCAGCAACCCAAACAAAGCCGACGGGGGATGGAGGCAGCGTGAAGGAAGCGACGGGAAACCGCCTGCAGCCGATGAACCTAGAGTTGCATTTACACGTCCACTTAGCTGCATTTACGTTATTAGGAGGCCCGTAAACAATCAGCTGTGCCTCTTCGCTTTGCAGAAATACTTGAAGCGGGTCTGGTACCCCTCCCATTCACAGGGGCGTCCAGCATTCATGCGGTGACTCATGCAGGAGCGTCCACTACACAAAACAGCCAAGATGGCTGCAGGATTGCAAAACCAACAGCACTCATTCACCTGCGCGCCGTTCTGGTTGTCCTCCGTCGATACCGGCTTGGTCGTCGCTCCGCCCGCGACCCGTCCTTCGCTTTTTCTGGTTGCCTGCCACCCAGTGGCCACCTAGAGGCCAAAGTCAAATAGGGCTGTAGCGATACACTAATCTCGCGATATGATACGATAGTGCTGGGCAATATGACGATACATATTGTGGGGACAATATAAAAGTGTATATCGTTCCATTTCTCTTCTATCGTTTCTATCATTTCTAACCTAATTTTATCAATGATTACAGCAAATATGTAATTAAATAACCTGCAATGATAAATTCAGAATCATAGAATCATATCTACTTCTACAAAGTACCCTCTTATGTTTGCACTTTTATTCATAGTTAATGCCTTAAACAGAGTTCTCTTCAACCCTGATGTTTACTTTAGACACTTTATATTGGTTTGCAAACTTTGCACTACAAGGTTACAGATTTCAGAAAGTTGAAAGTTTATTTTTTATAGCTGAACTTCAGTGCAACAATGTGTTTTTCCTCTCAGAAACTTGTGCACTGTAAAAAAAAAAATTTTTGCTGCACTAAAATGTATGTTTGTGACAGTTCAGCTAAATGTCCTTTCAAAATAAAGTTGAAAAGTAAGCAATGAAATTTTTGTCAAACTTTTCAGAGAATAACTGAAAACATACTTTATTATGGTATATCGTGATATATATCGTTATCGTGATATAAAATAGTCCATATCGTGATATATGATTTTTTCCATATCGCCCAGCACTATGATACGATATATATTGATATTCATCTTACAATACATTTACATCAGTTTCTGAAAGATTTTAAAGGGACAAAGTGATTTTGGTGACATCTTGTGAGTGTTCCAATGACTTTGTTTGAATTAATTGAACTGAAAGCATCAATTACACATTATATGGCTGACAGGCAGCTTGCAAATGCTGGACACAATGAATAAAAGATTTGTTGAGAAAAATAGTTTTTATTTATTTAAACAGTGCAAATTGTTACTTGCAAGCTTTTAAAGGTAGGACACGGGAGTTTTGAAAGAAGCTTAGAATATCGATACCAGCTGCTGATAAATCGATACTCTATACTCGATAAAATATCGATATACAGTCATGGAAAAAATGATTAGACCACCCTTGTTTTCTTCAGTTTCTTGTTCGTTTTAATGCCTGGTACAACTAAAGGTACATTTGTTTGGACAAACATAACCACAAAGATTGCTCATAAGAGTTTTATTTAAGAGCAGATATCTTACCATTTTCCAAGGTTTTCTTGATTATAACCTAAATCACTTAAGTTTTTACATCAATAGCTATGGCGTTGTGCTGACCAAAAACACTGCTTTTATGCATTCAGTGTTTTCTTTTCTGTCTGTTTTAGTCACATGATGACGTTTAGTGGTACCAGGTATTAAAATGAACAAGAAAGTGAAGAAAAAATGGTGGTCTTGGAACCATGACTTACATGACTACATGACTGTGTATATATATATATATATATATATATATATATATACACACATATATATATGTATATATATATATTTATATATATTATATATATATATATCGCAGAATCGATAAAATCGCTCAGCTCTAAAGTCAAATCCACAAAGGGGAACAAAGATCGATTCTTTGAATCGTCTAAGGAAAGAATCAGGATGGTTTCCAGGCTAATAAACTAAAAAAACAGCTAAAAAATCAAACGCCAACATGCTACTCTCGCTGCAAATCCCTGGGATTCGTACGTACCATGTACGTGTTCCCGGCGCCTGCACAGCGGGACGGTTTCACCCTTGAGTCTTCAAACGTCTCGGCCCGTGACCTGGATGTTTATAAGCCTCCAAACTGTGATGCGCTCTCGTTAAAGCGGGAAGCAAACATTGTCACTGACTTTCATGATTCTGCTTCAAGGCAGGAAACTGTTTTTTTTATTTTACTTTTTTTAATTTTGAAGGTTCTTCCTGCAGCGGCTTTAAGTTCAGAAAACTGTGGCGGGCGAATCAGAGCGATAATGGGCTTTAATGCAGGTTTAAAGGAGGAGACTCGTCAGGCCACAGCTGGTGTCGCGTCGCTCAGCCGTAAAGCGTCGTACATTCTGTACCGGTCACCCGCGTGCACGTTGCGCTTTATTCTGGCGGGGGTTTTTTTTTTTGAGAAACGGGCCGGACATGTCGGGGCATCCACGTCTTTAAATAGATTTTATGTCTGGATGTCATAAAACACAGTTTATTTGAGGCATTCTGGGAACCCCTTTAATGTCTTACGACTCTGCTTCCCGACTGCAACAGCCAGATATTTCTGTGCTCCAGGCCAGCGGATCCCTGAAAAACAGGCTCAAACTGCTTTTAAAGAGCACGTTTTTAATTTTTTTTCTCTCCTTCAGGGGTTGTCGGAGCAGATCTTCGTGTTTTCTCTGCTTTGATTTGGCCCAGGTTTTTTTTTTTTTGCATTTTAAGAGCACTGTCTTGTTTAATAGACATCAGTTTAAACAGGGGCAAATTATGAAGAACATATTCTATCCTTTGCTGCTCTGGAGCAAATATTTCTATATCTGCCATTACTATTAGAGCTGAGCAATTTTATTGATTCTGCGATATATATCGATATTTTATTTCTCCAGAGATTATTGATTTTTCAGCTGCGGGTATCGATATTTTAAGCTCCTTTCAAAACCCTCGTGTCCCACAGGGATGCTCCTCCAGCTACTCTGCAGAGATGGGTGCGATTTTAAGATGGCTTAAATGTTGCTCCAATGGGACTTGAATTATTGGCTGCCATGGTTTGTTTTTACTTAACCTGGTGGCTAGAATGGCTAGTAGCTACCTCATATGTTCAGTATCAAGCCAAAAAAGCTGCCAAAGAAGGCCACTTGCTGTACTTTAACTCTCCATTGTGCCCTTACCTTTAAAAGCTGGCAAGCAACAATTTGCACTGTTTAAATAAATTAAACTTTTTTTCTCAACACATCTTTTATTCATTTTGTCCAGCATTTGCAAGCTGCCTGTCAGCCATATAATGTGTAATTGATGCTTTCAGTTCAATTAATTCAAACAAAGTCATTGGAACACTCACAAGATGTCACCAAAATCACTTTGTCCCTTTAAAATCTTTCAGAAAGTTATGTAAATGTATCTTAAGATGAATATCGATATATATCGTATCGTGAGCAGAATATCGCGTATTGTATCGTATCGCAAGATTAGTGTATCGCTACGGCCCTAGTTACTATCAACCCAATAAGTCTGACAAAACGTTTGAGACGCCCTCGGTCCAAAAAAAGATGTGAGGCAACCAGATATGCATGGGCGCTGTGACATCACAGATCCGGATCGAGCCGGAACATTCCAGTTTCCCCGTATTTTCCTTCAGCCGACGCGGCGTTCGTTGCTCTTTGAAAGTCTTCCAGCACGAAGCTGCAGCTGCAGCTGCAACGCCGACCAGCGCATCTGGTCATCACGAGGACGCATCTGCGAAGTTTGGCTTTTTCTCATCGATTTCAAAGGAGGTGCATCACATGGCGAGATGGGGGGGTGGGGGGGGGGTGGAGCCACGCTGTGGTATTCTGACCACAACGTGCTGAAAAACCCGAGGATAATAATAAGTATCTTCAGACTCTGGCAGATGCTTTCAAGGATAAGTTTAGGCGAATATGTGTCACTGCTCAAACCTGATTGGCCGGAAGGTTTTGATCTACAGGAGTTTAAAGAAACCACAAAACCTCGGTTTTGAGGAGAGAGAAAAAAAAAAAACCCATGCCCATTGCTGTCAGATATCTCCTCATCATTCTGTCTAAAAGCTTCAAATTAGGCTGTGGCTTTCTTTTCTTTTTTCCTCCCCCCTCCATCAAGCTCGCCGTTTTTCTTCTCAGGTCGGACCTCTGAACAGAACCCTGACTGAGAACCTTCCTCTCTCTGCTCTCTTCTTCCAGGTGGTTGGTCGGCAGCGCCGGTGTCCTGCACGGCGTGGTTTCCCATGGACCTCAGGGTGGGAGAGCGGGGGATGCGCCCTGGTTCGGACACGGCGCTCCTCACCCCGCTGCACCAGCCTCTGGTCCTCACGTCCTTCTCCCCGCAGACCCACCCCTCCTTCTCCCAGCAGCAGCTCCATCACCACATCCGGGTGAGGGATGCAAGGACACAGAACGGGCACGTTTCATGCGAGGAATTAAAAAAAAAAAAAAAAAAAAAAGAGTTGCATGCGATTCTGACGTGTTGCGGTGACACGTATGTGTTTTTTTTTTTTTTTTTTTTTGTGAAACAGTTCAACATGGAGCAGCGGAGGAGAGAGCAGGAGCACCACGAGAAGCAACAGGAGCTGCAGCAGCTCAAACACAAAGACAAAAGTCAACAGAGTGAGTCGATTTGCATGCAAACTTCCACTCGCATGTCTCTACAAGCCGCGGGTCACGTTTGAAGCCGGCGGTCTTTTGCTGAGCTTCACGTGAAGTCTTTAAAAATAATTACGGCCCATAATGCTGATGGTGGCCTGAGAGGAAAGTCCCTGTGAGGCAGCCGCGGCTTTGAAACAGTTAGGAACTGCGTCACTCCGCTTTCAGAGCTGTTTGCCTTCAAATGAGCGCTAAATATAACCCAACAAGTGGCGCTGCAGCCGCGGGGTTAATGCGTAAAGTCACTGGGTCAATATTGACTCGATCGCACCTGCAGCCACCTCTGTTTGCACACGTTTGCACACGCGGAAACAAACACGCACACACACACCTTGGTATCAGCAAACAGAGTCGAGGACGAGCCTGGTCGAGCATCCGCGCCCTTAGACGCGTGAACCTGCGTCCAGAACCGTCCCGGTTGCCTGCGTCGTGGTCTCGAACCAGAAAATGTGGGACGATATAGAAGAAGATAGAAGGAAACAAAAACAGAAAGGAGGTTTTCACATTTGCTTTGATTTTTATTTAAAGGTGGAGGAAGGTGATCGTTTCATTGGTTGAAATGATGTGAGGCAAAAGTCTGGTTCTGGACTGCGAGTTAACGTGGACCAGAGTGCACTGCTGTTTGCAAAAATCTTTCTGCTCCTTCTTTAAGCTCGGAGTTTAAGCGAGAAGCGAAATACTATACTATATATTATATATTTCTGAAAAAAATCTGCGAATAACTATAACCGGCGGAACTTAAACCGCAGAGTGGCGAGGGATCACTGTAAGCTCGTTTGTCCAATCCGAGGGAGTTTTAAACCGTCCTCAGCCGCGAGCAGTCGCTCAGCTGTTTATGTCGAGCACCTGCCATAGAAAAAAAAAAAGTACAGTCCAAACAAAACTATAAAAAAGTGCTGCAAATACAGAAACAAAAATATGCAAAATAAAACTACCCAACTGCTAAAGAAATAACCGCAGTGATCGGATCCACATTTGACACAAGCTCACTAGAAGTTAGTGTGGGTTAAAAAAAGACAGTTTCACTTTCACTTTCGGTTGAATTGGCTTTACAGGGATAAAGCTGAGCTTCTTTATTCCCCTGTTTTTTGGCGTGCTACGTGTTTATGCGGTATCATTGCTGTTTTTGTCATTTGAAATGACTTGAATGATCTCGGTGTGACAGTATGACATCAGGTCGACAGTATGACATCAGGTCGACAGTATGACATCAGGTCAACAGTATGACATCAGTCGACAGTATGACATCAGGTCGACAGTATGACATCAGGTCGACAGTATGACATCAGATCGACAGTATGACATCAGGTCGACAGTATGACATCAGGTCGACAGTTTGACATCAGATCGACAGTATGACATCAGGTCAACAGTATGACATCAAGTCGACAGTATGACATCAAGTCGACAGTATGACATCAGATCGACAGTATGACATCAGGTCGACAGTATGACATCAAGTCGACAGTATGACATCAGGTCGACAGTATGACATCAGGTCGACAGTATGACATCAGGTCAACAGTATGACATCAGGTCGACAGTATGACATCAGGTCAACAGTATGACATCATGTCAACAGTATGACATCAGGTCGACAGTATGACATCAGGTCGACAGTATGACATCAAGTCGACAGTATGACATCAGGTCGACAGTATGACATCAGGTCGACAGTATGACATCAGATCGACAGTATGACATCAGGTCGACAGTATGACATCAGGTCAACAGTATGACATCAGGTCAACAGTATGACATCATGACATCAGGTCGACAGTATGACATCAGGTCGACAGAATGACATCAAGTCGACAGTATGACATCAGGTCGACAGTATGACATCAGGTCGACAGTATGACATCGACAGTATGACATCAGGTCAGACATCAGTACAGTATGACATCAGTCACAGTATGACATCAGGTCAACAGTATGACATCAGGTCGACAGTATGACATCAGGTCGACAGTATGACATCAGGTCGACAGTATGACATCAGGTCAACAGTATGACATCAGGTCGACAGTATGACATCAGACAGTCGATCAGTACAGTATGACATCAGGTCGACAGTCATGGTCAACAGTCAGTACATCAGGTTGACAGTATGACATCAGGTCGACAGTATGACATCAGGTCGACAGTATGACATCAGGTCGACAGTATGACATCTTGTTGTGTGAGTGTTGTGTGTTCATGTGTTCGGGAAGTGTGTTTTTCTGATGCAGTTAATAATTAAGAGGTCGAGCGTTTTGGTTGCATACTTTGCATGATTCATGGCGTTCCTTCACAGGTTCCAGGTTTTACCTACCCCACCTTTAATTTTAGTTCCTGCAACACATTTGAAAATGAGTTGGTATCAGGTATAACTGGTATAAGCTGGTAATTTAATACTGATGAGGAGCTGAAAGAATAGAATAGAACAGAATAACTTTTTTATTGTCATTCAAAACAAAAAACAGTTAATCACATGACATTGGACAAAAAATTTTGTTCTCAAATATTGGCTATCAGACTCACTCAAGAAACTATAAGAATGTATAAGAATAAAAAAAAAACCGTATGCATCAATATGTAAAAAAAAAAAACGTGTACGATTTTTTTATAAAAAGAGAATAAAATATTTTTTCATAGTTTCAAGTATGTAACTTTAAATGATCAAACAGCATAAATGGCGTTGTAGCAGTTGTTTAAACAGTGCTAATGAGAGATGTTTTGTTTAAATAATAGGTGAATGAATAGAATAGTTTAGTAGCAGTAGTTTAAACAGTGGTAAATGACAGATATATTGCACAGCAAAAATAAAAAACCAATTGCATCAGACAAGTTTGCATCCCATTTTTCCATTTTAGGACATATTGCACATGTTGTATGTGTTGCACATGTCGCACGCGTTGTACATGTTGCAGGTGTTGCACACATTGCAGGTGTTGCACACATGTTGCACATGGCACAGATATTCAGTACATGCTCACTGAGGATGGCGCTTGTCCATGCAGTGTCCATATTTCCTGTCGCCGTTGCCGCCGTTTTGATGACGCCTCTGACTGGTACGTGTGGATGATTGACAGGTGCCGTGGCGAGCTCCCTGGTGAAGCAAAAACTTCAGGAGGTGATCCTCAAGAAGCAGAAACAGGCGGCGCTGGAGAGAACAAACTCGAACTCGCTGACCGCACATCCCGTACCGTACAGGTGACGCAGCGTCCACCCTGAACACGAATGCTACACGTGCATCACTGACACGTGATTCAGTCTAGATGTCTGCACATGTAGAGCCGATATTTAGCCTCATAATTGTATTTCTATTTGTGTGCTGACCAGAAAGCTGGGCCCGGACCCCGGCGTACCCTCCCAGTCTCTGGTCTCATCTCCACCACAGCCTCCGACTGACGGCCCGGAGGGAACGCCGCTGCGCAGAGCAGGTACGTCATCCAACACTCACCTTCAGATCCAGATGTCAGCCTGTGGCAGTAGTGAGCAAACTGTCTGCACGTGTGCTGCAATGAATAAAATTCCCGCTTTCCCTTCATTCGTCAGCGTCCGAGCCCAACCTGAAGGTGAAGCACAAGCTGAAGAAACACCTCAACACTCGCAAGAGCCCGCTCACCCGCAAGGAGAGCGCCCCGCCCACCATCAAGCACAGAGCGCCGGACACACTGGGTAAACTCGAGACTCGCTGCCTCGCCGTCGCTCTACTCTGCCAGCGTTTATTTCCCACAGCGATGATGCTGTGACGTAAATGCGACGGAGATGCTTAACCACATACCTGCGTGCCTTTCACCAGACTCCTCCCCCAGCAGCAGCAGCACCCCGGTCTCCGGCTGCAGCTCCCCCAACGACAGTCTGCCCAACGAGAACGGACTGCTGCCATCTGCAGGCGGCCTCTCGCATGAGGTTAGCACACGCCCACGTACACACCTGGAGATGAGCGGGGATCAGGTCAAATATACAGTTATGAGTGTCGTATCGATCCACACGTGTGACCCGGTTCAGCAGTAGGGATGGGAATTCATAAGATTTTTCCGATTCCGATTCCATTATCGATACTGTTTAATGATTCGATTCTTTATCGATTCTCTTATCGATTCTAATTTGGGGAAAAAGGAGAACAAACAGTTTTATTAGCATCAATTTTTTTTCACTTAGAAGTCACGACCTTACAAACTCAACCGTGAGGTCAAAAGAGGCCCAAAGCCTGGATAACGTGTTAACTGTTGTAATATGTAACTGTGCAAATACAAAAGAATGTGGAACATTTTACTAACAGATTTTTCCTAATAGAAATTTTAAAAAAATCTCCCTTTTAAAAGGATATATAAGCTCACTAAGCACTCAAAAATAATAATAAAGAAAGATAAATGCTATCAAATACAACGGAACAGTGCATAGTACAAATCTGCAAATACTATGAAGAATTAACAATTCATTTGCAGAAAAATAAGCATGTCTGCTTTTTCAGGAAGGATACGTGATCTTTCTGGAGGTAGGTAGTGAATAGCATAGTGTTAACGTTATAGCGTGTTTTACAAAGAAGCACATAGGCAGCGGGATAGCTACTAACCAGAGTTACCAGAGGTGATCTTAGCTTGGCTACTGCTGCTGGGTTGAGATCCATCAGTCCGAAGCGTCAAAAACACGACACTCGTTATCTCATGTTGTGTGCGCAAATGTTTCTGCATGTTAGCCGTGTTCCCTCCCGACGCTGTTATCTCCACTTTACAATGACTGCTAGTTGCCTTGTCGCCATCTTTCTTTGTGAAGTGAAGCCAAACTTTGGAGCGTTTGAACCTGATGGGCGCCATTGTTGTTTACAACTCCAATGCGCGTGCTAAACCGACGTAGCTTAATCACGTAAGTGCTTTCTGGAATTGATTGTGCGTAACTTGGCTAAATTACGTGAGATTCGTGCTGGTTGAAATTGATAAGAGAATTGCTAGATAAACTGCCAAACAATTCCATGGAATTGAAACACACGGAACCAGTTCTCTACAGGAACCGGTTCTCTACAGGAACTGGTTCTCTACAGGAACCGGTTCTCGATTCCCAACCCTATTCAGGAAAGAACGTCACAGTGGAGACTGTAAGGTTAAAAATATTCAAATCTGCCTTCTTCACACGTTCTTATGTTTTATAGACAAAAAAAAAGGGGGCCTTGAGTGGAAAGAAAAGCTGCTCCGTAAACATTGACGCTGAGTAAATGACATGTTTAAAGCAGCGACACCGGAGCACCCGCTGCGCGTCAGCTGTTTACGCATAATTCATTTAATCACAGAAAGTCAGAGCACAGAAAACTCTGCCACACCTGCTGTGAATGTCTGATTCATCATCTGGCGGCGGCGGCGGGAACGAGCTCGGGACAAAGCGCTCGCTTTCGTGCCGGTTTATGAGCTCTGACATTTGACGGGCGCTGCTGGGAGGAAAGAGCGAAGACAAACTGTGTGTCTGACTTAAACCGACGCCTGATCGTTAAATTCAGTTACTGGTTTTCACATAAAAAGCACATAAAATAAAGGTACATTAAGTCACATCAGATTTCCGTGCTTCTTTATTGTTTTTAACAGTGATTTTTTGGTGTTTCCAGGCCCAGAAGCTGCTGCTCAGAGACGGCACTCTGGCTAACTTCACCATCCAGAGTCCCTCCACTCTGCCCACCATCACACTGGGACTGCCAGCCAACGCAAGGGTAAATACCCAGTTACTTGATCTTGATTAAATGGAGATCGCCCTTCAAGATTGTTATGATCCAGTGAAATAAATCTATCTGCTTCATTAAAATCCAATAAAGGAATCTGCAGGGAGGGAGCGCAGTATTCGATCTAAATCTCTGCACTGCTGTTTCCAACACTGATCGGTCTGCTTCTGCCTTAATCAATCATAAGGTTATACCCTTGCCCTGAGGGTACCCCCCCAGCCCCCCACCCCTTTATGCGCCGGGTCCTGCTCAAGGTTTTTTCCCTCTTAAAGGAGAGTCGTCCCTCGCTGCTGTTTGCCTTAAAGGTTTTCCCCCAGTAGGGGAGTTTTTACTTGCCACTGTTTCCCCACTGGTTTTGCTCTGGGACTCTGAAAGGAGCTAAAGGAGTTGCACTATCTTTCGTGTATTAAGAGAAAGCCTCTAACAGAGTGCAGAGTGATGTCACAGAGATTCGGGGCGTCTGTGAGGGCAGTAGGAGTAACAGATGGGCTGCAGGTGGATGTGGGACTGGAGATGGAAAGGCTGACGGATAAGGGCAGGAGTCTCCAAGGACTGTTGATCTGGTGATCTGTAGTGACAGCAGGGAGCAGAGACAACTTCACTTTGACTTGAGACGACAGCAAAAACAAACGGGACGCAGAGCTGGAGTTGAAGATGTTAAGATTTTCCTTGGGATCGACAAGTGATGGGTAGGATTAAAAATCAGAAACAGAGTTGGAGGTAATGTGGATAAAGTAAGAGAGGCGAGACTGAGATGGTGAAGATATCATTTATTTCTTCAATAAAAAAATGACTAAGTATAATATTTTTGTCTATTTGATCAGTTCTTTTTTTTTTTAATTCTATAAAAACGTAAAAATGACAGAGCTGAGCGATTTTATCGATTCTGCAATATATATTTATATGTTATCGATTTTTCAGCCGTGGGTATCGATATTCTAAGCTTCTTCCAAAACCCCCGTGTCCCACCTTTAAAAGCTTGCAAACAACAATTTGCACTGTTTAAATAAATGAAACTATTTTTCTCAACAAATCTTTTATTCATTTAGTCCAGCATTTACAAGCTGCCTGTCAGCCATATAATGTGTAATTGATGCTTTCAGTTCAATTAATTCAAACAAAGTCATTGGAACACTCACAAGATGTCACCAAAATCACTTTGTCCCTTTAAAATCTTTTTGGAAAATGATGTTAATGTATCTTAAGATGAATATCGATATATATCGTATCATGAGCCGAGTATCGTGTATCGTATCATATTGCGAGATTAGTGTATCGCTACAGCCCTAGTTACCATCAACCCAAAAAGTCTGACAAAACGTTTGAGACGCCCTCGGTCCGAAAAGATGTGAGGCAACCGGATACGCGGGGCGCTGTGACATCACAGACCCGGATCGAGCCGGAACAGGTGCTGATGCTTTTATTTCCAGTCGCCATGACAGCTGTAACGCCCTGATCTCTGGTCTTCCCTAAAAGAGCATCCGTGCTCTGCGGTTGTTACAGAACCCAGAGGGCGGGAACACATTACGCCAGTTTTAAAGTCGCTGCGTTGGCTCCCCGTCCGCTTCAGGATCGATTTTAAGATACTTGTTTTTAAACGTCTTAACGGTCTTCTTATCTATCTGACCTGAGCTCCTCCGGTACCGGCCTTTTAACTTTACCACAAGTTAGATTAAAAACACATGGGGAAGCGGCTACTATGATCCCCGACTGTGGACCATCCTGCTGCAGAGACTGTTGATGATTTTAAAAAGCAGCTTAAGACTTACATATTTAGTCTGGCTTTTAATTGATTAATCTCTTAGTATTTTAGCTTCTTCTACTTTATTCTGTCTTGATCCTATTTATTAAGTCACCTTTTTTAATTTGGCTTTTGCCTTATTTCTTTTACTTAACCATAGTTTTTTACATCTCCAATGTTTCACATTTTATCATTACTGTATCTGTTGTCTGTTTTTATCCTGTTTTACTGTCTTTTGATCTTTTAGTTTTCAGCTCCAGTGTTTCCCTCCACACTGGGAGGCGTGTCTGGTCTGTCCGTGGGGGCGTGGTCTTGGAGATCCCTCTGGCCTGGAGGACTGGGGGGGGGGGTCTGCACAACGTGTAGATCCTACCCTGGTCTGTCCGGGTTGAGGTGGTCTCTGGGGCGGCGCCCCCTGTGGATGCGGGCTGTGGCGCCTCTCGGTGTGGATGGCTTCCTATAGGTGGTTTTTCCTCACCTGGATCCTCAGTGCCCGGCCATGTTACTGAACTTTTTACTTTGTACTTTGTGATTTTAACTTATTTTTCGATGTATTCTGTGATAAATGTCAGATTTTTTTTTTGTTTTCATTAAAGGTGTTTGTATTTGTGTGCAGGCCGAAGGGGAGCTGCCCTCCCTGAAGGTGAGCCGGGTTCCCGTGGTAACCGCCGGGGGCTCGCCCGTCTTCCTCCCCCTCAGCAGAGAAGATCAGGGCGGGCAGATGAACCCGCACTTACCTGTGATCATCCTGGAGCCCTCCGGACTGGTGCACCCCCCGCTCCTCGCCGGTGAGCACGTTCAGCGTTTCATGTGCTCGGCGCCGCCCGAAAGGAAGCACTGACGCCGTGGGGTTTTTAAAAGTGAAGCGGGCAGATGCATGTTCATCAGCAGTGAGAGGCATGCAGACGATATGTGAGATGTTAGAGCACCACCCAGTGGTGGTAGGTTGTATTTACAGTCAGCCAGCTTCAGCTATTATTCCTGTCGTTCACCAGTGTGCTACTAGCTTAATTTGCAGCAGCTGTTGTGCGTTAAACTCTCGAGTCTCAGATGTCATCCGGTCCCTCGCCGTCTCCCCGCAGTTCCCGGTCTGGACTCGGTCCCGCTGCAGTTCGCCCCCCAGTTGGACCGCCTGTCACCCGGAGGCGCTCAGGCCCACAAGCCCCTGAGCAGAACGCGCTCGGAGCCGCTCCCCCAGAGCCCGCGGACCCTCCACACGCACCTCCTCCAGCAGCAGCACAACACGCAGCTGCTGGAGAGGCTCAAGCAGCAGACCCACCTGGGAAAGGTACCGACACACGCTCCAGGATCCATCGTGCATATTCTCTCATGCTGGGTTAGGGTTAGGGTTAAAACGTGAATGATTTTTCAAATCATTCATGTTTTTAGCTGTGAGTTGAGGGCCTGGGATGGGCTGGAGCTGGAGCTCCACTACTTGCTCGTGTAAAACCTTTCAGAACAGCATTCTGGAGAAATCGCTTGAGAAGGTAACGAAGGCTGCAGATGGTTCATTTTAAATCCTGCTAAACTGCAGCAATTGACATGTTCTCCTCCACCAGGCGGCCTCAATAACTGGTGTTGATTTGCACCCCAAAAAGCACTTTTTTTTTGGTTGAAGCACACCATTTTTCCCTCACTTTCTAAATCCGGTTTGACTGGTGTACGTGAAGTTGATGCCCGCTGATAGAGTTAGCGCCGCGCCACTTCTGTTTACTGTATTTTCCGGACTATAAAGTGCACCTAAATATAAGCCGCACCCACTGAAATTTAAATGAAATATATATTTTGTCACATATAAGCCGCACCGGACTATAAGCCGCAAGTATCCAGGCTGAGAAATAAGATATTTACATCGAAAGATTTTACCATAAGTGTTTATTCATTTACCTGAACTGATAACTGTAACACGGCAGTAAAAGTGCTGATCAAACAAAACAGAAAAGTCATTGAAGTCATTTTCCTCCTGCACACTAAAACCAAGTTGCTTTATTTATGCTCCTCCTGTGTACTGAAACCCCCCCACACAGCAAAGACATCCGGAACAGATCTGCGAAACGGACCCGTATCGGGGTCCATTTGCACTCAGTGCTGGATCAGCTTTGGAGCCGGATCGCGGACCTGCTGGCTCCACGCTGCGTCCGGTCCGCATCTGCAATTAAAACCTTACCTCCGCAGCGGGTCCAATCAGAACCCTGAAATCTGCTGGAGAACCAACAAACTGACTGGACAAATTTATTAATCAGTTTGTCCAATAATAATAGGTATTGATGCTCACAAAATGAATGTAGAGTAGCATAGCCAACATAGGCTACTTAACAAAAACAGAATAGCTTTTAACTACTTGGTTTGTTTTTGGTTTTTGCACTTCCTGCTAGAGCAGAGCTGAGGGCTGAAGAAAAATTCATAGAAAAGCCACATCTCTGTATAAGACTCATGATTTAAAGCGTGGGACAAAAGTCCGGAAAATACGGTGCATTTCCAGCAGGAACCTTAATTCTGTCGCGCCTTCGCCTGCGGGCATTTTTCCGTAACTGCATCTGTTTCTGTGTCAGCTGATGTCGAAGTCCAGCGAGAAGCCCCGGCTGCACCAGATCCCCTCCGAGGACATGGACTCGGAGGACGGCGGCGCGACGTCGCCCACCGAGCCGGCCTATCACGGCAGAGTGAGGGAGGCTGAGCCGACGGCGTCCAAGTCCCACGAGGACCAGATCAACCTGCAGCACGCTCTCATTCTCAACCAGGTGTGGAAACCCTCTCACACACAGACGCAGAGCTCTGCAACTGCACCGCTGTTCCTCCACTGGCCTGTAGATGGCGACATAGCTCTTACACTGGCATGACTGCAGTTTTCTTGCTTTTGGCAACTAGTCATTGCAGCAAGGTGGTAATTTCAACATAACATGAGTTGGTGATATATTGTAAAGTGAGATATAGTTAAACACATCTATTTGCCACTTGTACTTCACTGCAATGGAACTGAATGTATTTGATATGTACTGACACTTTTTCTGTCAGTGACCTCTTTTACAGGACTTTTTGAGATCAGCAGGATGCTACTTAGTGCTGTCATGCGATTAAAAAAATTGAGATTAATTAATTATGATCTGTAATTGATTAATCTAATTAATCTCTTTTTTAATCTCACCTAAAAATTGCTGAGAAAAGCCCTCAACTTGAGGTATTTTTCATATTAAATTCATTATTTCATTATTGTGACAGGATCAAAAGATTGATATAGCTTTGCTATTGTTCGCTAAATTGCTAACGTCTTCGCTGCTAACGTTAGCTGGCTGCACTCACAACAGGGTGCTTTGCGTTGATGTGGTAGGCTAAACGTGAACTGCTTCGGTGGTAAGCAAACTCCTTCTTACAAAGAAGACATATCACTCTACCTCTATCAATGTTTCATTTCATTCACTGGACCGACAACTTTCAGACGCTCCTCCATTTTCACGTCTCCTACCTGCTACTCGCCGCTCCTCACCTTGGCCTCCCAACTACAATAAGAGCCTATTAGCTTATGCTAAACAAGCCCAAACACAATGACAGCCAATCAATGTCCACTTCAGGGTGTGACTGACATATATGTCTATGGTGACTGACCTACAAACGGATTTTATTAAAAGGCAACTCGCAAACAGGACCAGTAAAATTAGAGATTAAAAATTAGATTAACGCGATTAAAAAACTTAACACGCTAAATATGTCTGTAATTAATTAATCGCAATTTACGCGACAATGTGACACCCCTAATACTACTCAAGTTAAAGTTTATCAGTGACCACATCTGCATTTGTCTCTCTGGACAGTCGTTGCTGTGGGAGCAGCAGAAGCAGCTGCAGCAGCTGCATCGGCAGATGGAGACCCTGGCCGTGCCGGTGCTACGCGGCGGCGGCAGCAGCGGCGGCGTCGGCGGCGCCCTGAGCGTCCATCGCCCGCTGTCGCGCACCCAGTCGTCCCCAGCCTCCACCTCTCTCACGCTGCCGGAGAAACCCCTGAGCCTCGCCGCGCAGGACACCAGCAGCAAACCCCGCTTCACCACCGGTGAGTCCCCGCTGGAGGACGTTTCACCCGCGGAGCGTTTCTCAGTTAGCCTTTGGGTGAAAAGTGGCGCAAGTAGTCAGTTTTCATGTCTGAAAGAACATATTTCAAAAGAGGTTCACGCTGCAGAAGACGTGGGTTGAGTCGAGTTACAATGCAACGCCAATCCGCGATTTAAGTTCCGCAGTTAAAGTTATTCGCAGATTTTTTTCAGAAATATATAAACATCAAGAAAAAAATCGCAGAAACATCACAGGATGTTGTGTGCGTTCTCTAGCAGCAAAGAAATTCTGTGAGCCAGCCTGGCCCCTTTAAGAAGGTAGCCTTATAGGTAATGGTGTGGCCTTATGGGTAATGTAGTGTGTGTGTCGTGGGACGGCAGAATGAAAACGAGGTTAGATGAAAGAGCGGTTTGTTTACTACGGTTCAGAGACCAGAGGCTGTGAAGGAAACAGAAAGACCACAGTTGAGCCTTTGTCTTGTTTCGCTGCAGTGTCTCTCTACTTTTTTGTGGTTTTTAAACATATTTTAAACACATTATTTAGGCTCGGGGGGCTCCGGCTCCAGTTCGCGGATTTTGATTCTCGCAGGGGGGGGGGGCGCCGGTCACCATTAAGCGCGAAAAATAAGGGATCACTGTATGTCACCAACTGTTTCATCCAGGTCTCAGGAAATTGTGTCAGGTTTTTTTTTTTTTTAAGTAGCATGTCTCCTTTAATAAGTGTTAACCTTTTCCAAAAAAAAAAAAAGGTCTTTTAGTTCTAATTAGAATCCAATTCAGTCCAGTTTAAGTTCACATTCAAAATTCAAGTGATGCCAATTAAAAAAAAAAAAATTAAGGAACTTTATGAAGATGATGCAAAAATGGTCCATTTGTAGAGCTCATCTGAACATCCCTCCTATTAAAACCTGTCTGAAATCTCCAGGCCTGATGTTATAACAATGAATCTTTTGGAGCCCCAAGTGGTCATTTGTGGAACTGCACATTGTGCTGCATTCTGATTGGCTACTTTCATCAGACCTTAGACACTGAATGGATTCAGATAAAAACTACATGACAGTAGTCTCTTAGCTTATAACTAGTATATTCTAAAAACAATGCAATATATTGATCCAGATTTTGTTCTGTGTGTGTGTGTGTGTGCGCATGCAGGCCTTGTGTATGACTCCCAAATGCTGAAACACCAGTGCACGTGTGGAGACAACAGCAGCCACCCAGAGCATGCTGGGAGAATACAGAGCATCTGGTCCAGACTACAGGAGAGAGGCCTGAGAGGACAGTGTGAGGTACAGAACGTGCACAGTAACAGTTTTAATGTTTGCTAGTTTGGTTCCTGACATCTACTCATCTGCGGCGCTGCGTCACAGACGATCAGAGGACATATCGTTATATATATTCATTTGTGTTCACGCAGAGTATCCGTGGTCGCAAAGCCACTCTGGAGGAGCTGCAGTCGGTCCACACGGAGCGACACGTGTTGCTGTACGGCACCAACCCGCTGAACAGACTCAAACTGGACAACCGCAAACTGGCTGGTAGGTTCTGGCTCCCAGCGACGATGCACATGCATCAATCAGACTGACTGACTGCATAACGCGGTCGTTTATCTGGAGCCCTAACGGCCGAGGAGGTCAACCGGGGGGGGCAGCAGCGTCGGTTCTTGCCCCTGGGTCACCCATGCAAAGTCCGTCTGTGAAAATGCAAATTGTTCTGGAAGGATTTGAATCAACAGCCCCTGGAGATTCAGATCACAGTCGTACACCGACGTCCTTTGAGGGGCTGGATCAAGACTCTCGCTCTGTCACCTGTCATTGTAGTAAACCGCCGTCACCTGTCATCACCCTGAAACGATTCTGTGATGATTAAGACACTGAGCGGTAGGGTTGGGCACCAAAAAACGGTTCCAAGTAGGAACTGGTTCCTAACGTCCGGTTCTGGAATCGATTAGAAGATTTTTGAATTTCGATTCCTTTTTTTGGTTCCTAAATGTCCGCGCTATTTTTTGTTTTGTTTTGATTTACTACACTAGTTTGTTGATGTTACTCCGCCCGCGGTACTCAACTCCATGCTACGCTAGTGGTGACGTCACGTCCGTCACCGACGGGACTTCACTCGCCACAACATGGATCCCAAGAGACACCGCTCTGGAGTTTGGTTGCATTTGAGTCCGGGAAATGACGGCTACCTGGCGCAGTGAAACACCTGCGGGAAGCGTGTTACCGCCAAAGGAGGGAGCACGACTAATATGGCAAAACAGCTTCACCTGCATGGCATCAGAAAAATAAACGAGTGTACCGTATTTAATTGACCTTTCTGTAAGCACCGCCCCCTTCCTAGTTACTGTTGCTAGGTCAGACAAACTTGCTGCTCCTCCGTTAAGGACTGTGTTAATTCGCTATTTTTCCGATGTGTATCATCAGTGTTAATATTATACTCTAATAACTCCGTGGTGAAATATTGCTGCAACAGTGACTCGAGGTGTCCAGAACGTTTGGTGGGACATTTTTATTCCTTTTCCCAAGCCGAACAAACAACGTGACACCTCATTCACGTTGGCTGAGGGGTAAAATGACAGTGGAGCAAACACACGAGTGCCACAGAAAAGTAACAACCTATGTGGTGAAAAGGCTCCTCCCCTTCTTCCCCTTTTTATGAAAAAATTCTACTGTTAGATAAATCGCGAAGTCGGAATCGAGAATCGCTTTGAACAGGAATCGAATCGGAATCAGAATCGTTAAAATCCGATGCCCAACCCTACTGAGCAGACCCAAGGAGGTTTGATCAAGTACCGGAGGAGGACCAGGTGCTCCAAGTTTGGTTCATTCGACCGCATTTCATTGGTTGATATGAGATGCCCTCCGCTGGATAAATGAATCCTGATTAGGGGTGTGAAAAAAAAATCGATTTGGCAATATATCGCGATTTTCGGCCGCCCAATATAATATCGATTTTTCAGCTCCTAATATCGATTTTTTTTACAATGCCTGTCAGTATGTTGTAATGGTTACTTAAATGTGCAAAAACACTTATAATAAACAATAAATAGGTTGTTTTGAAGCAAATAGTTTTGACTTAATTTGTCCTCTGAATGATCAATATCATCTGATGAACATATACAGCAACTTGATTTTTCATCTCTACTTTTAATTTTGATATTAACTGGGTAGAATATCGCAATATATCATGATATCGTGATAATATCGTATTGTGACTGATCCAGGTGTCCGTGTGCTTCTCTCTTGCAGGAATCCTTTCTCAGAGGATGTTCGTGATGCTGCCGTGTGGAGGTGTGGGGGTAAGAGGAAACACATCCACCCATGATCCCTACACGTTATGACACAGTGACGGCACCGAGGGAAGATGATAGCGTTTCAAAGAAAAGCAGCAAAGGCTAGGAAATGAGGAGGGGGGGTTATAGTAAAGAGGGGAAGAAAGCCGGCTCGTCCTGGTCCTGGCGGTTCCCTGACAGTCCATGTCGAAGCATGACAAGTCAGAATAACGAGAACAACATGTCCATGACGAGGGATGAAAGAAATGCCTCAGATTTATTTGGGAAAGCAGATGGACAGCTATGCCAATCTGGGACGAACAGAAGAAAAAAAAAGAGAAAAAGATGAAAATCAGAGTGTGAGAGTAGAAATTACATTGTTCCTCGAATCACATTCACGGATGAAAGTCCCCCCCCACTTTAAAGACGGTGGAGATGAAGTCCACATCAGGTGTCAGGCACGCCAACTTTCTCTTTTTTTCCAGGTGGACAACGACACCATCTGGAACGAGTCGCACACCTCCACGGCGTCACGCATGGCGGCCGGCAGCGTCGTCGAGCTGTCGTTCCGGGTGGCCAAAGGAGAGCTGAAGGTGAGAAAACCGAACCGAACCAGCAGTCGTCGACGTCCTTTACCGCGCGGCGCACCGTGAAAGACGTAGCGGCGTCTCCACGACACACGGAGGCGGGGTTCTGGCTGGGTACTTAACCGGCTGCACTCCAGACCATTTTAAAATCTAAAAATCAGGGGGAACCACAGACCTGATTCTGTCTGGTACGCCTCCCATTTCCACCGGTACAGAACGTACCGAGCCAGTCGCACTGGGGCAAGGGGTGGGGGTGAGGGGCTTTATGCAACGATTCATACACTAAGAACCACTATTCATAACAACAAAGGTTGTCATTTTTGAAAAGAGACGGTCTCGGTCCGAACTGGTCGACTCCGGTGCATTCTTTAAACCTCACAGATTTAAAACAGGACCAAAAGCCTCGAATCAGATGATTCAGGGCTTTGGATTGTGGGTCGACTCAAACATTTGCAGGACAAACACTGAGATAAACTGTAATGTGTTGCTGTCCATGTTTGGTGTCAAAACATTCCTCTACATGCCTCATGTTAAAACTGAATTATTTGGCTGTTTATTTGAAAGCTATATACAAAAAACAAAAACACTGAGACGCCAACCAGTCTGTGTCGAGGCTCCATGTCATAAAACAAGCAGTTAACCCGTTTATTCCACAACACAGGATCTTCTTCCTTTTAATGTTTTTTTTATTACCAGACACATCTGACTAATAGGTGGTTCGGAGGTTCTCAGTGATGCATTCAGGGACGCTCGGATTCCTGACGTGTGATAAGAAACCAAACCGAGGGGACGTTCACAAACTCAAGTGACAACTAATCGTGACAAACAAAAAAGTCCCATTCACATCATGACTTATTATTATTATCATTTTTTATTTCTTTTTTGTTATCGTTTTATTTGTTCTAAATTGTCAAACGTTCATTAAGAGACTTTGGAGCTGGAAGGTTCAATCCAAAATGTCTCATCCTCTACTGACAGATAAACGAACATAAATGCAGGGCGGTCGGGCAGAGAAAGAGACGCAGCAGATCATCCTGGCGCTCAGAGCGGCGGTAGCTCTACATCTGCTGCTCTACATCTGCTGCTCTACATCTGCTGCTGCCCTCCGCCACAACCACGGTGCAACCACATGACAAGCTGCACTACCCAAACTGTACATGCCGTAGCGTTCGTGTACACGACAGCATAATGGGTGTCTTGAACGTCCCGTTACTGTTTTCGGGTCTGGTGTAGAGTTTTTATGAAATCTCTGATCGTGCACTTAAAAAAAAAAAAATAAATAAAATAAAGATGGCAGCTAAATACAAGAAATGAGTGTGGAAATGACTCGGCGCTGGTGCAGGTTTTCCGTCAGTGCAGCAGGATGTTTTTACTTGACAAGAAGCCTTGTTTCCGGTTTTGATCCGGGAGACATTTAAGGGCCTGGAAAAAGAGAAAAACAGAACTGCTGCAGCGCAGTAACGAGTGAAACACACTGAAAATAGAGCAAATAATTCTTAATTTTAGGCCTTTAAAAATGAATACCTGCGAGCATGTAAAGTAAAAAATAAAAAAAATAAAATAAAAATAATTAAATTAGGATAAAATGAAATGGGAAAATTAAATTAAATAATTAAAAAAATATAAATATAGATAAATAAATAAATAGAACAGTAATAAAAGAAAAGAAATTTAAATAAATTTAAAAAAATGATTAAAAAAATACCTTTCTGCATGGACAGGTATTTCACTACAATTAAATAATTTTAAACTTGAAATTAGTGTTTATTTCTTTTATATTATCTTGTGTTTTTGCAGCACAGTAACTAGAAAATAAACTCATTTTAATTTATTTTTTTTTATTTTATTAACAGAATGTTGCTTCGTGTTAAAGTGTGGTTACGCAAGATTTCTTTTATAGTGAAACGGAAAGATAAAAACACCACTTTACTAAATTTAAAAGTTTAATTAAGTCTAATTAAGACATAAAAGACACATTCATGGTAATTTTAAGAGTTTAAACTGTGGGCTTGATAAGTAAATGACATTTAAAGGAAGTCAAACAGTCTCATATTTCACGACCGAAGGTTTCAAATCTTCGCAGGAACAGAAGGATTTGCAGCGTCTGTTTTTACTTCGACTCACCGGGTTGATGAAGGTGAAAATATCAACCGTCATCCTGTAAACTGTTAGAGCTCCACCAAAGTCCGTTACTGGACACAAACCCAAAGTAAATTAGTTTAAAACCTCGTGACCTGAAGAGGCGACGCCTTCATTAAAGCTGAAGACGAGTAAACAATCCTCATGCTTCCGAGGAACCGCTGGTCTCTTCTGCTGATGCAGTTGTTTGCACATTGTTTTCAGAAATATTGCAGTTTTTTAATAGTGTGATTAAAGCCCATTATAACCAGTCCTATAATGCTGCTTTCCTCTTCTGCACAGAACGGCTTTGCTGTGGTCAGACCACCAGGGCATCACGCAGACCCCACCAGCCCCATGTAAGTTGTTGCACGTTGTTGCAAGTTGGATGCACGTGCTCGGTCCGACCGCAGCCAGCAGCAGCTTTTCTCCGAAGGATGTCTATGAAATGCCAGAGATGAATAATTTCTGTGCATGTTGTGTATGTTTTTTGTTTTTTTTTTTTTTCATTTGTGCTTGGACGTCTCTGGATAATTCGCCACAGCTCTCTCCGTTTAATATTTCTGACCTGCTAGTTCTTCCTCTGCAAACGTCCAAAGTATTTCCACATTTTTTTTTTTTTTAAAAAACCGGTCAGTAAACTAAATCCGAATTGAAGTAGCTGCAAGCGGCGATCGTCGTTTTCCGAGCGAGCAGCCACCTCGCCTCACCAGCTACAATCCTCCGTGGATGAAATTTGACCACGTTTGTCAGACATTGATGGAATATCAGATCGATCAACTGAGTTTGAAATCTGTAACTTGTAGATCAGGAAATAACGGCCCTGGAGCCAGGTTGCTAACCTGCTAACCCCCCAGGGTCTGGGCCTCCTTAAACGAAGGCTAAACAGCATAAAGATGAAATCTAATAAAACTAGAAAAGCACTCGGAGAGCGCAGACCTCCGCCAAGTGCAACAGTTCCCCCATATAGCGATTTACAGATTGGGATCGAATCTGCGCTCTGAATCAGATCCAGATCAGCCTTTGAAATTTGATAGAGGTTTCCATTGTCAATCCCTGAGTCAAATTTCGTGAGTTTTCGGCAATAATTAACGGAGATATTGAGAAACAAAAATTTCGGCCCCCGTTGGCCGCAATGTTATTGAAAATTTGAAAGTGATCCAGAATCCAGGATTTCTTCCGGATCACACCAAAATGAAATCAGTTCTTCCTTTTCACATTTCTGACAACTCCTAAAAAAAATTTCATCAAAATCCATCCATAACTTTTTAAGTTATCTTGTACAGAGACAAAAAGACAGATAAACGCCGGCAAAAACAAAACCTCCTTGGCGGAGGGTAACAAACGTCACATTCTCCAGGCTGTTGAGAACAGACCAGGAGAGAGCGTCAACCACGTTTTAACTGGACTGAAAACTTTCCCTGCCAGACTCAGGTCAGTGATTTGGTGGTTTTGATGGCAAAACCAGAACTAAAATGCTTTAAAAAAGAAAACGTACTGAACTCAGCGAGAGTTTGGCGACGTTCAAGAAGTGCATCGGCGCGTTACAAAGCTACCAACCACAAGCTGCTCCAAAGGCTTGAAAAACAAAGAAATGTCCTCATTGACGTTTCTACCTGCCGCTGTTTTGTGACTTCTGTCTTTCTCGTTATCTTTGAATTTAAGGGGTTTCTGCTACTTCAACTCTGTTGCCATAGCAGCCAAGCAGCTGCAGCACAAGCTCAGCGTCAGCAAGATCCTCATTGTTGACTGGGTAAGACGTCTCCGTTATCTCCGTGAGATCTAAAGACACGGGTGAATCTCACTTGGGAATTCGTCTCCTTTGAAACGACTGATCATTTTTCCCCTCTGATTAGGACGTCCACCACGGTAACGGCACCCAGGAGGTGTTTTACAGCGACCCCAGCGTTCTCTACATCTCGCTCCACCGCTACGACGATGGAAACTTCTTCCCCGGCAGCGGGTCGCCAGCCGAGGTGGGTCTCCTCAAAACCGCGCCGCCTCGTTTCTGACGCTTCAGCGCCACGTTGGCTCTAACAACATCGTTTGGGTTTAGGTCGGGTCCGGCGCCGGCAAGGGCTTCAACGTGAATGTGGCGTGGACGGGAGGACTGGACCCGCCCATGGGAGATGCCGAGTACCTTGCTGCCTTCAGGTAAAAGCAACGCCTGCTCTGTTTCAGCTGAGATGACAGAGACGCAGTTTCAGCTTAGTTGAGAACACCGCAATGACTTGTTCTCCTTTGTTCCCTCTGAAGGTGATCATATCACTGAACTTACTGATGTGATGATGTCAGGTGGAAGATAAGACTCCTGACGTCTAAGTAGAAAACATGGATGAAAGCTTTGCTAGGTCGTCCTCAGACCAGCCTTTTATCGTTGCTTCCAGTCATCCCGATTCTCCAGACATCTAGCCAGTTCGTTGGTGCTCTGGGCTGCTGCATCCTTCTTGAGTAATGTCCACGTATGTTAGTGTGGGACGTTCTCTAGATCGATGGTGTTGGTTCCCACAGCACCAGCTTACTGGCTGGCAGCTGTGGATGCCCACGGCAATGCTCCGCTAGTCCCATTCTTGACGCTCACCCTTGGTATTCCCTCGTACAGGATTTTGTTGGTTACATGCGTACTCTTGCTGATGTTAACAGTATCCTAGTGTAGCACCCGTCCAGAGACTTCTCTAGGGTTGAATTCAGGGTCCAGCATTCACTGCCATAGAGGAGAATGGACTTTACTGTTGCGTAGAAGAAGCTGAGTTTGATTTGTCGGGGGAGGTTGGACTTCCATACACTGGTCGTGCCATTCAGAACCCTCCATGCAAGTGCCTTCCTCAGCTTTAGATCTTGCTCAGTTGAGTTGACCCATGAGTCCAGGTATTTGAAGTCCTCGACTTCTTTCAGCACAGCTTCTCCTGATGTTATCAGAGGTTGATGAAACCTCACAGCCAGCAGTTCAGTGTCCAGATGCAGAGACGCTCCTTCACAGTAACGGTTGCGATCAAGCACCGCCGTCCCTCCTCCTTTCCGTCTCGCTGCTCCGTTCGCGGCCTCCGTCCTCCTCATACGGGTAGAGAGGCTGCCCAAGTCCAAAATACGTTCCTCCAGGCGAGTCTCTGCTAAACGTCTGATTTCCGACAGTCCTAATTTGTCTTCATCCAAGTTGAGAGCTCCTTCCATTTCTGTGCCAGTGATCTCACACTCTCCATGACAAGTCGGGATGGAAACTGTTCTGACTTTCTCCTCCTTGATCTCTGCTTTGCGGACCGCTCAAATTCCTCAACGCCGCCCCCTCTCAGTCCATCTGGGTCCGGGATCTGAGCGCTGCTCGTGCTTTAAAAAGCTCAGCCGGCCGCTCTCACATTGTCTTGGTTACGTGTCACAGCACATACCGAGAAAGTGCCAGAATAATCGGCTGATACCGCTTAAGCATCACGCAAATGTAGGAATAAATAAATGAATAAATAAAGAACTGGTGTGCTAATGGGGTAAAAAAGAAGAAAGGCGAACTTTTTCTCTCAAGTTGGTAGTTTTTTCAGGCATGTTTGTAAGACGCTTAAAGTAGCACAGAGATGCAGCATAAAAGCACCTTTTTTACGTGTTGTTGGACCTTTTGGTACCCCCTCCTCTTTGAAACTGCTGTTACAGTCTTTCACAACCTAATTAGGAGGTACAGGTAAAGTTGGGTGGAGATAAAGATAAGGCTACTCTGATCTGGGTCTGTGATGTCACAGAACCCTCTGAACCTCTCAGGAGATGACATTTGCAGACTGAGGCAGCGCCAAACACAGAAGTAGATCTGTGTTAAGTTAACGTTTTTGAGTTGGACGTCATTTCAAACACTCAGATTGATGTTCACAATATGTCTCCTTTAAAGGAAGAGCTGTGGTGATGGCACATATCATCTCGTACTCATTTTTCAAGATTTTCTCCTTAATGTCTCATGCGGTGCTTCCACAACACGTTCTACCCATTATTCGCTCTCGGTTGGTGTATATAAAACACGATCTACGAAGCGTGGAGTCGGAAAACTTCTGCTCGGGTTTATAGGAAATGAGCAAAAGTGAATCCATTTCATATTTCAAAAAGCTTTTGAAGTCGGTCCAGCTTGTTTTGAAAGCAGGTTTCAATTCACGTCCAGGGCATGAAGTAACGGGCCGAAAACGCTCATTTTCTTACTTAGGTCATTGTCCCAGTCGTGTCGGTTCCACCTGGGGCGAAGCTTTTTTTTTTTTTTTTTTATTGATCAGTATAAGGACAGCCAGCGGAACCGTAATTACAAAAATGTTCACATTTCCTTTGAGCCTAGCCACAACAAACACACTTAATCGGATCGGAGGCTCAGCTCTACGCTGCCTCTGACGTACTTCTTGCGTAATTAATAATCCTTGTCATTTGGAGAGCATGTGTCTGGCGCTCCCTGCTTCCAATAACTTCAGATGTTTTTACAGTAAACGCTCTCCAGGTCCTGTGTTTGACAGATTGCGGACTGTTACTTCCTGCCGGTGGGTTGGATAATTGTCATTGGTGGGTGTTTAGCACCAATAAAGTTTCAGTCGTGTGGGCTTTTTGGTCGTCTGGCGCATCAAACCCTGAGGAAACTGCAGCAACCGCATGGTTACTGGAAAAAGGGGCGCAGTGGAGAGGTCACAGACTGGAGAGGGTGGGAGGGACTGTGCACACATGCATCCGTTTGTTTATACACACTACAAACATGCATGTTCAAACGTCTTCACAGACTTCCATAACCGATGGGTCATAAGCTGCAAAACAGCTGCATCTTTAGTGATGATGTGCCTGAGCGGTTTGTTGTTATCCTTGATTTTTTTCTTCACATAATAGTTTTTAGAAAAGTGATTTTTGAGCATAACGCAGATCCTCTGCTCTCTCTGGACCGATTCTTTGCGGCGTGACTCGAACCTCTGACCTCTCCGTGGGGCAGACCGACAGGAAAGACGGGCAGATCTCCCTGCGATGATAGTTTGGAGCAGGAGGGTGTATGCGGGGGTGCACCCACTGCCCAGTGTTTTTGAGAAGAACCAGACCATCTCCCAGACGGTCGGGCTGAATCTGGGTAATTCTCGTAGCTCAGTTACCCCACATGGCAAAGGATGTTAAGCTCAAATCTGGCCTTTGTTTACAATTTGCTTTGGACCTCATTCAGCTTTGACTGAGAACATTGACTCAAGATGAGCGCGGCTCCCTAAACTCAGCCACATGTCCCCCAAACATGACTTATTTCTCCATTTTATTTGAGGCTCTGGGTCACTCCTGGCTCTCACAATAATCGCCACGTTCCACGTCAAAAACCAGGTTATGAAATTTGGGCCACACGTGGCTCGTACGACACATGACCACACAGCACTTTCCAGCGCCCTCCCAGAGAGCCAACATTTTTGGGGCCAATCCGGGCTCTGTGATGGTGGGGTATGGTTGCTGGTCAGCCGTGGAGGGAGAGGTGGAGCAGTGGCTCAGGGAACAGTGTCTGGGACAGACCGGTTGACACATCAGAAGGTTGTGCTGCTGCGGGCAAGTGTTTCTTTTGTAATAAAACATACCATTATCTATTCACTGCTATGGCTGTAGCGATACACTAATCTCGCAATACGATACGATACACGATATTCGGCTCACGATACAATTTATATCGATACATTTACATCATTTTCCGAAAGA
>JAGFBZ010002333.1:330000-382815 GCA_018398805.1 Hirundichthys speculiger
AGGTGAGATGAAAAGTAAAATTCCATCCCTTTCCTTGAGAGCATATCTTTGAATGTCTGAAGTTCGTAACAAAATCAAAAACTCCAACAAACTGCAGTACGGTTGCTTCACTTGGGGCCAAGATGTCCCTCATAAGCCGTTTCTACCGAAGCAGTTCCAGTGCCTAACTTAGATCCAGTTCTTCGTTTTTTTTTTGTTTAGTTTTTTAACATCCAGCTGTGAGGAAAGCTTAGATTGGCCCCATCAGAGCTGAGGGGTCGGGATCACTGTGACCAACCAAAAACGTTGTGGTCGGTCACAATAATCCCTTCATCGAAGCTGGTTTTGAGAGAAAACAAGATAAGCATCTGTCGTGCGCTGCAGCCCTCTGCAGATGTTTAGATTACATTAAAACGACGTAACTCTGATGCATCCAGGACGCTGTGACATCACAGATGTGACATCACATGTCAGAGTTTTTGGTATTTTGGCCAAAGCGTGTCTGCCATGTCATTAGGACCTCAGGAAATCGTGTTTACTTGGGGGGAAAAGGGCCAGATGTGTCTTAACTTTTTATGAAACCTCTCTCTTGCGTGAACAGACAAACATTTCCACGTGGCAGAACAACTGTCTCTTCTGTATGGAGCCCCGTTTGGGTCATAATTCAATGAATAAATGAGTGTATTATTATGAAATACAGGCGTTTATTATTATGAAATACATGTTAATTATTATGAAATATTTCCCATTATTATGATAATGGTTTCGTTTTTCATAAGAATGATTTCTGTGTCAATCACAGCAGAGAGGGCGGAGCCATTTATGTGATTGGCCGCTCTTTCATTCAGGCATAAGCAACAGAGCAGTGAATATCAATTGTGGGCGAGAGGTCGATGTATATACTCCAGGTTTCCCGTAGCTCAGTCCAAGCTGCCATAGCTACAATCGGACTAGGAGCGCACCTTGATGACGTCACGGCCCGCTGCTAACGGGACCTCACGGCCAAAACTAGCCAATGTCAGAGCGTAGAATGGAGAAGGATCAGCCAATGAGCGAGCAGGTCAACCACTGGTCCCGCCCACTGGCAAAATGTCATTATTATGTAAAAGCTCATTCTTAGATTAAAAAAGCCATTCTGAAATAAACTATTATGCATTAAACTAAGATTAAATAATAATAAAATATATATTTCATAATATTTACATTTTTTCATAATAATGGGAAATATTTCATAATAATACACATATATTTCATAATAATGGGAAACGTTTCATAATAAAGGGTACGTATTTCATAATAATATAATAATAGACTCATTTATTAATTGAATTATGACCCAAACGGGGCTCCATACTTCTGCAACCAAGTGAACATATTTTGTTATTCTTTCACCGTAATAACTTCTACTAAGCCACCTAAGTGTATTTCTCGTTGAAGCCAGGTGATCGCAGTAAAAGTGCACGAGAGCAGCCGCTGCGCTGCAAAGCGCGGCAGACATTTAATTTCCATCAGTAGCGAGCAGGGAAAATGAAATTACACACTTGCTTATTTCTTTTGCATTAACCTAGAAAAGCCACAGGAGCCGTCTCTCCCCAGTCTTTGAAGTCACCGTGGTGTGTGTGTGTGTGTGTGTGTGTGTGTGTGTGTCTGCAGGTCTGTGGTGATGCCCGTAGCCCAGGAGTTCTCCCCAGATGTCGTCCTGGTGTCGGCGGGGTTTGATGCTGCTGAGGGAAACCCCGCTCCCCTGGGAGGGTACAAGGTCTCTGCCAAATGTAAGCACAGTTCTCCATCACGGACTATGAGACCTCAAGGTCTTGTTTTTTCTTTTTTTTGTTGTTGTTTTTAGCCAGAAATACTATCAAGAGCTTAACTTTGTGGCCCTTTGGATATATTAATAGACTGTGGAGCTCAGATCAAGCGTGGACCAAAGAGGAGGATGATGCCCTCTACTGCGCCTGGCTTCATCACTCTAACCTTAATGATAGTAATTAGAGGCTGTTGGGGACTCGAAATGTAAAAATATACATTTGGTTTTCACAGTATATTAACACTCTTTGCAGTATATCAGTGGTTCTCAAACCTTTTTTTTTGCCCCCCCTTTTAGAGTTAAGAAAGACTTCCTGGCTCCCCACCCCGACAAAGACCTTAATATCGTGACCCCCCAGGCTTGTGCACGTCCTGCTTCATGTTAATGTTTCTGTGTGTGTGCATGTCGCAGGTTTTGGTTTCCTGACCCGCCAGCTGATGTCTCTCGCTGGTGGCCGCCTGATTCTGGCCCTTGAGGGAGGTCACGACCTCACTGCTATCTGTGATGCATCCGAAGCCTGCGTCAGTGCACTCCTGGGAATACAGGTAAGGCATGATGGGTAATGGAGTTCTTCTTTTGGGTGTTCATTCGGGGGTTACCTCATACCTGTCAGGTATCCCGTTTTGTCCGGGAAAGTCCCGTGTTTTACTCTTCTCTCCCGCCGTCCTCCCGTATTAGTATTTTTCTCGTAAGTCTCCCGTATTTTAACCTGCGTTATTAAAAAAATAAAAAAAAAACCGCATCGGGCGGAGTAAAAAAAAAAACAAAAGAAAACATTCCCAATCTGAGATCTGTCACTTGCCTCGTGATAAATGCCACAGCTGTAACCCGCTACAGGTACTGTAGGTGGTAGATGTCGCGACGCTAGTGTGTGACAACACGAGAAGCAAAAAAAAACCAAAAAAAAAACAGATTGTTACAGAGAATAGGATTGAGCTCTTTTCTCATGTAAAAGAAACTACTCTGGACCAGTCCACAAATACACTCCTTCCTAAACAGTAAAGAATGCAAAGTCTGCAACAAATGAGTACAACAAGTCATTAAAAGAGTAAACACATTATGTCAACGTGACTTTATGCACAGCTGCACTACTTCCTAAACTTCAGCCAGCTGCTTTGTTTCCTGAGTGCCATTAATTAACAAACTGATTAATCCAGGTGTGTCTGACCTCACAGGAATGGTCAGACACACCTGGATTGATCAGTTTGTCCAATAATGGCACACAGGAAACAAAAGAGCCGGCTGAAGTTTAGGAAGTAGTGCAGCTGTGATTTTAGCTTTTTTTGTACACCAAAAATGTAAGAGATACTGGAGCTTGGTTGGGATGGTGGGACTGCTCAAATCAAAACTTGACAGGTATGGGTTACCTGTTTAGAGAGAAGGTGAGGAGGCGCTGAAAAGCCCTGCACCAGAAGTAGCGAATAGAGCAGTAATGGTTTACCCCACTTTTACCATTCACAGATGAAAATGATAAACAGATAAGGATTGAAACATGGAAACAGTTATGGAAGACAATGTTTGGACTAAAAGAGGATGTTCTTTCTACTCGGCTGTATCCCTGTCTTGTAGGATCCAATGCCGGAAGAAGTCTTGCTTCAGAAGCCCAATGCCAACGCAGTCCGTTCCCTCCAGACTGTCATACAGATACAGAGTAAGCAGCGCTAATACTTCAGCTTTTCACGTAATCCACCTCGATCCTTTTCTTCCTATCCGCCTTGCTCTTGCTGTTGTGATTAATACTTGACCCCGAGACATGGGAGATCGAGATCCGGAACAGGCGTTTCCTTTCGCGTAACACGTGTTCGTGTGCTGCAGGTCAGTACTGGAAGAATGTGAAGGCCGGCGGCGGAGCGGTGGCGCTGTCGTACCTGGCCGCTCAGAGCAGGGACTGCGAGGAAACGGACGCCGTCAACGCTCTGGCCTCGCTGTCCGTGGGAGTCATGTCCGGCAAGAGGTGGGGAACTGATGCGCGTGAACAGTCAAACACAGGCGAGACGCCCCCAAAACTACAGCTTTGTAACGACGCCGTCTCTGTTGTTGCTGCTTTCTTTCAGCCTCTCCGATGAGCCAATGGAGGACGACAGTGACCCCATGTAGGAGAGTCCAACCAATCACCTCGCCTCGCCTCACAGAACTCACTTTCAGGAAGCGCGCCCCCGTATGCAGCCCCGGATGAACACGAGGGGTTGGGGGGGTGGGGGTGCGCTTTCGTGATGCCACTGAGCCCCACCTGTTTCTTAACACACACACGGACACGCAATGCTGAACCTGCTGCCGTGAGCGCCGACACGCTGGTAACTTAACTCGGCCGAGACCGGCGGCAGCGCCTGCAGCTGAGAAAACCTCGAGGAAACCTCACAAAAGAGCAATACGACAGACTTTTTAACGTCCCCACCCCCCCGGGCGACGCCAGGGCCGCCGCCCCGCGATGCACGAACCCGCGGAGTCGGGCTCCGATCCGCCTCGAAGCGCCGCGTACCGGCGGCCAACCTGTTGCCTTAACTTCGCCTTACCTTAAAGACCGACGTCACGTTTCAGGGGGACGACGGATTCTTTCACTTTCTACCACGTTGCTTGACATATCAGAGTCAAATGTTGACCAAACAGGATGCAAAAAAAAAAGACGACGCTGAATGAACCCACTGTTTGACGTCGGGACAAAACGTCCTTGCGTACGCTGGATGGATGGGATGCAATAATATCACCAGGAAGAAGTGGCCACGGCTCGAGGAAAGACAGACGTTGCCTGTTTTGACGACGTCATTACATGCAGTTTAACCACTAGAAGAAGACGGCAATGAACTCGAAGAAAAGAGAGAAAATGAAGACACAAAATAGACAACTGTGGTTTAATATAAACAAAGAAAGGACAATTGTCCTTTGATGTTTTATTGCACTGTTCATTCCAAAATGTGAACCATAAGAAATTCCAAAGCTCTGGGATAAGACAATTCCTCTTTGTTGTTTATTTAATAGTTTTTTTTGTTTGTTTTTTTTTTGGAAGGTTTGGGTGAAATGGTGTTTGCTCTGTTTTTCCCAGTCTTCGTCTGAGACGTCTTACTCGCTCCTTATAAACACGGGCCGAAATACTGTTAAGATGTATTTCCTCAGAGTTAAATCTGAAAAGTAGTCTAGAAAGGTCAAGATTACTTTTCACTGCTGTCCAGTGTCTTATTTTGTCATTCATACTCGTATAAAAACATACACATACATGTACAAAGCAAAAAAAAAAAAAAAAAAAGAACTATTATTGTACCACTAGTATTGAATACTGTATATAAATGTTTATAGTTGAGACTAAAGGAGTGTTCATTCCACCCTGGCACCACTGAGGACCATTGTATTGTTCGATATTAGCAATACTGTTAATGCACTTAAAGGACATCACCCAAAGACATCTGCCTTAAAACAGCCTGCTCTCCACGATGGGGACTGTTTCGAAGCAGCACAAGAGCAGGTATGGACACTTTGAGACAACCGTCAAACCTGTGGATGTAGGTGAACTTCAAATATGCAGTCTTTTGTATTCTGTTGTCTTATGAGTACAATGACCTGTTAGGGTCTGAATGTTTTCTTTGTTGTCTTTTAAAAAAAGAAGAAGAAAAAAGACGAGTTGCATTCAAACTGAGAAAACCGATGCGTTTGGTTTCGTGTGTTGGAGAAAAGCTGTCAGAGTTGTTTTTCTCAGATTTTTTTTTTTTTTTCTCGCTATAACGACTCTTGCAACAACCGTGCTGCAGTTGGTCATCCATATTTGCGATAGAGGTCATGTTGTTAGCCTGGCCAGCCTTGACCATTCCCATCGTAAAAATTCTCTCTGTCCCTATTATTCACGGCGGTTTCCAGCCCACATGAATCAATGGCACCAACGTTGGGTGGGTTTTATCCGATGTCTCCGACAGGAGCCTCCAGGAGCCTCTGCTCAGGACGGCCAACACAGCACACACTTGGTTTCCCTGGTTGTATACTTAACGCATGGCGTCTAGAGGTCGTGTCCTCTGCCTCCGTTGGTACCGTCTCCTAGAAATCAGAGTTGAATCCGGAGGGACCAGACTAATTCTTGGTGTCAAACAGGAAAAGAATTAGCATGGCTGTCCAGGCTAACTGCCGCCTCTGCAGTCCAAACACAAGTTAAAAATGTTAAGATTGTGTTTGTCATCTTTGTTAGTTTGGCAGAGGATTTGTCTGTAGCAAGGTAGAGCTTGTCATCGTCTTGGGTTTTGTTCATACGATGCTTGACCTGTTCGGACTTTCCTAATGAGGCGCGCTAATGTTTCTTACCTAACGGGTGCAGTCTAATTCCTGGGCAAGGAAAACATACAAACTTCTAAGTGTAGGCTTCTAAATAACAGAACATAGACACTAAACTCCAATCTAAACTTCTTAAATTGACTAATTATTTTCTCCTTGTATGGCTTTGTCTGGGAAATTCTACTCACTTGGGATTTTAATTATTATTTTTTTTTTTTCTGTGATTTGACTGATTGTAGCAGCTCTTATTGTTACAGATTTGACAGAGAGAGAGAATATGACAGGCTGAAGGAAGTATTATCACTTTACCATTCAGGTAGGAAACTGTATGAGCATTTGTTTTACTTTGACATGGGCCTCGTCTGGCCAACAGAAGGCCTCAGAGCTTTTATCTTTAAGGACCAGAAGGACCGCGACGTAACTGGTCCGTCCCAGTAGGAGCTCATGAGAAACTGTCGTAGGTGTTCTCTACTGACTGAAACTGCGATGTCAATCTCGTAGGACTTTGTGCATATTATTATTCCTAGCGGAAGGTGTCGGCATTGACATAAAGTGCTGTCTGTGGCGCACGCTGGTGTCTATGAAGTAAACGTCGTCTCGTGCGTCACCTGTGACTGACGACTGAGCGCGCTCCGGCGCGTTTGCACGAGTGTTGACGCGTCTTTGTGTCCGTCTGAAACTGTAAATGACCTTTTTGTATTATATTCCCGGTGGCCGTTTCCTGAGGCTCACGTAGAGGCCAGTACTGCCTCAGCTCTTAATTCCCTTTATTACTGATATCATTTGTACCTTCTTAAAGAAAGACACTGTAAATAGAAACTTCCAGACCAAAATACACGTCACACGTGTGCCTTGATGCATTCAGTAGCAGGTGTATTGGTAATTCTCTATTAACTGGAGTAACATGACATTCACGACTTTTATTCTGTTCTTCCTCCCTTACTTGTATTTTTCCTTCATATTTCTCGCCATGTGTATGTATAGAAAGATTGTCTATTTTATACTTTTTGTCTTCTTGATTAAAAAATATTTCCACTATGAGCCCATTTTTGTGTTTTTGTGCCATCATCACAATATCAAGGTTGTAATCGTTCTTTATTCTCACCAAAAATTAACTCATTTTAGAAATCAGTGAATTACTTGTAATAAAAAACACCACCTTATTTTCCCTTCTGGTTGTTGACAGGACTGTTAAGCAATTCTAATTAAAACAATTACTTTTAATAAATAATTCCTCATGAGCGTGTCCTCACAGAAAAGTAGGAAAAAGGTGATACAAAATAAAAATAATTGTGTATTTTTTTGGTAATAAATTGAGAAGATTAATTGAGATCTGTAAGTTTAATTTTCTCATTTTATTAATCAGTAATGTCTCACTTTATTTCTTTATTTTTGATTAGTCTTGTGTAAATGACAATCATTCTGTTCGCTGGACTAAATTAACTTGCTGATCACTTCCAGCTCATTAGTCACTTTTAATCAGTATAAACAGCATAATGCCAGACCAAAAAAAAATAAAAAATACAACTGCATTCTTTGCAAAGCAGCTTTGAACCGTTTGAGTTTGGTACTGAAATGAATCAAAGGCCTGGCGATGTTAACGGGCCTCAGCTGTGACGGCGATCAGTGCAGCTGAGGAGCCCTGATGAAGGAAAGTTACCAGAACTGAACCTGACCAGCAGGTGGAGGCTGTTTAACTTCATCCAAATCACCTGAGGTCAGACTTTAGGTGGGAAAGACAAAAGCAGCAACAAGACAAGTTTTCTGAGCTCACAGGTCCTGAGCAGCAGAGCTGCAAAACCTCAGCCAACATTGTTTTATTGATTTATAATAATGTTTCAGTGCCACACAGTCACACTGATGTTCTCACTGGTGTGTGAGTTCATCTTTTTTTGTTTTTTTTTTTCCACAGACAAAGAGCATGTTGAGCAAAGCATCTCTGGTCAGAACTAGAATCTTACATTATATATCAGAATTGATCTGTGTGTCCTCCCTAATCCACAGACACAGACTGAATGGATGTAGATACTGGCTCTGCTAATGTTGCAAGTGGTTAAGTCTTTCACAAGTTACAGGAAAGTGCCAGAACTGCTTAAACTCAGGCTGCGGCTCTGCTGGAACGTCAGGACAGCGGGCTTCATGGTCCGGACGGGCGAGGTGTTCGCAAACAGGCCACGTGATGGATGAAACTCTGGTAGATGTAGTCTGAGACCAAAAAAAAATCCTGCTTTAGCAACGTCACCAGATGCAACTGTGCAAACCTGACTGGAATCACATCTTATTATTTTAAGCCATTCAGACTGTCAAAAAAAAAAAAAAAAAAATATGAATGCATATGTAGATCTGCTAAAAAACGGATTTGGGCTGGTAGCAGCCTTTGAACCTCAGGAATATCTTTGACGAAGAGCAAATTGAGCACGATGGAAATTAAGTCATAGGATGAATTTAAAAAAATCACATTTATTCCTAGCAACCGTTCAGGATAAATTGTGGTTGGTTGAAAGTGGTGGAAAAACAACTAATTCACTCTTTTGTACATTGTGGGTACATTACTTTGATGTCACTTGACACTGTTTGGTGAAACTTTAAAGGGAATTATTTTTTGCTGTCTCACTCCTCTGATGTGTATTATTTTCTTTGTATCAGAAGAACTGATAAATTATAAACCTCTAAACCAGTCATACCAGTAGAGCTGCAACGGCTGGTTGAGGAATTCATCGAACATTACAAAGCTCGTGTTTCAAATCCCACCTGGGTCTTTCAGGGTGGCGTTTGCATGATCTATCCGGGACAGATCTGGGAACTGTCGTTTTCTCCCCCAGTCCAACAACTTGCACTTCAGGCTGATCGGAGATCCTAAATTGCCCGTAGGATTGAGTTTGAGTCTGTATGTGGCCCTGCGATGGATGGGGGATCCTGAAGAGAGCCGGGGCCCTGAATAGGAAGAAGTGGGAATAGATGGATGGATGGATGGATGATTGTTTTCAAGCAAACACAACCCAAATTTAAAGACAACATGATGGTCCATTTCTGTTTTGCACCGGTATATACGGTGTTTCTTTCCACAGGAAAGATAATCAGCAAAATGTGATTGATTTCATATAAAATTGATCCATCATCGTCACAAAATACAACAGGTCATAATACTGGAAAAGAAAGTTCATCATTCACTGTGCGTTCATTTAAACTCTCTTTAGTACGGGGTTGGTACGGGTGTTTGAAAACCTTTAACGTTGTGTTTTCAAGGTTTAGAAAGTGCTTAAATTTTGGATAACACTCTTTTTTTTGCTCTTTCCTTTACAAAAAATATAGATCCTAGTTTGCTTGTTGGATGGAGAAATTAAATAGTTTAAGAAGCCTAAAATTACAGTCGTTCCACCCGAGCTTTGCACCCGGATGTCCACGATCTGCCGGTCTGGTTTTACTGCCTCACCAAAGACGGTCTGAGAAAGACTGTTGGCTGGAAAACAGCAAATATGATGAAGAAGACTCCTGCAGCGTCTGCCAAAAGGACGCAGATGTTTTCACATCGGAGTAGAGATGTTTCAAGGTGGAAACTCTGCTGTAATGGCTGATGCTTTCTGCCAGCAGGTGAATCCTCCGGACAGATGACTGAGAGGAAATATGTGAGACGTGCTGGGTTTCCATGTCGATAATGACACGGTCATTTATGAAATACGCAGAGAATAAAGTCAACATGATAATGGCAGGAACGTTGATAATTTACTGCTGCTGAACACCATAGCAGACATCCGTCTGGCGAAATAAAAAGCTTGATTTTTACTTGATGTTTTCATGGGTAGTCTGGAGTTTTTCAGTCTTCACCTCCTTTGGTTCGGTTATTCAGGAACACCCGCGAATCCGAACACTGGTGTCTATCAAAGGTATTTATTCCAACTTTAGCACCGTTTTCCGCGGGTGTGCACTGGATCCACATGACGAGATGTTTATTTCGCTCAAGTAAACGGAAGAAATAAAACTCTGAAATGCACTCCTTTGATTATTTTCATCAGCGTGGGTTGACAAAGTCAAGTCGTAGTGATCAATCTTTGCATTAATTTAACACTTTAATCCAAAACTGGACAGTCAGCCTGCCATAAAACGGTTTCTGACAGACTCAGATAAACTTGTAAAAATGAAGCTTTATCATCAGGTGTTTAGTTTTACTCGTACTTCAGCCACAGCTGCAGTAAAATGTTGGAAAAGTTTGAAAATAGACCAAGAAAATTGCCTGAAAAGTGTTTTGAATTTGACCTGCGACGTGTACAAACCCTGTCAGAGGTAATTTAATATTGTTAGACTTTTAGCACGAGTGTTTTACTGCAGTTTAATGTGTTTATACTTTATTTTCCTAATATTTTATCTCATCTCGATGTGTCAATCTCCTGTCGAGTTGTTGTGATACTCAGCAGGAAGCTGCTGCGAAACGGAGCAGATACGTCGAGCTGTAACATCTAATTTAAGTCCAAACAGGCTGTAAATATTCCCGGGCACTTAATTGCACATTAACTTGTTCTTTTCGGAGGCATTAAGTGTTCCTGACTGACCAGGCGAAGGCACACAGACCTCGTTAAAGGGAAAGAAGAAGGAAGGAGGGAGGAAGGGAGACAGTTTAACAAGAGAGACAGGAGACAAAGAGGGTGTGGTGGCTGAGTAAATCGTTGCGGCGTTCATCATCGAGTTCTGCTATTTAAAAGGAAAAAAAATCTTCCAGAAACAAATTAAGTTGTTTTTTTTTTTTTTTTTTTTTTGATTCCCAAATGCTCATGTGGGCTGTATGTAAGAGAGACGACTTTGTGGTGACTTTAAAGCATGTTTGGACAAGACGAGGTACCGGACGTGTCCGTGTGCATCACCAGATTTCAGGAGAAGAAAAGTTATCCAGAGGCAAAAATGTATAAAGTCACACTTTATTCAGCAGCTGAAAAGACAGAAACACAAATATGTTAATGCGTTAACCAGACACAAGCACTTCTAGAGTTCATGGAGCTCGCGGTGGGCACGTTTTTAAATATTCAGCGTTGGAGGTTTCCTGCCACGGACGACATGTCCGCCATCCGTACGGTGCCCCAGAGTGGAGATGAGTCATTTATTATTTGGAGCAAAAAGAAGAAACTCTTAATTACAAGAACATTTATGATTCATTACATCCTCGCAGCCCCTTTGCAGCAGTTCTGCGGCTGCTTTCTTTTTTTTTTTTATTCCCCTCATTGTTGGCTCAGAACTGAATTCTTTTCAAATGTCAAGTGTCTTCTAACATCAGTGAAGTTAAGCCCTCTGAGACCACACTGTGCTGACTCCCCGAAAGAGTTCACGAGTCCCCACCGGAGATGGAAATGTTCGCGGCCTCCCCAGGACGTCCTAATGATAGGCTGCCGGTCTCCAAAAGAAGAAAAATGGTTTGTCATGGATATGTTTTGGAGCCGTGAAGCCTGTCAGCTCCGCTCTTTGGAGTTTTGCTTGTTGAAATGAAAATAAAACCATGCAGGTGATGATTTTCTGTTTTTTGGCATCTTTTCTAGAAGACTCAAAGGAACTTTAATACTGCAAAAAGAGATGTCTAATTTTAAAGTAAACAAGTAAAACATGCACTTTTTCTTTCTTTTTTTTTTTTTTTAAAGAGAGTGGTTGCACGCGCACGGATACACCTCATGCATGTGCGCACATTTGCGAGCATAAATCATCTCTCACCTCCTCCATCACTACCAGTGGTTTATGGGAGCCCAGCGGGGAGCCACATCAGCTCCCCCTTTGATGATGACACGCAAGATTCATGGCTCTTAGGGGCCGTTTGTTTTCATTACGCCTCCTCGTCAGCTCTCTGCGGCTCTATCACCCATTTCTGCAGCACCAAGCAACTTTAGGCCAGAAGGGGAGGAAAATATTTCCAAGAGCGGGGTCTCTCTTTCTTTGCCTTTTTTCTTTTTGGCACCAGAACAAACAAAGGAGCGCGGTAATACAGAGGGAAAAACTTGAGGCGCGGCGATGGCTGCGCTTTCCACTGCTAGCTGGGTTCAGAGGTGATCGGGGATTCATAAAATGACAGAGTCTTTGGAAAATTAGGAGTCAGAAGAGGACAGACAATTCAACCAGATTTGTTTTTTTTTTTTTTTTTTTTCGTTCTCTGCGAGGCTTTACGCGCTAAACACGACTGTTCGCTCGCCGCGCTGGAAATGAAGTCAAATACAAAATAGAACATGACAAGTTTTAAATATGGCCCATCGTATGCGCACCTGCGACGGTACTGATCTCGACTGCAGTGGTTAAAAACGGGGAGCCGGTGGTCTGAGAAAGCTGCTGGGTCAAAGGGCACGAAGAGTCGCCGTGTGGAGGAGAAGTTTAGGACAGAGTGCTTAGTCGTTGGGGTTTATGAGCTGAAGAGCTGTCACTGATGTAAACAGAATACACATTTGCAATACAGAAACTCCTTCAACAACACCAGCTTCAACAACACTATGACTGGAGCCGGCGCGCACCTGTGCACGCTGCTTCGGGCAGAGCAAAACAATGGGATAACAACCTGCGGTATGTCTGAGTTCGTAACGCATGTGGCAACGGCAGAAATGAACATTCGATGCTGCGCAGCTTCCCCGCCACCTGAGCAGAGCTAGTGGCCAGCAGACATGGCCGACCAGGCGCCCTCCATCCTCCAGACAGAGAAGGCGTAGCTCAGTCTCTCGTGGGCCAGGTAGTTGCATCCAGCGAGCTTGCTGTCCATCTCGTCGCTCTGCAGGACCTGGTACAGGAAGTCAATGTACCGGGACGCCAGCTTGAGGGTCTGGATCTTGCTCAGTTTGTCCGAGGGCAGCGTCGGGATGATCTTGCGCAACGAGGCAAAGGCCTCGTTGAGAGACTGCGTCCGCTGGCGCTCTCGGATGTTGGCGATCACCCGCTGAGCGTGCGGGTCCTCGAGGGCGGAGAGCCCCCGGGGCTGTGACCGGGGCCCGGAGAGAGGGACGGGCCCGACGAAGGCGGCCGATGCTGAGGGCTCCTTTTGAGTTTTTTCGGCCCCGCCGGCGTGTAGATCTGAATTTCGTCCCCCGGCTTGGCTTTGTTTTCGTCCGCTGATGTGGTGGTGGTGGTGGTGGTGGGGGTGGCCGTGGTGAGGTGGGCCTCCATGTGTGAGCCCACCTGACGTTTACGCCCGGTGATCCCCGGGGTCGCCACGACGACGGGACAGGTATTAGAAAAAGGTCTTTCCGTCTTCTCCTCGCTGAGGGACACCCCTCCCTCGGGGCGCCCGTCGTTAAACGGCTCTACCTCCCTCATGCCTGGCCACGCTGCTCTTCTGTTTCCCTCCTCTTCACCGGACCGTGTCTCCCCCCCCCGAGTTCCTCCAGTTTCCCCTCAGCGTCTGATCGCCGTCAGGAGCTCCCCCCCTCTGCCGTGAGGCCGTTCGTCTCCATACACCTTCTCAGCGTGCCGCATCCAAAGAAGACTTCAACCGACCCGTCCAAGATCTCTCCCGGTCTCTGCACTGGCAAGACGGACTCCCCCCCCCCACGTCCTGCTCCTGTAGCGGCATGTGAGGCAACAGCAACATGAATCTCACTTTTAAAAAGGGAGGCGACTGTGAAGCTCTCGGCCGCCCTCCCACCCGGCTCGCTGATTGGCCCGGGAGACGTTTTTGGACGGCTGCCGTGAAGACGGCAGGAAGAGTGAGTCCTGGACGATTGGTCTGATCAGAGCGGCGAGGCGGGGGGAAGAGATTTGTCCAACAGCCAACCAGATCTAGCCGTTGTGACGTTTGCTGCTTGTCCCAGAAGTTGCTTAAGTTTATGGGTTCCAGATTTCCCCCCCAAAGCAAGGCCACCACCCTCCCCACCACCCCGCTCACTGAACGCTAATCTATCCTCTTCACAGTTCAGCACCGTCATCGGTTGGCTTTCAAAATAGTTCAATGGAAAAAAAAAAAAAATGGAAAAAAACTCTAAAAGAAGCTCCTCAGTTTTGTTGGTTTGTTTTTTTGATGAAGGATGAACACAGTTTGTCTGCATTTTCTTCCCGTATGTTGTTGTTTTTCTCTTGTTTTTAACAGGTAAAACGACAAGTGGAGGGAAATGAGGTTGGAGATGTGGATCGTTTCTTTCTAATGTTAAAAAAGGCACAAAAAGAAAAAAGAATCCTATAATTAAATGTAAAATAAACAAAATTTATCGAAGGTGTATTGCGAGAATGTTCCCATAAAATAAACCGTGGCCTCCGATGACACGTCACCAGATATCGTTAGAACCAAAACAGAGAGCTCCTCCTTGTGAAACAGCAAAGACAATGTGTTTTATGTTACTGGCAGTGACTTGGCTCAGATTTCTAAGCACGGACCTGGAGGGAGGGAAGAACTGGCATCCAGTCAGTTCTGCTGAACTGAGGTCTAATCACTGCATTAAGGAAAGAATGAGGCCTGTGAATCAGAGGAGGCCTGTGGGACATGTTCATCCACTCAGCTACGTCGAGATGTCTCCCGAGTCCGCCGCGCACACTGCCGCAGCATGGCCCGCAGCCACACCTCCGCAAAATAAAGTCTATTGTTAGTTGTTTTTTTTGTTTTGTTCCAGCGACGAGCAGTCAAAAATGTTTGTCTGGCGCAGCTGGGACACAAAGCTGAAAGATCTGAGGGACTCGTAAACATCTACGGTTCGATCACAGATGCTAAGCAACCATCTGACTTGCTGAGTGTCAAAACGAGCACTTCCTCAACTGACCACTAGGGGCTGGCAGCAGAAATGGGTCAATCTCCATTGACCCCCATGTTAAAATCTCAGCTCAGCCTGGTTTATTAATAATTAGCGTTGGGCAACGATTAAAATTTTTAATCAAGATTAATCGCATTATTTCCCTGATTAATCACGGTTAATCGCATTGTATACGCAAAATCAAATAATGAATTCAAAAGTAGTGTAAAATGCACTTTTATTTTCAATGTTCTGCTGCCATATGAACTAAAGTGCCATAACATTTGTTATTCAAACACTTTTAACATCAGCACTTGTCAGTAACACATATTTGGTGTAAATTTCATCTTAAAAAATGTCAAATAAAATAAGCTTATTGCCACTGCCAGGGTATTAATGTCATCCTGTTTTTATTTAAAAAAAAGTCTACAAACAAAATATAACAAAATGATTGTGGCTCAGCACAATCAGAACATTAAAACAGGTAATTTCTGAGGTAACAGCAGAAACTTTTAACGGGGAGTTCAACTTGTCAGTTGTTACAAATAACCTTGTTTCTGTTGAATCCTCCGTCTGGGAGAACTTTAAAATGAAAATGTCCATGTTAGAGTTCAGTAACTTTACCAATCCATGTATCATTCATTCTTTCCATTTTCAATTGTCAATCAAAAATTTAGAAAGATTAAAAAGTGACATTTTAGTTTTTCATTTTTTTAAATCTAACACACACAAAAAAAAGCCTGTTTTTTTATATTTTAATTTAAGACTTGGATCAAAAATATAAAATTAAAAAATGGCCACAGAACTGAATTTGTTTTATAATGGAGGACTGGACTTTCTGTTGTCGTTACACATCTGTGCCACTAGATGGAGCCGCACTGCAGTAACCAGCTAGAGAACAGCAGGACAGTGAACACATGGAGCAGATCTGATGGAACATGGAGGAATGATGGGAAAGTTTTGTTGCAGTCCAGATTTTTTTTTTTTTTTTTAGACTTTAGACTTTAGAATTGTTAATATTGCTACCTGAGTTGCTACCCAAACTGTAAAGTTCACGGATTTTTACCGTTCTCCATGTCTGTTCTAGCTTTTCCTTATGTTTACTGTTTTCCGGTTCCGCAGCAGCCAGTAACAGACTTTTCAAAACAAAAGCATGTGAGCAACGTCAGTTAACGCGTGATAAAATAAATGTCAGCATTAATAAATTCATGAGTTAACGCGATAATAATGTGTTAACTTGCCCAGCCCTAATAATATTAATAAAAAAAGATTAGATACAGTTATATATGCTTCAGCCGCCTACACCTTTGCTGTCCAGCTATTCCACGCCAACATGGAAGAGTCCAGGCACAGCTGCAGTTAGCTGGTACGCCTAGTTGGGCTGAGGCTGGTCCTGTTGGGTCTGCCCTTCCTCATTTTAGATGTTGGTACCAAAATCACTTCTGAAACCAGGACAGGTTCAGTCAGAATGGGTGGAAGGTGATGTGAGTGTCGTAGGTTAGCATGTGCCAAGCTAAAATAGCGGTAACTGATTCAAGGAAAGCATCTGACTGCCAGTCGTCTGGCCTTTTGTAGTTCCTGCCAGAATGGTGTCAGCTTTATTTCTGAAGAATGAGCTTCAAAACCACTGTTGAGACAAGTACAGGTGACGTTCGAGAAGGTTTGTCCACTTCTCTTTATACAGTCTATAATCGTAACATTACTCTTGTGGGCACCACAGCTCAACACTTGACAGTTTTGACAAATTTTCTGCTGAGTCATGTATCTGAAAAAAGGTGCACATATCAGCTTCAGTGTTTTATCCATTTCTCTGTAAGTTTTGATAAGCGAACACAAAGAGCTTTTCCTTTTTTGAAAAAGCGACGTTTCCAGGTTTTGTTGCAGTGGCAGGTTTCTGTTGCTCCTGATAAATCTCTAGTTTGTTTTTTCCAGATGTGACTCACCTCAGACGATACAAGTTCAGATTGAATTACTCACGAAGGAACACGTACGGCGCTTATACTTACACACGTCTGTTTTTTATAATTCTAATAACGGATTAATATTCACCTCTATAAAAGCCTCTTCACATGAGTTGATTAATTTTAAGAATGTGAAATCTTTCAGTGAAGCAAATTTAAACTGGAAAGTTTGAAGAGAGCGAAGAAAGAATTTAAAAGAAAAAAGAGCTCCAGTGTCCGTGGACTCATTGATACTAACAGAGAATTATCAGAAATATCAGGAAGCCTGAATCAAAACTGGACTCCAGCCGAGTTAACGTTGGAGGATCCACAGACGTGTCTGTGCACAGACTGCAGCTGAACTCCCTTTTCATCTTTTTCCGTCCAAACATCAGATTGCACGGCCTCCGCGTGGGCGGGGGAACACCTGTGATTGATTACAAGTATTTACATATCGCAGCTGCGTCGAAGCCGTTCCACGGTTGCTAAAAATAAATACCTCAGAGCTATAGGAGCGATGGAAAAGGATAACAGGTCTTGATATAAACACACATAAATTGGAGCGGGGAGGAGGCGATCCTGTTCACAATGCTTCATCTTGTATCGGACGCCGCCCCCCCCCCCCCGTCTCTCGTGTGTGTTGGAAAAAGAACACGGGCCCTCGTCTGGTGAAACTGCACGCTCAAATGGGGACGTGGCATAAATATTTATTTCCACAGGGAGAAACTGGAGAAAAAACACATATACAGTCGTGTAAAGTGGAGCGAGCGCCTTCCTCCTCCAATTCAAGAAGCAACGTGTGAAAATCAAAGCGCGCCCTTTCTGCTTCCACGGGAAACGAGAGGCTGGCTGCTTTGAATTAGGCAACCAAGGCAACTTCAGAGAACATCAACACACGGTACGGCACGCTGTCACCATTGTTTTGTTTTTTACATAGCTTAGATAAGTTTTAAAGTTGAATAGCAACCAAGGCGTATCTTTAGCGATGCGTTATCAGCTGACAGAATCAAAGGTCTCGTTACCTGTGGGCCCTGGTTTCACCGCATCTCAGTGAGTCTGGACCACCGAACCGGGACAAACCCTGCTGTGGTGTCTCCTGTAAGTCTCTGAGGAGTGACTTTTTGAATGCCGCCATCTCGACTCTGTCCAGCTTTCTTTGTCCTTGAAGAGCGTCTCACCGTATCCGTCCAGGCGGCTTGGCTTCGTCAGCTCAAAGAGGATCGGGCTTTCAACTGACGGAGCCCGCTGGACAGAGGGTCCCCCAGAAACAAAAGCAAAAAAAAGTTCAAGTTCACAAAGCTCAGTTTATTTGCTCTGACGGGAAGTTGCGTCTCGTTCGGGTCGAGGCGAGTCGTTTCCAGCAGAGGGCAACATAAGTCACACGTGCAGAAATCACGTCTCAGATGCACTTTACTGATACGCTGGCTTGAAGGTGAACGCAGAAGTGTAAGGATCTAAAGCCCCGATCGCACACTTCCCGCTAGCTGCTACCTGCAAATTGCGGGTTTAGGAACCTCCGCTAACCGCTAATGCAATCTTCCGCTACCTAAAGCCACTACCCATTATGCCGATTCCCTTACTCATTTGTAGGTGTGACAATGGCCGTGTCTTTTGCCCTTTCTACAAACTCGGTATCTTGCGATCGCGGGTTTAAGGTTGCGGGTAGCAGGTGGTCTGACCACCCGCAACTCTATCTCGGCCCATACAAGAGCGCGTCCAAATGGCATCAATGCGCGTCCACCTGGTCACATGTGGACGTGCATCAAACGGCTCTACCCCTGGAATTAACTCTTGTATAAAAAGCGTGATTTGGCCTCATTTGAGAAAATGGTAGAAATCGTCTTAAACAGCTTGCTCGCCAGTTAAACCATAGATGACCAGAGTGTGTTTACTGGGAGGACACCGACTATCTGGGACTTTCAGGTAGCCGATAGGAATTGTCTGTGTAGAAATATTTATATGTATATATCAGTGCAGAGGAGGATGAAGAAGGAAGAGCAGGAAGCTCTACTGCAGAGTCCCAGAAGAGCTGCGCATGAGAGCTGCTCTGATCTGGATGAAAAGACGCTCCATAGTGGTTTGCGGGTAGCGCAACCTGCTCTTAAAGGCAATGGCTACTGACGCACTGATTAGTTTAACAGGTGGAACGCCCTAACCACTCCTATGCATAATGTAGCGGATAGCGCAGGTGGGATAGCGGGTTTAGCAAGGTGGAAGATTGCGTTCTTTGCGGGGGAACGCCCCTCCCGCTACCCGCTATTCCTTAATAGCGGCTTTAGCAAATCTGGCGGAAGATCGGGTCCTCAGTCTCGGAGTGACGAACTCCGTCTTCCTGGTGTTTGTCAGCGTTCTCGCTGCAGACTTTTGAACAAGCCGTAGATGTCTGACGCTCCTCCCGAGGAGGCCAGTGAGGAATCAACCTTACATTAAATAAAATCGTGCGTGAGCTTTTCCAAATTCTTTGACGCGATGTTTTTCATTCTGACTGTTTTTAAGATGCCAGAAAGACGACTCGGTTGCAGTTTTAATGTGGACGCTGAAGTAAAGATCTCATCCTGGATCAAGATTCTTCACACGGCCGCTGGTTTTTATTGCCTCGGCGTTGAGCTAATCGCTGGCTGAGAAGAAACGAGCACCTCGTCTCTCAGAAGTGTTTGTTTAGTTTTTGTTTGCTCTGCCTTCCCTTCTCGCCACCCTGAAGACATTTATTCAGCCCCAGAACCGACCGGCGATGAGAAACCGCTAAATGAGCCGTCTATGATGCGATGTAAATGAACGAGGAGCGAGCATCCATAAAAGAAGGAAGAGATGATGACGGGGTTTAAACAGAGCTGAAATCAAAAATCACAAGAAGAAAAGAGGAAACGTATTTCAACCGGCTGAATCAACAAAACTGAAGGATGAATGCACACAAGTGAAATATGTCCATTAATGTTTTTATTGAACGGTGTTTTCATGTCTGACAGTAATTCAATAATAATATATATCGCAGTAGAAAGTGTTTCAATCATGATGACTTTTAAACATATTTTCCAGTATTTTGATATTCATTAATATTATGAAAACGCCAAAACATGTTTGGTAATGTTTCTTGATTATGAATTTAAATAAAAGGTGAACATTGAATTGTTTTCTTTTTTTTAACCAGTTTTATTCTATTATTTTTATTATTATAGGATAAAGTTTTTTGGTTTGTGGGTCCAGTTATCCTTTCTGGACAGTCTTGGTACCTTTCATATTGATAACAGGATTCCGTCATATCGTCATGTATGGTCATGTCGTCCAGCCCTAGAATAAGATAACTGTCCATCAACACAGATACAATAACAGCAGGACACCAGAAACCAAGATATTTCCTAAAAGACTGTAAAACATTTGACAGCAATCCATAATCCATATAAACTGCTGGATCCAGATCCTCTTTAAATGTTCAGTTTGTAAGTCTCACAAAGGATCATTTAAAAAAATATTATTAACATATTCCACTTAAAAGACAAAATAATACCCACTGTGCATTTCCACCTTTCAGCTCTCCATCGTTCTTTGATTCTAACAGCTGACACTGCCCCCTTTGTGGCCTCAGTGGGAATTACAGTTTCATCTCATCCAGCAACATCCTGTTCTTTGGAGGTCAGTCTGTGACTGGAAGGTCCATACAGCATCTGGGGACATTAATCTTGTACTGTGCTCCCCCGTCCAGGCATCGCCGTTGCATCTGACACATGCAGGTCAGCAGCCCGTGAGGACCTGGACTGGGGGACTGGGGGACTGGGGGACTGGGAGACTGGGGTTAGGACTGGGGGAAACCTGCTCTCGTGTTGACTCGGCTGCAGTTAAAAGAACATCAAAGGTCAGACGCGGGCCAACTTTTAAGAAGCTGAAACGAGTGCACCTCAATGTGGAGGACGGGTAATGACTTCCTGATCCCTTCCATGAGATTTAGAGGCAGCCTGACAGTCTGGATACGTTCTTTGCATTTATCATTTGACGTTATTTTGCCACATCTGGAGTTCATCTGTTTGTGCGGTCATTTTACGTTTTTCTCTCTCGCTTCTGTGTTCGGCTTTTGTCCTTCAGCTCTGCAATCACTGTGTGTGATCTTTATGAGTCTAACGGATTAAGTTGAAATAATCACAACCGATTAAACGGATGCAAACACCCGAGTGTTGTACTGAAAGAAATGATTCTGGTGCTGAAAATGGTTCAGGTAAAGTGCGTCCATACTAAAAGACAGATGCTTGTGACTTCACAGATAGCAAAGTTAAAAATACGACACATGCGGTGGTTTGTGCAGAACAAAATAAACGTCCAATTTTAATTCAGTTCAATTCATTTTTATTGTTATAGCTTGTGTTACAATGTCAATTGTCTCTAGGTGCTTTACAGAGACCCAGATCATGACCCCCAAGTAAAAAACTGCGGGAGAAAAAACCTCTAACCCAGTGGTTGACAAAAGTTTTGACACCTTTTTAGATTTACAAAGAATAAATGAAATTTCAAGCAGGTCATTCACTTTGAACTCACCTGTGGTGAGTTTACAGGTGACAGCAATCGAGTAATCAGTCTTCCAACCAGTTTAAAATTCTGCCGTTGTGAGTCACTGCATGACCAGACTGAGCATGGACAAAAGAAAGAGAAGCAGAGAATTGTCTGAGGAAGTCAAAGAAAAGATTGTAGCAAAGCATAGACAATCTCAAGGCTACAAGTCCATCTCCAGAGACCTTCATGTTCCTGTATCCACTGTGCCAAATGTTATAAAGTAGTTTAAGGCTCATGGTACGGTAGCCAACCTTCCAAGAAGTGGCCGCAAGAGAATTATGGATGAAAGGATGCAGCGAAGGATTGTTCGAATGGTGGCAGAAGAACCTCGGACAACTGCTAAACAGATTCAAGCTGACCTTCAGACACAAGGTACAATTATTTCAACGCGTACCATCCGTCGCCAGCTCAATGAAAGAGGGCTCTATGGTAGAAGACCCGGAAGGAAGCCTCTACTGAAAGACAGACACAAGAAAGCCCGGCTAGAGTTTGCCAAAAACACACCTGAACAAGTCCAAAATCCTTCTGGGAAAATGTCCTGTGGACAGATGAGACCAAACTTGGAGCTTTTTGGTAAATCACATAGACTCTGTGTTTACAGGAAAAGAAATGAAAGCCTTCAAGCAAAGAAGAACGGCCCTCCCTACAGTCAAACATGGAGGAGGTTCACTAATGTTTTGGGTTGTTTTGCAGCCTCTGGTGCTGGGTGCCTTGAATGTGTTGCGTGGCATTATGAAATCTAGGCGATTACCAAGGTGTTTTGGAGAGAAATGTTTCACAAAGTGTCATGAAGCTGGGTCTTCGTCGAACATCATGGGTGTTCCAGCAGCAGGACAACGACCCAAAACACACATCAAAAAGCCCCCAGGAATGGTTCAACAGAAAACGCTGGACTGTTCTAAAGTGGCCCACAATGAGTCCAGATCTCAATCCCATTGAACACCTGTGGAGGGATCTGAAAATGGCAGTTGGAAGAAGGCACCCTTCTAATCTGGGTCAACTGGAGCAGTTTGCAAAAGAAGAGTGGTCCAAACTGCCCGTAGAGAGGTGGAGGCATCTCACTGAAACCTATAGGAAGAGTTTGACAGCAGTCATTTTCTCCAAAGGATGTGCTAACAAATATTGAATTAAAGAGCCAGAGCTCCTCTCGTGGGACCGGGGCCCAGTACGTGAAGAACCTGACTGTATAACAGATAAAACTGCTGCAGCACCGGCACAGACTTTAGCTGCTCCACCCTTCTGCCAAGACTTAAATAATGTTACTCCGATCAGAACCATCAGCCTCTGAATAGTTAAAGCTCCAACGTAAAGGCCCTCTGCTACTGCAGCACCGTTTGAGTTGGTTGAGGACTGCAAAGAGCTGTTTCAGAATGTTGAATACGTCCGTTGTGATCATCGTGAATGGAAGACGAAGTGTTTTTTGGGAAGCCAGATGTGTCCTTGATTTGACTCAAAATCAAGAAAGTTGGAAGTAAACACGGCATAACTGTTAACTTGGTTTTTAAGAAGTTAATTGCATATGTCATTGCAGGCATCTGAAGGACAACCGACGAGATTTTTTATTGGAACATTATGTTTCTACTGCATTGTGTAATAATATGTGCTTAATATACTCTAAATTCTGATGTAAAATGAACAAGTGACTTGAACTGACCAGCTCCACTTGAACAGCATAGATATGATGAACATGATTTTATCATTTACAAGCTATTTCCAACTACTTATTTTATCTCACTTACACAGAAGAGAGCAGCTTCGTGTTGATCCGATGAAGCCTCAGTACCCGGACTCATACGGGTCCAGATGTGAAGACAAACTCTCCAGCGTCAGACTGACTCACTGTGGAGCAGCTCGCAGGTGACGTCTTTGAGACTCTGGTGTTCCTTTAATGTGAGGGGAAGGCATGTCACCGCTCAGAGAGATAGTGAATCCATTGTTAGGATGCTACAGATGGAGCCAACGGAGACGTGGCAAGTCCATCTGTTTTGGGAGGTTTTGGCTGCAGACTGTGCAGATGTGGAGCTCCACTCCTCCGATCACCTTGTCCTGATGTGTTACCTCAACCGCTCTGTGTTTCCAGTCTACAGTGGAGCTCCACTTCCTCCTCGGTCTGCAGCCAGGTCCTCTTGACATTTGGAGCAAACTCAGTCGCCGTTAGGAGTTGATTCCAGCAGAGGGCAGCATAATGACTGTGTGGCGTAAACTCCAGGTCCAACCAGCTGACCAGCTGCAGATGTGGGACGGAGGAAAACATGGCCATCTGACCATTCAGAGCTTTAAAGACAATAAGAAGAGCATTTTTGCTGCATTTCTGAACGAGCTGTAGATGTTTAATCCTAGAGGCCGGTAAGGAGTGTATGACAGTAATCCTCTGGAAATAAATCGTGGATGACTTCTTCCAGATTCTTACCTCTTCTTTCAAAAATGTTTGTACTATATATTTATTTTTTACCTTTTCTAGACGTTTGTTCGGTTCCAAAGTCAGCCACTAAGAAGAAACACTGAAAAATACTGTCAGACCAGGTAAAAATTAAAAAAAAAAATTACAAAAAAAGGAAGGAATGATGAAGCGGGGTGATAAAGCAGAACTGAAATAATAAATGACTAAAATGATTTAAAAAGAAAAAGGCAAAATCAGCACAACTAAGTATGAATGCGCAAAAGTACATGATTTTTTTTATTTAACAATGTTTTCATACCGGATCATCCAAGTCGGCTACATTGGTACCAGCTCCAAAAATATGGTTAATACTTAAGTCTTACACCCAGAGGAGCTTTGCTCCTTTTATTGTCAAAGACTTTACATGAAATTAAATGTTAAACTTGTTCAGATTATCATATTAGCATTAGTTCAGAAAAGAAATAATACATATAAACCCTGTGTAGCAATACCATTTAAGAGCACATATAGACTTACAGCTCTTACATGAACATTTCATGATACAATATTCTCACACATCAGGATATTTGTTCATTAGTTAGTTAGTTAGTTAGTTTTTTATTTTGGTCCATTAATCAATCAAAAACATGCATCACAGAAAGCTGGATGTATAAATAAATGAACCAAAAAGGTGTAGGCTAAAGCTGTAGCTTATATAATGCCTACCCTTTTTTACAACATATCACATCACAACAAATCAAAATAAAAGGGATTACAGAGAGTCAATTACAACAAACTTGTGATATAAAGGATTTACAGGAGAAGCTGCTCTTGGTCATACTAAAGGTTTATATTTATCTATTGCCCTAAGTTTAAACATTTTTTTGAATTTACAGATCATTTCATCAACATAAACACATTAACAGAACAAAACCATAAACCCAGAGAGAAAAAAAAACATTATTTGTGTCGTGTTCCCCAGTGGAGGGCCATCGACCGTCAGGTTTAAAACGTCTCCCTGCTCTGACGTGAATCCGTGTTGTCCCGTTTTAAAACATCAGTTTCACCTGATACATTCTCCCGAACAAAATAAAATCAAGCCAAACCGATCGCGCCAGTCACTCTGCTGGTGTTGTAGCTGAAATGGGAGTTGTTACAGAAATGCCTGAAGATCCCAGTTAAAAAAACTTCTTACGCAAGATAATGATAACTGGCAGGGTAAAATATGACGACACTAAAATAAATATAATGCATAAAAATGAGGACAACCTATACTTCCATCCTGTATCATGCTTCAGTACGGAGATCGACAGCTGGATCAGAGAGCTTCCAGCAGGTAAAGTTGCTGCAGAAAGAACAATGAACATCTTCGACAGTCCAGTCTGGGAAGAAGAGGTCAGAAAAGCTCCAGCAGCTGCTCCCACAGTCGTCCCCAACCTTCCTGGCCAACAGCTGTCCACCTGTCTAAACTGCTCTGTTAGCCCCCCCGCTGCAGCCAGAGACACCCCTGCTGCCCCTGACACCCCCAGCAGAGCTCCTACAGTAGGACCTGGGCCCAGCACATGGACGATCTTCTCCACAGCAGCTATGACTGCTCCACCCAACGCTGCAGCACCGGCCCAGATCTTAGATGCTCCACCCTTCTGCCAGGACACAAATAATGACATTCCCACCAAAACCATCATCAACTGGACTGTGAAGAGTCCAACAAAAAGAGCTTCCTCTACAGCACTGGTTATGTTTGCTGGTGTGTGCAAAGTGATGATCGGTTGTCTTGCAACATTAAATACATCTGTTATAATTAACAGATGTATTTGATAAAGGTGCAATAGTTCCTTCCAGGACAGATGTGACGTCAAATAAATGTACAATTGCTATAGTTTGTAATAAAGAAATTATAAACATTATTTTTGATATTGTAACTCCATTATTAAACTGTATTACAAAAAAAAAAACACGAACTGGCATGCTCCCAAATGGTAATAGAAGAACTAAAAGGATCATAACACACTGTGCTACATAAGAGAAACAGTAGACAGTTGTCAAGCATATTGATATTAAAAGCCAAAACGTATAATCAAAGCTGGAAACGATGGTCAGAAAACCTTCTAAAGCTAGACCCAGTAAGCATCCAGTGGTGGTGACAGCTGTTAGACACACTGGCCCAGCCAAAGCAAGGGCCTTCCCCATCGATGTTTCACCATACTTTCTAATGGCCGACTCATACGTTGATCGTCCGATACAGATGCCTCCTGCTAGAGAAACAGATGAGGAAAACACGCCAAACTCCTGCACAAACATAGAAACTAAAAGATTACCCATGCTGTCGTAACAGAACCTTTGTGAATCTTTTTTATTATTTTCTTCGTTTCCAAGAGGCCTAATAAAGTCCTTTATGTAGTTTTCTAACTGGTTCATGAGCAGCTTGTTTCCAGCCAGAAGCTCCAGAGACTCCAGTAAAACCACGGCCGTCCTTCCCAGAAGACCTCCTGCAGCTCCCGACAGCAGCCCAACGTAGCAGGTGGAAATAACTGATACCAGCCCTGGAGATGAGCAGAGGGGTCTGAGAGCATTCTGAGCACGCACAAACATTCAGATCATTTTTAACTTACAGGAGAAACGAGAAGGCACCCGTGGACCTCTGTCAAACACACGTACACACACAGAAAAAGAAAATCTAAGTTACGTCTGATGTTGTTAGAATGAGACTTTCAACTCTCTGAGTTGAGCTGAATGTTTCTGTTCACCTGGTGGTCCTGGTGGTCTCAACGGCAACAGCAGGCATCTGAAGGGCAACTGGCAAGAGAGGTTTTATTCAGCGTGTTTTATATTTTAAATGTGCAGCATGTAAATACTTCCTTAACTCATATAAGGAAGGAACTCATAAGGAAGTATATGTTCCTTAACTTAACAGGCGGACGCTTTTCTGTGAGCTCCTCCCTATCTGTCCCTGCTGCTTCTCTTTTGTCTTGTCTGAGCTTTTTTTGGAGCCTCACCCTAAATAATATTCAAATCTCTAACCATGGATCTGGTCAGCTGGTCTCTCAACGCAATTGATCAAATTTTTCTCGCTGAGAAGACAGGGCACAGGAGAGCCCTGCTGTCCCGATGGAACACTGGCTGCTGGATACATCAGGGATTCCTATGGATGGAGTCTGGGATGTCTGCCCCCCCCCCCGTTCATTGTGGACGCCAAAGTCATGTACCTATTGGGATTTATGATCACAGGATTTCTGCTGTTTGGCGGATACCTGCTGTATCAGAGAATTAATGACACGGCAGCTGCCATCCTGGACACCGTCAACCTGCCTGCCGTGGTGTGTTGGAGTGAGCCGCGCTGTGAACTATTCTTGGTGAGCTGAATCGGAAACCGGATGCGATTGCGAGTGTGAATCACAGGCTAGTGACGATTATCGAACTCTTTGCCGAACTGGATTCGAACGTGGAGAAGTTTCAAGTGCTGCTCAGGGAGAATTGACCTGTAATTCGGCCATTTTGATTTATTCCCACCGAGATGAAACCAGCAAGAACTGAAGGCAGACGGAATCACAAGTCAGCCTGACCTAAATAATCTTCTCTTATCTGAATCAGGCTCCCCTGAAACGAAGCTCGCCTCTTCAAGGCCGGCTTCTATCTAATCTCTCCTGGATGTTATGACTTCTTGACGCTCCTCCCCCCACCCCTCACCTTTCCAAACAACACCTGTGGCTCCAGACTGAACTGGGACAGGGGTCACTGGCTTACGCACACACATACACATGCACACACACACACACTTCCCGCCCCCTGCCCAACCTCCTCCGCTGGCTCCGACTGTTTCCACCCCCCACGCCAGACGGACTGATGCACTGTGGGCTGGGATCTGGCTGTTTGGGTGGACACCCCCCTCCCCCCACCTCCAACCCACCTCTCATGTCTTAGTTTTAAGTTTGTCTATGCTTATTCTTTGTGCTGAGGTTTTTTTTTGTGCTTTTTTTGCCCCTCAAGGACACATTGTGAGAGAAACTTTTTTTTACCCTCTCCCCTCTTTCTACATGTGGTCTCATTTTCCTGTGACAAGAAGGTCGCCGCTACGTGGCAGCAGCCCCCAGACACCGTCGACCCATGTCTGAATTTGTTTCTGTATTTTCTTTTTGGACGATGTACTGGAAAATTGAATTTCATTGTCACGACAATAATTAATAAAGTATTGATTGATTGATTGATTGATTGATTGATTTTAAATACATGCTTGGTCTCTAAATCATCACGTAAGACAACGACGTCAAGCTCTGCGTACGACCGACAGGTTTTATCAGGGAGCTGCATTTCTGCACGATGTTAAATGAAGGAGCTGTTCGCTGTAGTTACGTTGCCGTGCATCTGTCGTTGTGCATGAATCTGTGTTGAAGTAAAAAACAAACTCACCAGCATCAGACCGACTCATGGTGGAGCAGCTTCTCGGTGGTTTTCTTCTAAACTCTGACGTTCTTCAGCCGGTTGTTCCCGTTGAAGAGACTCTCTCGAGCAACACAAGTTCCAAATGAAAACGAAACAAAAAACCTGCCGAATGTTTTTGAGTCTACTGTAAAACTGGAACTTCAACATTCTACGATGGCTACGATGACGGACACGTCTATCGCTTCCTGCTGCTGTTTACAGTGACAGAAACTTCAGGAATGTCTGGAGAAGATGCCGTTCAACATTTGATGGGTGGAACAGATTTACATCAAGACAAAGATCGAGGAGATGAAGACTGTGTCACAGACACCCATAAACGTTTGATGTCATCTCAGGAGTCAACTGACCTGTATTTTTGCCATGGGAGACAACATCAACATGCTTTTCTGTGTCCTGCTCTTCACCTTCTTTCTTTCCGCGTGGATGACGACACTTCGAGGATGAAAATGTGTCATGCCCAAAAGTGTTTTGCTGAACAGTTAATTGTTTTTGTTTACTTCCTCAAAAGAGTTGTGGCTTCAGGTGATTCAGAGGGAGGATGGAAATGGGAACCAGTAGCATTTGACCAGCCAATCCATCAAGGCATGGGGAACCCCTTGGGGTGTGGCGGCCATGACGGTAGCTACAGAAGTAGGTAATAAATCAAAAGGAGCCGAGTACTTGAAGTATAGGAAAAACAAATGCTACATATACATGGAATACATATCCGAGTGGGCTGAATGAGGTGCCTAATGCACAGCAGCATCAGTATTAAACACAAATCTCTTAATACCTCGACTAAAACATAAAGGCATTTCTTCTACTCTTACTTCTAATTACTTCCTGGAAATCTACATGAAACTACATGTACAACTTCGCAATTTCACCTGACAGATAATTACTCAGGCATACATTACTAGATCAAAGATTCTAACGGTAATGTCTCAGTCAACTGGCATCAACATTGAAACTTGCATTCAGCACTAAATAACCATTTAAATATACAGGACACAACAGCATTACTGACTGTCTTAAGGACGCACACTTCTTGACTGAAACAGCAAACTTAAAGACGAAACATGTCGATTAGACTGTTAACTTAAATCCTAACTGGATTTAAGTTAAGAGCTGTGCTGGTATTCTTCTCCCCTGCGATGCTGGCTCGTGTGCTTGGTAGAGGTGGGCAGATCGATCCAAATATCGATAACATCAATACCAACGCTGGTATCAATTTCGAATGATACTCATGCAAAAAGATCGATAGTAAAGCTTTTTTCTCTCCCACAAGCACTGACTGAGTGTTGATGTCATGAAGTCTGTGTGTGACGCGCTGTCGCTGTCCCCCCCCCCCCCGTCTCGTCTCGTCTTTTGACGTTGCCTTTCAGACCCCTTTCGGTCCAACAGAGAGTATCCAGGTAGATCAGAGTGGTCATCTTCAGCATCAATTCATAATAACTTTCAAAGTATATGTTACTTAAGGCATATGTTACTGGAGCCAACTAAAAAAAAACTGATTAAGACCTTGAAATAATGCAGTACATGTCATTCAATGGGATATTGAATGGTGTTATCTAAGATAAAATATGATTAGATAATCCTTTAATTATCCCACAGTGGAGAAATGTTGAGTTAAAGCAATGGGAAAGGGCACACAGTGCAAACGAAATCACACAAGTATTGAAAGATATAATATAAGAGTTGGACTAAAAAAAACATTATGAACAGAACAATTCAACTACAAGGAATATTTACACAAAAATGTTTATAGGTGACAGCAAAATACTTTATTATCACAATTAATATTTTTGTGTAAATACTCCTTTTGCTGAAGGTTTTCTGAATTTCTATCCTAGGTTTTAACAAAATAATCCAAAGACAAAAATCACAAAAACACCAAAAGGTCAGCAGTTTCATGATAGATTAAGCTTAATATGAAAAGGTATCGGTATCTGTATCGGTATCTGCAATACTGGCCTTGTATTTACTTGGTATCGAATCCATAAGCGCTTGACAACGTTCCGAGTCAGAGCGCACTCTCCAGCACAGTCCACAGCTGCCTTAAAGAGCCAGCCCCCCTTTTTAACAACCCTTAAAAAGTAAGTTACCCTGGAGATAGTTTACGTTGGAGTCATGTGACCCATATCGGCACTGAAGTTTATTTGTGTAGCACATTTTACAGATAAAAAATGAGTGTTTTACATTATGGTACAGTCGTACAAATGAAAACATAATTAAAGAAAATCAAGTGCAATCGACCACTAATTGTCACTTTGGTGTCTAAGGGCTAATGTGCATCTCCAAGGAGCATAACTGGACATTTAACAATGTGTCAAGACTTGACCAAATTTAAATGACATGCAACACAAACTGTTGTTCACTGATCACAGTTCCACACACACTAAACAAACAAACAAAAAATATGAACCAATGCGGGGTTTACAACCATCTCTGGGGTTTACAGAGGATGGTCCAACACAGAGAACATTTCCAGTGAGAGGTAGTTATGTGAATGAAAATACCCTGTTGAAGTTAGAGAACGGGCAGACTGGTTTGACAGACAGACAACGGGAGCTCAAATAAGCAGTCGTTACAGCTGAGGTATGCAGGACACCATCTCTGAATGCACAACATGTGGAACCTTGAAGCAGGTGGGCTACAGCAGCAGAAGACCACACTAGGTACCATTGCTAAGGACTCCCACTTTGAGAGGATGCTGAATTAGGGATTTAGGTGCCGTCTCTCTTTTGACTGGAATAACTGGAGGTACTCATAGCAGGAATGTGAGTCCTGCCCCCTTACACCACCTTACATGTGATATTATCCATCTTCTGATGGCAACTTGGAGTCTTGAGAATACGTTTTGAGTTCTGTATTTTGGGTCTCTTCAGGTCCTGTTGATGTAACAGGGAACCATAAACCAACCAACGGGCATGAAAGTCTAATTTTTATATACATATTTTTATATAACATGAGATTTTCTGATTAAGCTGAGGGATTGAACAGATACATAAAGCTAAACAAGGAAAACCCAACCACCACCATCCCAAAGGCAAAATAAACAACTTCTGTGCCGACAGAGGCGAAGGTGAAATATGAGTATATTGACAAATATATCGCTGTGATCACACACAAGCACAAATTAAATATCCACCACTTTCGACTCCCTGAACAGAACAGAATCCACAATTTAAAATAGAGTCCAGCAGGAATCGTAGCAGCAAACAGACCCATGAACATACTTGACAGTCCGCTGTGAGAACATGACATTGCAAAAGCTCCTACAGCTGCTCCAACTGTCTCACCCAGTTTTCCAAGAGAAAACGTGACTGTATCTTTATATTTATCTGTTATGGCCCCCGCTGCAGCCAGAGACACCCCTGCTGCCCCTGCAACCCCCATCAGAGCTCCTATCGTGGGACCGGGGCCCAGTTTGTTGAGAACCGAGTCTATTACAGGTATTGCTGCTGCACCTAGACCTGCAGCACTGGCACAGACTGCAGCTGCTCCGCCCTTCTGCCAAAACTTAAATAAAGTTACTCCGATCACAACCATCAGTAGGTAAACAACAATACATCCAATAAAAAGCCCCTCTACTACAGCTGGGTCAGTAGAGTTCACTGAGGACTGCATTGGCAACAATTGGTTCTTTCACAATGTTAAATACATCTGTTATGATCATCATCAGCGGAAGAGGTAAAATCTTATTTGGGAGGTCAGAGGTGTGTTTAAGTTGACTTAGACTGAAGATAGTTGGAAACAAAGACAGCATAAGGGTCAACTTTGTATTTAAAAAAGTCGGAATTCCAGCGGCAAACAGTTGAACTGCGATCCATGTATGCATACATAGGGGCAGTGACCATGGTATAAAAGGACGGCGGTTCGTACAAAGGACAATCAAAAAGAATAAAGCAACCCATGAAAAAAGACTGAGTAAAAATGAAAAGCCAAATACAGTTGTAAAAATGTCTGTGAAGGAAAGAAACCATTCCAAAGCAAAGCCTAGAATGTATCCAGATACAATGATGCCCATTAGACACACTGGACCAGCCAAAGTCAGGGCCTTTTCCGTCATTGTGGCACCGTATTTTTTAGTCACCAGTAAATATGTTGATAGTCCTGCATGGACACCTGTTGCTGTTGATATATTTGATAAAACAACACCAAAGCCCTCGGCAGACAGAGATATGAAAATGTTTAGCACGCGATCATTACTGCCTCTGTGTGACGTCCCGTTTCTATCAACCGCTATTAAAGGAACTCCAGTGGAGTTTCCCAAGTTGTCCATGAGCAGCTTGCTCTCTGCCAGACGCTCCAGAGATTTCAGCAGAACGACGGCCATCCTTCCCAAGAGAAGACCTCCAGGAGCTGCCGACACCAGCCCAACGCAAAAGGTGGCAATGACCGACACCAGCCCTGACGGTGAGCAGAGAGGTCTGAGTTCAGGATAGAAACACGATAAAAACTCGAACATCTGAGTGCTTTTAACTTACAGTAGGAGAAATAGGAAGGCAGTTGCAGATCACTGTCAGACACACAAAAAGGTCTCAATTACATCTGAAGTCATTAGATTGAGAAAACATGGGGATTTATTCATGGGTTTCCAGAACCTGAGAAGGTTTTCTGGTTACCTGCTGGTCCTGGTGGTTTCCAGAGCAACAGGAGGCATCTTAATGACAACTGATGAAAGAGGTTTGAATGTATGCAATGCATGTTAGACTTTTTAAGCATTGTATATGACTAAATTATAACAAACAATACATGACTGAAGAAAAATTCAGTCCAGAGATAATCAAAGAGATAAAATTAAAAGCAAACTTGCCTGAACCGAAACGACTCAATGCGAAGACGCTCTTATGCAGCGGCTTGGTGGTTTCTTACTTCGTAAGAAGTAACACAAGCTCCAAACGACTGAATGCTTCAGAGAGCGCGATATAAATCTGGCACTTCGACATTCTTTCCTTGTCTTTTTTCCAGCGTCGATGACAGAGGTATCTGTTTAACTGTCTATGCTGCCCTTTACAGTTTTTAAGGTTTTAATGATGATAATGAAGAAGATCTCAGTCAACGCACTTTACGAACGAGAACAGCTTACTGACTGTTCTTTTCGATATTTTGTGTTTTAATTAATGAATACAAACTTGGCACAAAAAGTAAGGAGGCTTGTGTTTGGTAGATTATTTCTTTGTTGTATGAATGCTTCTTGGGAATAAATCTTACATTGTTGGAAAGCCTGTTTACTTCCCTTTCAAATGGTTCCACATTTGCAACGAACACGCATTTGTGGGAAGAACAGCAAAGCTGATTGTGTAGGTTGGATGGACTGACCCACCATCAGTCCTGATGTCAACCCTACTGATCCCTCGTGGGATCAGCTTGGGCTCGCTGTTCGTCCCAGAGTGACCAACACAACAGTGTTGGCTGACAAGCAGCAAATGCTGGTTGAAGAATGCGAGGACATCCCACAGCAGAGTGTATCCAGGCTGGTTACCTGTTTCCAGGTTGGCCAATATTCTTTTAGTTTCTGGGTCTATTTCCCAGAAGATCTGTATTATATTTGAGTATTATTACTACCCAGACCACCAGGCCTTCCTAGTGGATTAGTGGTAGCGCTGTCGCCTACCACGGGGGAGGTTCCAGGTTTGATTCCTAGTTGCATAAGGAGGGGCATCTGGTGGAAAACTTATGCCAGTCTTCTTACATAGATTTCAGTGGCTCCTAATTACAATAATGGTGGTGGTCAAAAATTCACCCTCATTCAGTTTTCATGTTTTAGAGTTTGTTTTTTCTGGGTTCTCCTTGTTTCTTGTCTCCTGTTTTGTTACTTCCCGTTTTATTTTTAAAAGTCGTTTTCTTTGCGCATTGAGTTCTGTTGGCATCCCTGGTCCCGTCTGCCCTCATCATTGCAGAAAGCATTGCATTAAGGCATGGTAAAGATGTTAACGCTCAAGCTCTGTGTGCTGATAATAATCTGTGACGATGGATATAACCTTGAGTATCTGATAAACTGCCTTTCGTTCTTTGTAACTGCCAGTCTGACCCAATTACAGGGTGGAGGTCAGTGCTGCACGTTAGGACACTACACATGGATTTCAGTGGCTCCTAATTACCTTTATGGTGGTGGTCAAAAATTCACCCTCATTCAGTTTTCATATGTCAGAGTTTGGTTTTTCTGGGTTCTCCTTGTTTCTTGTCTCCTGTTTTGTTACTTCCCTTTTTAATTTTGAAAGTCTTTTTCTTTGCATATTGAGTTCTGTTGGCTTCCCTGGTCCCGTCTGCCCTGATCATTGTCATTGTCACCTGTGTCTCGTCAGCACCTGTCAGTTTATACTGTCTTCTCTTTGCCTGCCTCCTTGCTGGCCCATCTGCTCTGTTAAGTTAGTCCCCTGAGTTGATGCTTGGGTTTTCTGGGGACTAACTTTGGTTAAGTTTTGCTCTTGGGAAGAAATAAAGGACTTTTGTTGGACACTTCTGCCTCCTGCTCATCTGCATTTGGGTCCCAACCTGATTCACGTGAATAGGTCATTGACAAACTTGTGCAGACCTGGATAGCAAGCTCATGGTGATCTATGCATTTGAATCAGGTGCACTGAAGCAGGGAAACATCTAAGACATGCAGGGTTGCGGCTCTCAAGGACAAGGGTCTGCATCAACCCCAGTAAGAAACAGACTTCTTATGAGTTCATTATAGTTTGAGCCTGACGTCAGGAAAAGTGTAACTATCTTTACAGCTGTGCCTTTGCAGAAAGCATTGCATTAAGGCATGCTAAAGATGTTAATGCTCAAGCTCTGTGTGCTGATAATAATCTGTGACGATGGAAATAAGCTTGAGTATCTGATAAACTGCCTTTCGTTCTTTGTAACTGCCAGTCTGACCCAATTACAGGGTGGAGGTTAGTGCTGCTCGTTAGGACAATACACATGGATTTCAGTGGCTCCTAATTACCTTTATGGTGGTGGTCAAAACCATAGTGGTGTTCAAAAATTCACTCTCATTCCATTTTCATGTTTTAGAGTTGGTTTTTTCTGGGTTCTCCTTGTTTCTTGTCTCCTGTTTTGTTACTTTCCTTTTTAATTTTGAAAGTCTTTTTCTTTGGCCATTGAGTTCTGTTGGCTTCCCTGGTCCCGTCTGCCCTGATCATTGTCATTGTCACCTTTGTCTCGTCAGCACCTGTCAGTATATACTGTCTTGTCTTTGCTTGCCTCCTTGCTGGCCCATCTGCTCTGTTTAGTCCCCTGAGTTAATGCTTGGGTTTTCTGGGGACTTTGGTTAAGTTTTGTTCTTGGGAAGAAATAAAGGACTTTTGTTGGACACTTCTGCCTCCTGCTCATCTGCATTTGGGTCCCAACCTGATTCACGTGAATAGGTCATTGACAAACTTGTGCAGACCCAGATAGCAAGCTCATGGTGATACATGCATTTGAATCAGGTGCACTGAAGCAGTGAAACATCTAAGACATGCAGGGTTGTGGCTCTCAAGGACAAGGGTCTACGTCAACCCCAGTAAGAAACAGACTTCTTATGAGTTCATTATAGTTTGAGCCTGATGTCAGGAAAAGTGTAACTACCTTTACAGCTGTGCCTTTGCAGAAAGCATTGCATTAAGGCATGCTAAAGATGTTGATGATTAAGCTCTGTGTGCTGATAATAATCTGTGATGATGGAAATAAGCTTGAGTATCTGATAAACTGCCTTTCGTTCTTTGTAACTGCCAGTCTGACCCAGTTAAAGGGTGGAGGTTAGTGCTGCACGTGAGGACATTGCGTAGATTCAGAAAGTGTCTAGCATAGGGTCTGATGTGTTGTATTATTTATGACCCTGGAATACTTTTAAATACTTATAAAAATACTTCATAAACTCGATAAAAAAACTTAGTAAGCCACGTCAGAAAGGTCTGTGCTTTAATTGCTGGCGAACAAAAAAGACTCTAAATGAACCACAACTTTCTCCCAGCCTTCGCTTCATATCTTATGATGGATGGATCTTTTAGCTACACTGATGCAAACAATAGTCAACTCTTGCTTATTCTAAAGAAAAAATGTTTTCCACCACGTTCACACCAGAGTATCTGATTTATGCCTCAAGGGTTTATGGATCAAAAATAGCAGTTTGAATGGGGGTCATTTTTTTACTCACTTGAAGAGACGTGTTAGTCTTGTAATTTTCTACTGTATATGAGTTGATTTTTAGAAAGATATATTAAATAATGTATAAACCCTCTAGTATCTTTACTTTTGAGATGACTTTTGTTGTGGAAAAAAAAATAAGATCTGATCTCGATGAGAAAATCAAATTAGAATTAATTAGGGAAAAGAAACAAAAAAAACGTATGCAGCATAAGGAGAGCTGTCAGTCAGCCTTCCACAGAATACTGAATGAGGACTCTGTCTTTACAAAGAGGGCGTTCTCTGTTATACGACAAATAGATGTTGATTCCTCTACAGGTTTGCATATAGAGAGAAAGTTCTCCTAGGGGTACAGTAGGTTGTCTGGACATCTGGATAGGGTTGGAAAAACAGGGGAATTGTACCTTGCCTGGGATGTGGACTGGTCCCAGGAAGGGCTTCAAAATGGATGCATCGGTCGTCAGGAGCCTGGAGAAGCCTCTTCCAGAACTGTGACCGGGGGGGTCGAACAACAGTTTGTGTGTGTAGAGTCTAATTCAGCATAGAGTTATCAAAGGAGGATATTAAAATGTCAGGGTACAGGGAATTGACATTTGGATAAGGTTGTGGATCGACAGTAGGTGTGTCAGTCGCTAATGGCATGTAAGAGCAGACAACAATCGGTTTTGTTATTGGCCACAAAACGAGCATACCAATACCATAGGTTTACCGTGTAAGGGTTTGAATGATTGAGCTTCATCTCCAACGTTCAGTGTGAGATATTTTGTTACGCAGCAATCTTGAATGAACTCCTGACCACCAGGAAACAGGCCAAACGACGACAACAATCCAAATTAAGGGAATTTTTGAGCCAAATAGTCCACAACCCATCGGTCCAGCAGGCTGCTATTGTCCGTGTCTCCTGGGAGTCTCTGAATCAGTCATCGGTGCACACAGGTTCAGCCAATGTCACTCACCAAGCAGAGGAAAGCACCCTAGGAGTTGAACAGCGTGTAGCTCGGAGTGCAGCCAGAGGCCAATCAGCACTCCTCCCCTTCAGTTGAGACGTCCCCTCAGTTGGTGAGGACGTTACTTTCACCTTGTGATAGGTGGAGTAGAGCGCTTAACTTCGCCGTCTACTCTGATGTTGGGTGATTTATAGCCGGAGGGAGGTCATCAGTTGGTCCTGGCACCATCTTGCAGTGGCTAGCATGGATCCAAGCGGGTCTCTCTGCAACCTTTACTGCCATACAGGTGACTAGGAGCATCTGAAATTGCCCTCGCCACCTCCTGGAGTTCCAGTGTCTTCTTCTGAAATCCTTTATCACCACCCAGTCTCCCGGTTTGAGTGAATAAAGTGGAGTGTCTGCTGGTTCAGGAAGAGCTGCTTTTACCTGCTGTGAAATATCAGAAAGCATGACAGAGAGTGTTTTGCAATATGATAACATGGTATCATCACACATGGAAGTGGAGGAGAAGGGCCGGTTTACTGGACCCACTCCAAGACTGGGGGGTCTTCCAAACAGGATTTCAAAGGGGCTCATGTTTACTCGAGCCCGTTTTCGCATTCTGATATGTGTGAGTACAAGTGGAAGTGTTTTAACGCATGAAAGGCCAGTATCTTCACAACACTAAGCTAACTTAGCCTTAAGGGTAGCATTTTCTCTTTCCACTGCACCGAAACTTTGAGGATGGTAAGCACAGTGTTTTTTAAGGTCAATGTCTAGAAAAGTTCCAACTTGAGTTAGGGCATTGCTCACAAAATGAGCGCCATTATCACAAATAATTTTGTCTGGAATTCCCCATCTCTGAATTATTTCGGTCAGCAGTGCTTTAGCGACGGCATGGCTGTTAGCATGTTTGGTTGGAACAACTTCTATCCATTTGGACCACATATCCACAATAACAAGTGCCTGTTTCTTACCTTCTGCGGAGGTAAATTCAATAAAGTCGATCATTAGATGCTCAAATGGTCTCTTTGGAGGGGGGTGTGCTGCTTGAAAGGCAAAGGAAACTTTTTTGATATTATTGGTGGCACAAATAAGACAAGATTGGCAAGGTTTTTGTGCATAGGCTGAAAAGCCTTTTGTGAACCAATGTGTTGTCCGTGTTCTTAGCATCCCTCCTTTTGACACATGATCTTTTCCATGTGTCAATTTTGCAGTGACGAAAGAAATGTTTTGGGAGACAGGGCTTGGTATCTGGGCCAAGCCATAGGCCATTAGTATGCGTGCCTCCTGCTTTGCTCCAAAGTCTTTTTTCTGCAGCAGTTGCGAATGACTGGAGCTCAGGCAAGGAACAAGGAACTTCAGCAGCAGGGGCTGAAAGAAAATGGTGGGACACAAGAAGGTTCCTTTGGGCTGCAGCCGTGGCTGTTGCATCAACTCTACTGTTGTCTTGGCTAACAGGGTCAGAAGAAGAAGTGTGGGCCTGATATTTACACACAGCAATGGCAGATGGAAGCAGAATGGGTTCAGGAAAAGACACGACTTGCAGTGCATTTAAAATGGGTTTGCCATCAGATTTCAAGAACTTTCTGTTCCCACAGTGCTTCAAAGTCATGAACGACACCAAATGCATATCTGGAGTCTGTATAGATAACTACAGACTTACCTGCAGCTAGTTTGCATGCCTCAGTTAATGCAATGACTTCCGCAGTCTGATCAGAAAAATGGTTGGGGAGTGGTCCTGAAGATAAAACATCATGAGAGGCATCAAGTCGTCAATGTACTGGAGGAGAGCAGTGCCAGGAGTCAAATTTAGGGAGTCAAGGCTTTGCTTTAGAGCAGCATTGTAAATTGTGGGACTTTTGCAATAACCCTGACCAAGTCATGTGAAAGTCCAAGTCTTTCTTCAAAAGTAAAGGCAAACCAATATTGACTATCGGAGTGAACAGGAACTGAGAAAAATGCATTTGAGAGATCCACTACAGAAAAGTATTTTGCATCTGATGGTACCTGAGATAAGATCATATGGGGATTTGGGACAATTGGAGCACTTGGTTGAACTGCTGCATTAACACTTTGCAGATCCTGAGCAAAACACCATTCATCAGGTTGACCTTTGTCTCTGATTTTCTTAACAGTAAACAAAGGTAAACGAACAGGCGATCTGTCACAATCTGTCACAATCTTGACTCCCTGCTTTAACCAGGGAGTCAAACACAGGTTTAATGCCAGTTACAGCCTCAGGTTGGAGAGGGTATTGGCGTTGGCAAGGTCTGTAATCAGACTTTGGGGTAATAACAACAGGGCCACAGTCTTCTATTAGACCAACATCATATTTACTCTGGGCCCAGAGATCTGAGGGGACGTCCCGTAAGGAGGGGATGGCTGCTGCCTGTTCCTCAGAGGAAACTGTGAGAAGAAGAGACAGCAGCCATGGAAACCGGTTTCACTGATTTGCATGCATGTACAGTACTAGATAGTTGTTGTCTGTACACTTTTAGGGAGGGAGAAAAAACAAACTTTGGAATAAAGAGTGGGTTGCCAGTCCTGAGCATCATGACATTTTTTTTACAAAAGGATCTAGATCCCACTGTAAATTGTGTGCCTTGGCCAAAGGCAAATGAGGAAAGGATCCTTGAACAGAAAAAAATATATATATTCTAGTGCAGGGGTCAGAGATACGGAGTAGCACCAGAATTAACCATAAAAGACACATTCACTCACATTTTTATATCAAACCAGCCACACCAACCCCCCCCAATATCATACCTCTTTCGTTATGTTTCGGAAGTATCCGCGGTGGCTCAACCCCCCCAATGTTCAACTCAAAGTTACACCTTTGCCAAATGCTATGGAGAATGCTGAACCACCTCAGATCTAAACCTTCCAGACCAAATGTGTTTTTGAAAATGAATTTCTTACCGGATCAGATTGTAGAACTCGAGTTCGTTGGATCCCAGCGTTGGCAGTCTCAGGACACAGTGAGTCAGCCCTCCCGTCTCCTAGTTTGAGGTCGGAGGCTGGAAGTTAATTCTCCAGGACGATCAGTCTCTGGTTACTCCGTCCAAGCGAGGGACCCTACTTGCAGCGCCAAATTGTTGTGGAAAAAAATAAGATCCAATCTTGATGAGAAAATCAAATCAGAATTTATTAGAGAAAAGAAACAAAAAAAACTTATGCAGCATAAGGAGAGCTGTCAGTCAGCATTTCACAGAATACTTAATGAGGACTCTGTCTTTTATACCATGTCAAGTGACCCTGAGAAAACGTTGGAATCAACTCAGCTTCTAATCAATAATCAATATTACCTCTGTATGTTAAAGCGGCTTGTTGTAAGTGAGCCACAGTGTGAGTGTGAGGAGAGATCCTGCTGCAGCAGTAGGTGATGTAATGTAAACAAGCCAGTGCTAGTCAAAACAAAGGCAGGAGTGGAGTAACAGAAAGGTGGTAATTTATGTGATTTGTAATCAATTCCTAATCAATGAAATGTATGAAATGTGTGTGTGATTCTAGTCAATGATCAGAAACAAGATGTATGGGTAATTTTGTAATAGATCTGTGTTAGTCTGTATGTTAAAAGAAAAACTTATTTTTGTTGGGTCAAGACGGACACAGACAGAGCGGAGCGCATGTTCCTCATTGGAATGTCAACAAAGCCGAGTTTCAAAATAATTCTGCCAGCTCCGGGCCACCAAGACACAATAATGGCGAAAAACAGTCTGCCAGGTGCAGAAAGTAGCAGGGCACGCTGACCTCAGCAGTGACGCAGTGACTGTGGACTTTGTGCAGAAAAAAATGGTGAATGAGGCCACATTCTGTGGTTAAACTAAATCAATCCAGCAATGGCTCAATTAAGGACATTGTAAGACAGACATGAGGTATAAATCATTGAATAAGGATTAGCTTCAGCTGATTAGCTTTAGCTTAATGAGTATTTGCCCCAGACAAACAATGTAACCTTGGAAGATCTTGTGATGTCGTGATGATATGTAAATTATGTGAACGCCTCTTCTGACCTATGAAATGGCTGTGTGACACTGTATATGAATAAATGTATGAGGGAGAAGCCAAAACGAGGAGGGTTATGTATAATTATGTACACCTCTGTAAGTTTGGGTAACCAATCAAATGAAGGCTGGTGCAGGGCGAGCAAGGAGAGAGAGAGCGCATAAAAAGAGAAGGCAGAGGGACTCTGTGTGGATTCCTGGAGCGACTTCAGAAGAAGAAGGACTAGCTGGGACCTGGACGAGCGACCCCCATCTGGAGGATTAACTGGAAGGAATTTCTTCAAGAAAAGAAGACAGAAAGACGCTTGGAACAGGATCGACGAATTTTTCCCAATTCTTGAAGGAATAATTGGAGCCTTTTGGTTAGCCTAGCTCACCGCTAGTAAGGAGGAGGGGGGGGCCAACCAGGGTTCCCCGGGGGCCTGACCAGGCGCTCTCTCTCTCTCTCTCACTGCCAGCGGCCTTGAAAACGCAAAGGTGCACATTGCGTACCAGCCTGTCCTTGGACCAACCAGATGAACTGATTCGTAAGCTACAGCTCAATTTTTCCCTTTTTCAAGTAGAATCAATTTGTATAACCAATGAATGCTGCTGCTTAACCTTGCTAAATCTGCTTTAATAAATATAAAATTATCATAAGACGTCGTTGTGGACATTACATCTGTATCCAGAATTTTGAAGACTTGTTTATGCCTCTGCACTAACACACAGGTTCTTATGGGTTATTCTAGTCATAATATTGTCAAACTATCCCTGAGGCTTGCTGTCCGAGCCACTAAAGTTTTTCCTAGCCTGTAACAAGAGCCCAGATCTTAAGAGGAGAGCTGCCGTTAACAGACGTGACCGATAGCTGGACTTCGAGCCACCCGGCTATTCCTCTGAGGACAGTTATTGGAGTGAGCGGGACATACGTTTGGAAGTAGGCAGTGAGAGCTAGGCGTATCTCCTCGACACCAGCTTAAATAAGCTGAGGAAATCTAGCGAGGAACCCCTTCTAGACCACAACTTCTTACCTGAAGAGACGGAGAGCTGGTCCCGGTGACAGACTCTGCTAGTCAGAGACTGAACCAAAACTGGGGGATCTAACAACCAAGACAAAGAGATGTTGATTAAATCCAAATCAAGGATAATGGCAAGTAAAAGACTCCCACAAAGGGAGAAAAAAAACCTTTAAGCCAAACAGTGGCAAGGAAAAAACTCCACTTTAAGAGGAAGAAACCTTGAGCAGGAACTGGATCATATGGGGGGACCTTCCTGCTGAAGATCAGCTGGGTAAAGAAAGAATAGGAGAGGGGAGACAGGACAGAGAGAGGATGGAGGACAGAGAGAGGAGAGCACACGAATGACTGAATGAAATGGCTATATAAACAGATGCAGGTTGCAGCACTGAGGTGAGATGGTCAGAGGACTAGATCACTGGTCACCACACCAGCCGGCACCTTAAACACATCCACACACAGCTGGAGGTAAACGCTGGACAGAGGATGGAACTGCAAGTCCGCATGCAGCTCAAGAAACTCTGGCCTGTAAACATACAGAAAGAAAAGAGACAAAAGGGAGCAAAACAGCACAACAAACTACAGGAAAGAAAATGGAGCACAGTTACAGTAACAAGGTGCTCCTAATTATCTATGGATTGAGCTGGAGGAGGAAAAAGGTAGGAGGAAAGGGAGCAGAGCAGTGGAGACACGATCATGTTGGCATCTCCCTGCAGCGTAGGCCTATAGCAGCATAGCTATGACGACGGTGTGATTAAGACAAGCTTACTCTAGTCTTAGCTCCTATAACTATGGCTATAACTATTAGCTCCTACACACTATAGTTTAGACTAACTGTAGGTTTTACTGAACAGAAATGTTTTCAATTTAGTTTTAAAGATGGAGGTGGTGTCAGCCTCCTGAACCCAAACTGGTAACTGGTTCCATAATAAAGGTTCCTGGTAGCAGAAGGCTCCAAATCTACTTTTTGATCTTCTAGGAACGATGAGTAATCCTGCACTCTGAGAGCAGAGAGCTCTATTAGGAGCATAACGTGCTATCAAGTCTTGTAGGAGGAGCTAGGCCATTAAGGGTCTAATATGTGAGAAGCAGAATTTTAAACACAATTCGAAATTTCACTTGAAGCCAATGGAGGGAGGCTAACACAGGAGAGACGTGATCTCGCTTACGGATTCCTGTCAGCACCCTCGCTGCTGCGTTCTGGATCAGTTGGAGGCTATTCAGCGAGCTTTTCGGACATCCTGCTAACAGCGCATTACAGTAATCCAGTCTAGAATTGACAAACGCGTGGATTATTTTTTCAGTACATTGTACATTCGTTATAATGTACATTGTTGATTGACGGAAGAAGGAAGAGCTTATGTTGCTGTCAGGTAATTTATACAAGTTTATTTATGTAGCACAGTTCACAGACGGACATCAGTGTTTCACATTAAAACAAAGTCAAAGCAGTTAAAACACAATAAAACAGACATCTTATACAAAGACATGAGAAATCATAAAAGTCTAACTAGATAAGTCTTACTCCTCCATGAGTCACCACCTTATCGTGGTGGAGGGGTTTGCGTGTCCCAGTGATCCTAGGAGCTATGTTGTCGGGGGCTTTATGCCCCTGGAAGGGTCACCCATGGCAAACAGGTCTCTAGGTGAGGGACCAGACAAAGTGTGGCTCATAAAGACCTTTATGATGGAGAAGAACCGAGGCCCCCAAGATTTCCCTTGCCCGGACGCGGGTCACCGGGGCCCCCCTGGAGCCAGGCCTGGAGGTGGGGCTCGGAGACGAGCGCCTGGTGGCCGGGCCTTTGCCCATGGGGCCCGGTCGGGCTCAGCCCGAAAGGGAAACATGGGCCCCCACTCCAGTGGACTCACCACCTGCAGGAGGGGCCATAGAGGTCGGGTGCGCAGTGAGCTGGGCGGTGGCCGGATGCGGGGACCCTGGCGGTCCGATCCCCGGCTGCAGAAGCTAGCTCTAGGGACGTGGAATGTCACCTCTCTGGTGGGGAAAGGAGCCTGAGCTGGTGTGTGAGGTCGAGCGGTTCCAGCTAGATATAGTTGGACTCACCTCAACACATGGCTTGGGCTCTGGAACCAGTATCCTTGAGAGGGGTTGGACGCTTTTCCACTCTGGAGTTGCTCCGGGTGAGAGGCGCCGAGCTGGGGTGGGCATACTTATTGCCCCCCGACTTGGCGCCTGTACATTGGGGTTTACTCCGGTGGACGAGAGGGTAGCCTCTCTCCGCCTCCGGGTGGGGGGACGGGTCCTGACTGTTTTTTTGTGCTTATGCACCAATAGCAGTTCAGAGTACCCACCCTTTTTGGAGTCCTTGGATGGAGTATTGGAGAATGTTCCATCTGGGGACTCCCTCGTTCTGCTGGGGGACTTCAATGCTCACGTGGGCAACGACAGTGAGACCTGGAGGGGTGTGGTTGGGAGGCAGGGCCCCCCCGATCTGAACCAGAGTGGTGTTTTGTTGTTGGACTTCTGTGCTCGTCATGGACTGTCCATAACGAACACCATGTTCAAGCATAAGAGTGTCCACATGTACACTTGGCACCAGGACACTCTAGGCCGCAGTTCGATGATCGACTTCATAATCGTATCGTCGGACTTGCGGCCGCATGTCTTGGACACTCGGGCGAAGAGAGGGGCGGAGCTGTCAACTGATCACCACCTGGTGGTGGGTTGGCTCAGATGGTGGGGGAGGATGCGGTCAGACCTGGCAGGCCCAAACGTGTTGTGAGGGTCTGCTGGGAACGTCTGGCAGAGTCTCCTGTCAGAAGGAGCTTTAACTCACACCTCCGGCGGAACTTCGATCATGTTCCGAGGGAGGCAGGGGACATTGAGTCCGAGTGGGCTATGTTCCGGGCCTCCATTGTTGAGGCGGCCGACCGGAGCTGTGGCCGTAAGGTCGTTGGTGCCTGTCGTGGCGGCAATCCCAGAACTCGTTGGTGGACACCAGCAGTGAGGGATGCCGTCAAGCTGAAGAAGGAGTCCTATAAGGCCTTTTTGGCATGTGGGACTCTGGAGGCAGCTGACAGGTATCGGCAGGCTAAGCGGGACGCGGCTTTGGCGGTTGCTGAGGCAAAAACTCGGACATGGGAGGAGTTTGGAGAGGCCATGGAGAACGACTTCCGAACGGCTTCGAAGAGATTCTGGTCCACCATCCGGCTCGTCTCAGGAGGGGGAAGCAGTGCTCCATCAACACTGTATACAGTGGGGATGGGGAGCTGTTGACCTCGACTCGGGACGTTGTGGATCGGTGGAGGGAATACTTCGAAGACCTCCTCAATTCCCGCCGACACGTCTTCCAATGAGGAAGCAGAGTCTGGGGACTCAGGGGTGGACTCTCCTATCTCTGGGACTGAGGTTGCCGAGGTGGTTAAAAAGCTCCTCGGTGGCAGGGCCCCGGGTGTGGATGAGATCCGCCCGGAGTTCCTCAAGGCTCTGGATGCTGAGGGGCTGTCTTGGTTGACACGCCTCTGCAGCATCGCGTGGACGTCGGGGACAGTACCCCTGGATTGGCAGACTGGGGTGGTGGTCCCCCTCTTTAAAAAGGGGGACTGGAGGTGTGTTTCCAACTACAGGGGGATCACACTCCTCAGCCTCCCTGGGAAGGTCTATTCAGGGGTCCTGGAGAGGAGGGTCCGTCGGATAGTCGAATCTCGGATTGAGGAGGAGCAGTGTGGTTTTCGTCCCGGCCGTGGAACGGTGGACCAGCTCTACACCCTCTTCAGGGTCTTGGAGGGGGCATGGGAGTTCGCCCAACCAGTCTACATGTGTTTTGTGGACTTGGAGAAGGCGTTCGACCGTTGTTCCCCGGGGATTCCTGTGGGGGGTGCTTCGGGAGTATGGGGTGCCGGACTCCCTTATACGGGCTGTCCGGTCCCTGTACGACCGGTTGCCAGAGTTTGGTCTGCATTGCCGGCCAGTAAGTCGGATTCGTTTCCAGTGAGGGTTGGACTCCGCCAAGGCTGCCCTTTGTCACCGATTCTGTTCATTACTTTTATGGACAGAATTTCTAGGCGCAGTCGAGGTGTCGAGGGGATCCGGTTCGGTGGCCTCAGGATTGGGTCTCTGCTATTTGCAGATGATGTGGTTCTGTTGGCTTCATCGAGCCGTGATCTACAGCTCTCGCTGGAGCGATTCGCAGCCGGTTGTGAAGCGGCTGGGATGAGAATCAGCACCTCCAAATCCGAGACCATGGTCCTCAGCCGGAAAAGGGTGGAGTGCCCTCTCCGGGTTGGGGATGAGGTCCTTCCCCAAGTGGAGGAGTTTAAGTATCTCGGGATCTTGTTCACGAGTGAGGGAAGGATGGAGCGGGAGATCGACAGACGGATCGGTGCGGCATCTGCAGTGATGCGGGTGCTGCGCCGGTCTGTTGTGGTGAAGAAGGAGCTGAGTCGGAAGGCGAAGCTCTCGATTTACCGGTCGATCTACGTTCCCACCCTCACCTATGGTCATGAGCTTTGGGTAGTGACCGAAAGAACAAGATCGCGGATACAAGCGGCTGAAATGAGCTTCCTTCGCAGGGTGGCCGGGCTCTCCCTTAGAGCGCCTTAGAGTGCCACCCCCACCAGAGCTCCTATCGTGGGACCGGGGCCCAGTACGTGGAGAATCAGCTCCACAACAGCTATGACTCCTCCACCCAAAGTTACGGCACCGGCACAGACTTTAGCTGCTCCGCCCTTCTGCCAAGACTGAAATAAAGTTACTCCGATCACAACCATCAGTACGTGAACAACGATGCAGCCAATAAAGAGGCCCTCTACTGCAGCACCGTTTGAGTTTGCTGAGGACTGCATGGAAACAATTGGCTGTTTCAGAATGTTAAATACGTCTGCTATGATCATCATCAATGGAAGAGGTAGAATGTTTTTTATCATGTTTTCTTCCTTGTAACCTGCTATCATTATAGTTGGAAGTAAAGAAACCATGAGGGTCAACTTGCTTTTGAAAAAACAAAAACATACACATGTAATTAGCACAACTACTGAACTAGACAGTGGTGGTAAAATAGCTAGAGCCAGACATGTTAATGCAACGCGCTCAGTGCAGGATTTATTGAAAAGAGGTATGGAGAAAATTGTATAAATTTCCACCACAAATACATATAATACATTTTGAAAACTGAAAGAAATTGCTAGCAATCCTTCTAAAGCATGGCCCAGAATATATCCCACTGCAGTGATGCCCATTAGACATACTGGTCCAGCCAAGCCAAGAGCCTTTCCCATCGCTGAGTCACCATATCTCCTAATCACCAAGTCATACGTTGACAATCCAACGAAGATGCCAACACCTGTTGACACATTTGTTAAGAAAACACAAAACTCCTGGATACACAGAGATATGAAAATGTTAAACACATGATCATTATTGGTTCTTTCTGAAGTCAGTTTTCTAACATCTGGTTCAAGAAAGTTTACAATGTGGTTTCCCAAATTCTCAATGAGCAGCTGGTTTTCAGCCAGAAGCTCCAGAGACTTCAGCAGAACGACGGCCGTCCTTCCCAGAAGAAGACCTCCAGGAGCTGCCGACACCAGCCCAACGCAGAAGGTGGAAATGACTGACACCACCCTGACGGTGAGTGTAGAGGTCCGATTAATCGCATTGTATACGGAAAATCAAATAATGAATTTGAATTTGAATTCCAAAAGTAGTGTAAAGTGCACTTTTATTGAAATGTTCTGCTGCCATATGAACTAAAGTGCCATAACATTTGTTGTTCAAACACTTTTAACATCAGCACTTGTCAGTAACAAATATTTAGTGTAAATTTCATCTTAAAAAATGTCAAATAAAATAAAGCTTATTGCCACTGCCAGGACATTAATGTCATCCTGTTTTTATAAACAAATAAAAAAGTTTACCAACAAAATCCTGAGTAACAATCAGAACATTAAAACAGGTAATTTCTGAGGTAACAGCAGAAACTTCAAACGGGGAGTTCAACTTGTCATTGGTTACAAATAACCTTGTTTCTGTCGAATCCTCCATCTGGAAGAACTTTAACATGAAAATGTCCATGTAAAAGTTCTGTAACTTTATCAATCTCTGCTATATGCAATATTGTATAAATCTGAATGCAGGGCCGGCTCTACCCAATTTGGCGCCCTAGGCGAGATTACACTCCGGTGCATTTCGCATTAAACAACACAGAGAACAGCCAGCAGAAAGCTGTGTTTGTATTTTTAAAAAGGAAGCCAGATAGACGAGTGAACTGATCATAACCGGCCCATCCCCAGCTGACCGGCGGCGCGTGCACATGATTTGGCCTCTATTTTGATCCCTCTCATAATTTATTAATCCTTCTTAGTAGCAATCAGTGTGTTTTATTATTTTTTTTAGCATGTTAAGTCAGCATTGCCCATGCCCAAAGTCCTGCTCTGGCATTGTTTAACGTTACTTCAACATAGCTAGCTCAAATAAAAAGTCCTCACACAAAACGGCATAAAAAAAGAAAAGGCGTTAATGTTACCTACATATTGCGACTTCTTCTTCTCCTCCTCTTTTCTTCTCTTTCTGTTCTGTGCACCCGAGGGCTTTAAAGGCCTTTTCATCTCGCAAATTACACCTGTCCGAGATCGTCTTCCACTTGTCCTGCCCAGATCTGATCTCTGATCCGCGCATCATGATCCGGACTCAATAACGACACGTCACGTGCTCACACATAATTTAGGAACATGTCACTGTTTATTTATTTGTAATGTTAATATGTACTTTTTTCCAGACAGAAAACACTAAGTGAGGGCGCCGGTGGGCATAGAAAATTATTATCTTATTATTATTTTCCCTAAAGGCCACGGCGGACTGGCGGCGTGGTGGCGCCCCTCCAGCAGTTGGCGCCCTAGGCGGCCGCCTATATCGCCTATGCCAAGAGCCGGCCCTGTCTGAATAAAAACTCAGCTCATATATAGATGAACCAAAGCTTCTCCAGCTCTGCGTCTGACATCAGTCTTTTTCTCCTCAGATCACGATGAGCACAGAATCTTTCTGATGCTCATTTCCAGCATTGCAGGACACCCATCTCTGTTAAATAAGTTATTGATCAAACTACCGTATTGGCCCGAATATAGGACGATATTTTAATCTAGAAGTCATATTCTCAAAAATGGGGGTCGTTTTATAATCGAGGACGTGCCTTTCTGTTGTCATTACACATATGTGCCACTAGATAGAGCCGCACTGAAGTAACCAGCTAGAGCAGCCATTCCCAAACTTCAGAATACCAAGGCCCAGTTTGAAATGTGAAAAATCTCTGCGGCCCATGCAAACCTTTAATCACAACTGTGATCAACATACATGACTAAAAGCTACATTCCAGTATTAATGTAAGGTGTCAACAAATAAGGTGACCCTTATCATATTAAGATGTGTTGTGGTCAACCTGACCTTCCCCGGACTGCTGATCTGTGGACTCAAAGTGAGATTAATTTGAATTCAATAATAGTCATGACACTCTCAAGTTTCGCCTTTGCAAAGGGAGGAATCAGCTCACAGACCCTGCGATCTGTCTTTGCTCGTCCGGGTGATTTCTGACTCTCTGCAGCTCACAGGCTGGTTTTATTGACACATGCAGGGCGTAAAACATTTGGCTAGATACAATCACTTTTATGGTAGCAAACTCCCCCATTGTGCCAAAACAGTTCCTTCCCCCGACAGGAACACATCACCCCGACACAGCCCAGTTGTCTTTTTATTGCCTGCAGCTTTATGACTCTAGCTTAGCCCGTGACCTGCAAGGCAGACCTTTTAACAACTCTTAATATATGTGTCCAAATATGCAAGCACAATAATAATTCCCACAGATGACATTAGAATAACACTCAATTGGTTTGTTTTATTATTTCTAAATATTTTTTAATCATGTAATAAATATTTTACAGTAATTAAAAACATATTTTAAAAAATAGAGGATTTAAAACATATTTTTAAACCCCTTTTCATATATGTGTGTGTGTGAGAAAAAAGCACACTCATTCAGATATTTTAACTCACAAGTAGGGCAACAGGAAGGCAGTCGTGGACGTCTGTCAAAAGAAACAAAAAAGGTCTAAATTACTGAAAAAACTAGGATTTATTCAAGAACTCAAATTCCTAAAAAAAAGCTGAATGTCATGTTCACCTGTTGGTCCTGGTGATTTCCAGAGCACCAGCAGGAATCTGAATGACGTCTGACAAGAGATTTTAACGAATGTGTCAATATTTCTAATATGTACTATCTTAATATTCACAAACAAGACCTTAAAGTATGACGCAAAATGCCCAAAACTTTATATTTGTGCACCATCAGCAAGATTCATCAGAGAACTGCACTCTCAATGTTGAGTGAGTCCCTTAGCACCGATTCACATTTATACAAGTTTAAGCAGGAAAAATAACATCTTATTATCCGTAAAGCCACGATATCCTCATTCACACAGAACCAGACGTCGGCAGCTTGTTAAAGACTGAAAACAGTTACCAGTGTTACGACGACTCATTGTGAAGCAGCTCACAGGCGACGTCTCAGTGGTGGTCTTTTAAAGTCGTACGTTGCTCTGTATCCAGTTGCTCACATAGAGCAGTATACCAAACTTAGAGATGCTGTTGACTCCTCGAACGCAGAGTGACAAAGTTCTCAGCTGTTGAATGCTTTTATCTAACTGGCTTCCACTGACGTAAACTCCAGTACAAAATGTTCACTGGCATTGTGTCAATATCCGCCAATGAGTTAAGAATCTTATATGAAACTGGAACTTCAACATTCTTTGTGTATTACTTTTATTTTCAGCTACGATGACAGATGAACACTGAAGCACTTTATGGAGATTTATGGAGGTCTGTTAGTGCAACTAACGGCATCACAAGCCATATCATCTTTAAAATAAGGACCAAAGTTGTTTTTGGAATCGGTTTGCTTTCAGCCTCAGCCCCTAGTGGTCATTTGAAGAGCTGCAGTTCTGCACTGGCTTCAAAAAAGCAAAACAGGAGGTTGCTCCTTGGTCTTAATGGCTCCTTCCTTCCCTCAGTGTTTGGTGGGTTTCTTCTGTGTTCATGGGTCTATGTGAATCTCTGTTTTTAAAAACAGTGAGGCCAGCTCATGATGAGTCCATAGGCTGTATTTAAAGAAGGGTTAGGATTCCTTCAGATCATTGATGCTTGTCTCTTTCTGGAAATAACTATATTTACTACATAGTTGTCTTGCAAAAATAGATAAATGGATCAAACAACACGTCCTGGGGTGAATCTGGAGGAGCATCCAACATGAAGCCCTGCTGTGGGATTTTGAAGGAGTCGTAGATGTCTGATGCTCTTATTGGAGGCCAGGAAGGAGTACGTTACAGTAATTTATATGAAATTAAATCATGGATGAGCATCTCCAAAATCTTCTTTGACATAGCGGTTTTTTTTTTGGCTGTTTTTTAGAGGTCAGAAAGACGAAATGATTGCAGATCTAGGCCCCGATCGTACACTTTCCCTACCCGTTAACACTAGCCGCTACCCGCAAATAGCGGCTTTAGCAGATCTGGTGGAAGATCGGGCCCTAGATCCCATATGTTGCTTCACACAGAAGAGTTCAATGCAGTCCATTTAAGATCAGGTCAATCAGTCCAATTCACTGTGATTCCATCACGATCCAATTCATTCCAACAGTGTTCAGATTCAGAATTCATATTATGCCAGTTCCCAGTAGGGGAAAGTTAAAGGTAGGGTAAGCAGTTTCTGGAAGCTGTCACATCTGTTGATATTTGAAACATAACTGCATCAAAACAGGAAGCACTGATTGGTTTAACAGGCGGAACGCCCTAACCACTCCTATGCATAATATAGCGGTTGGCGGGATAGCGGGTTTAGCAAGGTGGAAGATTGCGTTCTTTGCAGGAGAACGCCCCTCCCGCTACCCGCTATCCCTTAATAGCGGCTTTAGGAGATCTGGCGTATCGTAAAATTTTACAAGATAACAATTACCGTTTATGTTTGACTTCATCTCATTATCGCGGTCGATAACTGGGATATGTAATATCTGCTTGGTTCAAGTCTGCGAGCGACTTGCGACTGTGTCTCGCATGAATATGTAGCTTGTAACATGGGCATCGTAACGGAAGCATGGCGGAAAGTAGTGATAGCACGCAGAACTTTTACCACCCCACTAAAAGGACGAAGTCCAAGGTCTAGGCATATTCTGTTTTTTTTTTTCTTTTTAAAAAAATGCAGAGGACACTTATCCTGTCTGCAGAGCACTTGTTTACATTTTATTGTAATTTGTACAAACAACTTGAAGGAGCTAAGGCTAATGCTTCAAGCTACTGAGCGAGAAACGAGATACATGACAGGTATACTCCACAAACGTTTTCCAGCCAAGACCCACTTTGTAAAATACAAGATTAATATCAACACACTGCTCGTTTTGTGGCAATGTGGATGAACCAATATGTCATTTATTTTAGGGATTGTTACCGACTCTCATGTATCTTAGATTGATCTAAATATTCTCATAAACATCAAATTTGACTCCTGTTACAAGCTGAACATTCAGCATTTTCTATTTGGTCTGACAGGAAACAAGGAAATAAACCCAGGAGAATCTAATATCGACCTTCTATTAATATTTGATCAATTTCCTGATTTGTAACTACCTTTTGTCCTATTATGATGTAATAATATCCAGTTTATATGTTGTTCAATTATTGAATAAAAAAATTAAAGTCAGTTCATTTCTTTTTCTCCTGGGACTGCTTCTTACTTTTCTACTTCCTGACTGTTTTAATCTGTCTATTGTTTTTTTGACA